>SJYW01035278.1:32203-43433 GCA_006410735.1 Raphicerus campestris | reverse complement strand
CTAGTTTTGTGGAGCTTTTGCAAGTCATGAGGAACAGTCATCACCGTGAAGGATTTTAGTGCTTTTCTAGATACGGAGAGACAGAGGAATTGGGCTCAAAAAACTGGCTCCTGAAAATATCTAACTCTTTGAAGACCTGTCCTGGCAGTTTTTCCCTAAGCACAGCATGACTCATTTCTGCTCGCCACCCCGAACTCCATTCAGGGGGTGTTGAAGGTCAGCACATGATTTAATCCTTGAAGAGGTGGATGGTAAATGCCAATTTGTAGTTGACACCACTGTGAGTCAAACTTGTTTTCATCTCTAATAAAGAAATCATGTTCTGTTCTCCCTGGGATGGGACACAGGAGGCGTCAGAACCTTGTACACTCAGGGCAGTCTACGTAGAGCAGCGGGCACTGTTCGTTCCCCTTGTTTTCTGGATGGCCTGCTTCCTCAGGGGTCATTTCTCAAGAGGAGGGTTCTTGACTCAAGGTGGTCTGGGAAAAAGCAAAAGCAAAGTTACACGGACAGGTTTATTGCAGAACTTCTGAGTCTTTCATTTGCTAAATCAGCCATCAAGTCAGCACCTACCTCTCGACCACTGAGTCTGGGTGATGTTGTAGGAGGTGCTGGAAACACAGGGGTGAGAAGTTTGGTATGAACTTTAGTTGCCAGCAGCAGCCAGATGGGAAATAACTACTTCTCCACTGAGAATGCAGTTGTGACCATCAATAAGCACCGCACAGGAGAAAAGCCCGCTGCTGTGAGAACCTGTCCCTAGGTCCCGATCAGTCTGGGGAGTCCTGGAATGCCTTTTCTGGGGAGATGAGGCTCAAGATAAGCTCTGAAGAAGAAGACGCTGTGGACCTGGAGGAAGAGGTCTGGGTGCAAACACTCTCAGGCACGAGGCTGGTTTATGCAAATGTCTTGAATAGGAAAGGGCTGGGCATCCAGGCCATGTTTTGGAAACAGATCTAGTTTCTGATCAGAGAACTCCTTCTCTACAACCCTCCCACCCTGTCGTGTGGTGTGGGATCAGCATTTACCTGGCTCTGATTTTACAGAAAGATCCCTGGCGGGGATTCTGAGACTCTGTCTGCAGTTGCCACCTCTCAGAAGTTGTTGGGGAGACAATGCCATAACTTCTTTGAGCCTTGTCTTTCTTACCAAGAAAGCCAGGGGCAGACAGTATGATTCTGAAGATCCTATCCAGCTGCAGCATGCTACAAGTTCATGGGACTGAGTCTCAGTTTCTCAGGATGAAGAGAGAGGGGCAGTCAAGCTCACATTAAACAGAGCTCATGTTAAAAAGCTCGGAGGCTAGGAGTACTTCCCTGTGGCTCAGACGGTAAAGAATCTGCCTGTAATGCACAAGACTCAGGTTCGATCCCTGGATAGGGAAGATACCCTAGAGAAGGGAATAGCCACCCACTCTAGTATTCTTGTCCGGAGAATTCCACAGACAGAGGAGACTGGTGGGCTACAGTCTATGGGGTCGCAAAGAGTCAGAAGCGACTGAGCAATTAACACTTGAGGCTAAGAGTGAAATAGTTCCTTACTGCCGAGGCTGAGATAGAAAAATGCAGGATGTTGACCATCCTTAGGCCTGAGGCAGGACGTTCTGTACTCACTGGGGCCGCCTGTCACCACACAGTTATCATTTATCAAAGAGCTGCTCTTTCCCAAGTGCCCCTGGGAGATGCGGGGCCTTGCTGTGAGTCAGGAGGGCAGCCTGGAGGGGGAGGTCTTCGCCCTGCATGCATTCTCCTTTCAAAGGCAGGATTTTCAGGGACATGACACCTAAGGAGCTCTACTGGGAACAAAGGACTCTGCTGCACACTGGACAGGCCAGAGGGCTGCCCAGGAGGGACTGGCATCTCTTCCTGCCATCTCATCCCCATTCCAGGAGACCCTGGAGCGGGAATCCCAGAGAACCCAGCAGGAGACTTTCAGAGGAGCATTTATTTGGCAAAGTAACAGGTGTACTCAGAATGCCAACCAGTTCTGTTTTTCAAACTCCTGCAGGTCAGAAAAGAAGACATCCGGCAGCACCAGCCTACAAATAAGGACAGGAAACCATGATCTCCCAGGATCCCTGTTTCTCTGTTTTTCCATTTTTAATCTCTCTCCCTCTCACTTTTTTCAGCTCCTCAGGGTCAGACGCTTTCTTCCATCTATTCCTCCCTGTCCCAGAAAACAGACCCTGGCTTTTCTGCTGCCTTCAGTTTACTTTGCTGGAAGAACTTGGTGTGAAAGGTTTTCTCCCTGCTCGGAGGGAAATGGAAGGCTAGTCCTATCTTTGAGCTGTGGCTGGGAACATTCCGGGTCCTGCCCCCAGGCCCATGAAGATAAATGTCCTCAAAGGTGGAGCTGGTGTCTTTGTTCACTTTGTGGCTTAAACAGCAGGCGTTTATGATCTCGAAGTTCTGGAGGCTGCCAACCTGAGGTCAAGGGGCTGGCAGTGAGGGGCGGTGAGGGAGGGTCTGTTTCAGGCTCTCTCCTTCTTCCTGTGTCTTTTCACATCATCTTCCACCTATGCAGGTTTCTGTGTCTCCATTTCCTCTTATAAGGACACCAGTCATGCGGGATTAGGGCCCATCCCAAGGCCCTTGTTTTGACCTGATCACCTCTTTGAAAACCGTATCTCCAAGTAAGGTCCCATTCTGAGGTCCTGGAAACTACAGTTCTGACATATGAATCTTGGGGAGGTGCAGTTCAACCCATAAGAGCCAATAAGTCTTAAAAAAAAATTCATTGGCAGAGAGTTGCTTTACAATGCTGTATTACTTTCTGCTATATAGCAAAGTGAATCAGCGATAAGTATACATATATCCCCTCTTTCTTGGACTTCCTTCCCATTTAGGTCAGCACAGAGCACTGAGTAGAGTTCCTGAGCGACACAGTAGGTTCTCATTAGTTGTCTGTTTTATGCACAGTCTGTATGTCAACCCCAATCTCCCAAGTCACACCACCCTGCCTTTCCCCTCTTGGTGTCCATACGTTTGTTCTCTACATCTGGGTCTCTATTTCTGCTTTGCAAATAGGCTTATCTGTACCATTTTCTAGATTCCACATATCTGCATTAATATACAATATTTGTTTTTCTCTTTCTGATGTGCTTCTGTATGCATGGCCATCTCTAGGTCCATCCATGTCTCTTCAAGTGGCACAGTTTCGTTTCTTTCTATGGTTGAGTGATATTCCATTGTATATGTGAACCACATCTTCTTTATCCATCCTTCTGCTGATGAACAGCGGCAAAGTAAGTCTTAAATGTCAGTGTACCGTGCTGGTAACACTCCCACAGATTCTGACTTGATGGATCCGGGGTGGAGATCAGGACTTTGTGTTTTCACAGCCCCCGCCTGGGGTAAGTGTGATGTGTCCCCTCTCCCCATAAAACGCTCCTAGATTTCAGACAACAAAGCCAGCACCTTGCTTACTGAGGGCTTATAATGGCGTTGTGCCGATCACCTCAAACTGCAAAGAAATGACTTTCTCTTGTATCTAGCTTTTCCTAAGTCCCCACTGCAGGGCCAGGCCCCGCTTACATGTCACTGCACGCCCTCTTGAATTTTCCAGTCAGACCCTCGTCACATCTGGAGGCTGCCAGGCCCACTTTGATAGTCACTGTCCTCTCTGACTGACAGGTGTATGGTGTGACTTGAGCTTGGGACTTTGGGGCCCAGCTCTGCTGCTTACTGGCTGGTTGACCTTGAACATATCCCTGCCTCCCTGAGGGTAAGTTCCTATGCCTCTGCACTGAGGAGCATCCTTGCCCATCTCAGAGGGCCCCTGCCTGTATTGAAAGGTGCAGTGTTTTCAAAAGGTAGGTTACCTGGTGTGTAAAGAGGATAGAGTGGACATTGGTTACTATTATAATCCTCTATCGGCCTCAGATGGCAAAACCAGATTTAGCTCATTTCTTTGCAGTTTGAGGTGACTGGCACAGCAGGATGAGATGGGTTGGCCCATGGGGTCCAGAGCTCCCTGTCTGACCACTGCCTCTGAAACCAGGAGAGAATAATTTCTGTTGTTTGAAGCCATCCAGCTGGTGGTCATTTGCTATGGCAGCACGAGGGGAACTCACATTTGGGGTCCTCCAGGCTAGATTCAGTCCTGGGGGAGTGGCTGACCCCACCTCTAAGGGCCCAAGCCTCCTGTGCTCAGCTCTGGCCGGGGTGGACAGCTATGGCTGGTGGGATCAAGGAGAAATAAGTTTCCAGCAGCAGCGCTGGATGGCCTCCAGCAGCAAAGACGTTTTAGACTTAATGCTTTTCTCTGCTCAGGTGGTGTGGGTCTCTTGAGGTGAAGAGGGGGAGATCCCTGAAGGAAGTAAATGAAATTCCTGAGAGTTACACAGGGTCTGCATATTAATGGTAAAAAATAAAAGGGATGTGACCATATGTACACACCGATTGGCGCAGTTTTTACTGGTCACACAGGACTGGACCTGCCTGGCTAGGTCTGCTCCGGGCGCTGCCTTTGAACATGGAGATTCCTCATGTCTCTGTTTCTGAGAGCACGTCTCAAACAAATGCTATCACAGTGCCGGCATTCAGATGTTTGAAAGAAGACAGTTACTATTAAAGTAGACACGGAGCGCTGGACTACTGTGGGTGCCCTGCCCCTCCCCCACCTGTGCTCTCTCTGAGCCAAATACCAGACCAGATGGCTCCCTGGCACTGCCAGGTGGGGGAACCACTGCTTGTTACGGGAGCGTCTGTGGCTAGACATCAGGTGAGGAATTCCCAGCAACTCTGGCAGGCGTAGGGGTGGGTTTGCCAAATAGCGGCTCTGCTTCCAGCCAGATTCCTCCTGCTGGCCAGGAGCTGCACCCAGCTCTAGGTGTCTGGCTCTTCTCTCTCCATTTGGCAAATTCTTCCTTGGTTTGCTCTGTGCCCAGGCCCACTTCATACACTATGTAAAGGAAATCATGTAAATTAAGGACATAGGTGATCACGCCCCATGGGGGTAGGGGAACCTGGTGTCAGGAGAGGCTGGAGCCCCACCCGAGGGGCTTGGAGTCAACCAGGAGCCCCCCTGGGACGATGTGAAGCCCAAGGGAGGGCGGAGAGGCTGGGCTAACACTGGATGCCAAATTGCATAGGGTGCAGATTTTTAAAATAATGGCTTTTCGTTTGTCTTTGCCACATGACAGTGTGTGCTTAGTCGCTCAGTCGTGTCCAACTCTCTGCAACTCCAAGGACTATAGCCCACCAGTCTCCTCTGTCACCATCAGTCCTTCCAAAGAATACTCAGGGTTGGATTTCCCAGACAAAGATACTGGTGTGGGTTGCCATTTTCTCCTCCAGGGGATCTTCCCAACCCAGGGATTGAACCCGTGTCTCTTGCATCTCCGAAAGTGGCAGGTGGGTTGTTTATCACTAGCGCCACCTGCGAAGCCACACAACAAGTGGGATCTTAGTTCCCTGACCAGGGGTGGAACCCATGCCCCCTGCAGTGGAAGGAGGAGTCTTAACCACTGGACCACCAGGGAAGTCCTGAGAGAATGGTTTTAGAAGACTGTAAAGTCCTAAGCTGGTAACGCTTAAGGAAATGCCCTACCATGTTCCTTGCCTCTCCCATCTGCACCTGAGGGCACCCCTGTCCCTGAGTCAGCCTCGTTGGGCACTGGGGTTCAGGGAGGGAACTTTGTCTATGTAGGAGTCACTCTTCCTTTGCCATCCTGTATATGGTTGTTCCATTGGCCTCAGAGCACTTTTCACATTTCAAGCCTCAAGAGCCAGAATTGCTAGTTATCGCCTTGGGGAAAGATGCTCCCTGGAGGGATAGATGAACTCCTGTGTGCCTGGAGAAGGACTAGATGGAGGGATCGGAGAAGTGGGTCCTTGACAAGGTCCCACCGAGGTGCTGGCCACAGGAGCTGTCTGCACGGGTGGAGTAGACAGATTAACTGTGAGGGTGGAGGCTCCTAACAGATATGAAAGGCTTCCTTTTTCTCCGACATCAGCTCAGTTGAAAACATGTCCCTGTGTTTCTGGCTGAGGCCATGAGGACATCTGTCGCTGGGTGGGGGACTAAGGGCTGACAGAGGTATTGTAAGGATGTCACTGTCCCAGGGCTGGGAGATGGTGACCCCACATTCTGGGTGCCTGTTCTGTTCTTGGCTGCCCACACCCTGCTGGGTGGAATGCTGATCTCTAATATCATGGATCTGCATTTCCCAAGAATAAATGAAGTCAGACCACAACTCTCTCACGCCCCAAAGCTTAACGAGATCAGAAGAAGCTGGTTGTGTCCAGCCTCAAATCCCACTGTCAAACGGGGAAAAGGGTACGATCCCACACTGTAACCTTTGAAAAGTGGTTGCTGAGAGAAGAAACATGATACTGTACATGGCTCCTCATTCCACCTGCATCCCCACCAAAGTCCTACAAAAGCAACATGTAAAAAGGATGGTTAATCAGTAAAATCAGGAACATTCTCTAGTGACTGAAGCAGCTTGACAAGTGTTGATAAGGAAACTGTTGTTGTTCAGTTGCTCAGCTGTATCCAGCTCTTTGGACATGCAACCCTATGGACTCCAGCATGCCAGGGTTCCCTGTTCATCACCATCTCCCAGAGTTTTATCAAACTCATGTCCATTGAGTTGGTGATGCCATCCAACCATCTCATCCTCTGTTGCCTCCTCCTCCTCCTGCCTTCAGATTTCCCCCAGCATCAGGGTTTGTTCCAACAAGTCAGCTCTTTGCATCAAGTGGCCAAAGTATTGCAGCTTCAGCTTCACCATCAGTCCTTCCAATGAATACTCAGGGTTGGTTTCCTTTAGGATTGACTGGTTTGATTTCCTTGCTATCCACAGGATTCTTAAGAGTCTTCTCCAGCACCACAGTTCTAAAGCATCGATTATTTGGTGCTTAACCTTTATGGTGCAACTCTCACATCCATACATGAGTACTGGAAAAACCATAGTTTTGATTATATGGATCTTTGTGGGCTAAGTTATATCTTTGCTTTTTAACACTCTGTCTTACAAAAGCCAAATGTAAAAAGGAAGTTTAATCAGTAAAATCAGGAACATTCTCTAGTGAGTGAAGCGGCCAATAAGTGTCCACGAGGAAATTGCTTGGGGACAGAAGCTCTTACCCAGGCCCTTCTCCCCAGTCTCAGGGTCTCAGCCCCTTTCCAGAACGCCACAAAATTGGGGGGAATGACCCAAAGACCCAAGGGATCAATGCAGCAGTTAGAAATACCCTCAATGAGGTGGTGCAAAATCTAGGACATTGCACAGGATCTCAGGAGAAAAGGCCAGATGCAGCATTGCCAGCAAAGTCTGCTCAGAACTCTCAGAAACACCTCTGTTCCCATCCTTGCCAAATGACTGGGTACAGAAAAGTGGCTATGAGCGCAAAACCCTTGTCAGAACTGTAGCTCAGAAGGGGGAACATAAAAATGATCTGATAAAGACTGAAGTTATGTCTCTGAATGGACATTCAGCCACACACTAGGAGAGAGAAACGGAAGCCTGGAACATCAAATGTGCAAAAATAATCAAAGAAGCAAAGGCGGGAAGAAATAAACATCCATACAGATGATGGACTAAGAAACCAGTCTGTGAAAAAACCTTATTAAAGGAATAGAAGTAGACTGGAAGCCAGGTTTCCAGCTGGAGTAGGAGGTGGTTCCCCAGATTGCCTCTAACCTAGCAGGCTGTGTTGGCCACTGACTGCCCTTCGCTGCCCTTCTGCCTTGCTGCAACACCCTCCCCCCTGACCCCTGCCCTTGAGTCCTAAGCAGCTGGAAGCCAAGGCTGCTTCAGGATGAAAGTCTGGCCCCTTGCCTTAGGTGGACCAGCTCCATGTTCAGTGCTGGCTTGTGGGTCTCACAACTCTACCCATCACTTTGTGAGCAGAGCTGGAGGAGTATCTGGGGGAGACACTTCACACCCACTGAGACTCGCGGGTCATGTATTTCTCAACAAGCACAGGAAGTCTTGCTCTTTCCCAAGAAGAAATTATTCTAGGCCATTAATGTGGCTGTAAAGGGAGCTTTTCTGCCTAGCAACTGGGTTTCGCTGAGGCTCTTCCTAGACCTGGCATCCGAGCCCAGCATCAGCAGGCTGTGAGCAGCGAGCCGGTGTGACTTGTTCTCTGGGCGACAGCAGTAATGAGGTCACTGATGAGCCATCCCTCCTGTGTGCTTCGATGGCATAAGCCCAGAATACCTGTATTCCTCCTGGGGACATACCTGGGGCCAGTCTACTCTGCCAATACCATTTTCTATTTCCAGATACTTCCCTCAACCCTGTGTGTGAACCCCTTTATAGGAAGATCTCCTTTCTTGGGAGTCGGAGTTTCCACCCCCCAGCATGGAGCACTGCTAGATTGTGGGTCACTCTTGTCCTCTGGTTAATTAGCTGATCGAAGGTGGTCTCTCCTGAACAACTGGTCTACCCCATAACACCTGGCCTGGTCCTGTGTGTGGCTTGTGTTGGTGAGACCTCCTCCATGTGACTTCAGAGATTCTCCGTGGCATTCCTCCCTACCCCTGGCCTTGTCCTGTAGCTCCTCCTTCTGACATCTGAAATTCCAGTTAAACCATATTCCTCTTTGTATTAGTCAGCTTCTCCAGGGAAACAGAACAAATAGGATATATATAGACAGACAGATATACAAAGGAGATTTATTGTGAGGGATTGGCTTGTGTGATGTTGGAGGCTGAGAAGTCCCACAATCTGCCATTTGTAAGCTGGAGGCCCAGGAAAGCCAGTAGTATGGTTCTGGTCCAAACCCAAAGGCCTGAGAACCAGGGTTCTACTGGGGTGAGTCCCAGTCTGGGTCTGGGAACCAGAAGTGCTATTGTCTGAGGGCAGGAGAAGATGGACGCCCCAGTTCAAGAAGAGACAGCAAATTCATCTTTCCTATGCTTTTTTGTTCTATTTAGGCACTTAATGGATTGAATGATGCCCACACACATCAGAGAGGGAAATCTTTACGTTCTCTAGACAAATGCTAATGTATTCCAAAAACATCCTCCTAGGCACACCCCAAAACAGTATTTTACCAGCTATTTGGGCATCCCTTGGCCCAGTCAAGTGGACAGTTAAATTACCCATTACTTAAAGTTTTGTCAAGAATACAGATGCTGTTCAGAGAGGCAATAGCTCAGCTGCCAAAGAGCAGCTATGGACATCTTGATGAAAGACCATCACTTTTTCGCTTAAAGCCTAAGCTTTAGGAGTGCACAGGGCTGGGCTGGGGCCTACAGGAAGAAGGAAAGGGGTGAGATGAACATTTGGGTGGGCAGATGGAGGAAGCTGAAGATTCCTTTATCTACTTTACAGTTTGTCTCTGGGCTGGGCTAGCTTTGGACCAGGTGTAGAAGAAAGGGACACAGGGTAGAGAGGTCTGCTGGGACCCTAAGTCCTTCTTCCCAGACCTCTGCCAAAGCTAACGATGCCTGAAAAATAAGGTCGATGCACCAGTGAGCTGCGGTGAGCCCTGAGGTCTGTGGAGGAACCCAGCCTGGCCACCCCAACCTGTCCACTGAAAACAAGGGGGAACCCGGAGTGCAGCCGCCATGGGCTTCATATTCTGTGGATCTGCCTAACGACTAAGGACACCTTCTCTGAGTCAGGTTTGTTGCGCTTGGCTCCTGGAGTGCGTTGTTTTCTTTCCTTTTTAAGACATGTGGAGTCCTTTGATGAGCTGATGTTTTATATTTCGTGTTTTCTCATGCCAAATGAGCACTTATTATTATCTACAATTACAAAAGCGTTTGGTGTTTTCCGAGCTTCGCTAGCTTCAGATTTCAAGGATATTTTGCTTCTTATACAATAGAGGGGTTCTGAAGCAGTTGTATGTAAATTAGATTTCTGACAATTTAGTAATGCTTAAAATTCACTGGTGACCAAAAGGAAACTTCTGGTGGATTTTTTGGGTGAGAAATAAAATTAACATTCTGTAATGATAATAGCTGCCTCTGTTCTAGACAAAGTGTCATAAGTTGAGATTTCGGGTTGGTGATTTTTTTCATTAATTAGTCAATGTATTAATTTGTGTGTGGGGGGTCTTTGTTGCTGTGCGTGGGCTTTCTCTAGCTTCGAGGAGCAGAAGCGGCTCTCTGGTTGTGGTGTGTGGGCTTCTCATTGTGGGGGCTTTCCTTGCTGCAGAGCACGCGCCCTGGGGTGGCACTGGCTCCCTAGTCGAGGCACGCAGGCTTAGTTGCCTTGTGGCGTGTGGAATCTTCCCAGACCAGAGATTGAATCCATGTCTCCTGCATTGGCGGGTGGATTCTTAACCACTAGACCACCAGGGCAGCCCTGGGTTGGTGTTTTTAGAGGAAAGCATCCTGTAACATACATGCTTACTCGTCTTGTATCCTCTATGGAGTTCTGTCTTTTCTGCAATTTTTTTTTTCCTCCGCCACTTTTATTTTAATTGGACTATGACTCACAGAACAAGTCAAGCATGTTGAAAGCCGGACTAAGACATTCAGGGATAGTCCCCAGAACCCCCAGGGCTGGCAAACACCTTGGCTGCAGGAGAAGCCATCCGTTTCCTCAACTGGTCCAACAGGCAAAATGTATTAGTAATTATAGTTTGCAGTGCTTGTTAAAGCAGCTGGTGGAGGGAGAGCAGGTTGAGCTGCCTTTTCCTTGGGCTCCAAACAAATGAAACACCTCTTGTTCACTGCCACATCCTAGGCGCTGGTGCAAAGGCCTTCTCTGGATCTTTAGAAGTCGACCTTGAACATGGGTCCCCGCTGCCTCTGAATGCTCATAGGTGAGTCCCACCAGGAGGCAGGGGTGCACAGAGCCCGGCCTTCTCCAGACCTGACACCGGGCTTCCCCTGCTTCCCTCCCCCGAACTGGAGTCCCAGAGTCCTGGTAATTGGTCAGGCTACTTGTGGTTTGAAAGTGTGGGGAGCCAGCTTCTGGGCTCCCATAAATGAAATGCAGCCTTCTCTTCTTCCTCCCAAGAGGGAGCAGCCAGAGCCCTGGTTCAACACAGGTTAGACAGGT
Source organism: Raphicerus campestris (assembly GCA_006410735.1). Classification (NCBI taxonomy): domain Eukaryota; kingdom Metazoa; phylum Chordata; class Mammalia; order Artiodactyla; family Bovidae; genus Raphicerus; species Raphicerus campestris. Next base: position 32,464 of record SJYW01035278.1, on the reverse strand, counting down.
ACCAGAAAGAACAAAGAACTCTGGGCCTGCTGATCTGGTTTGAAAGCTGCTTGTGCAAGTGGCCAGGGCAGGGTCACCTCCTTATTTCTCTGCCCAGCCCTCCTGCAGTTCAGCTGTCCTGAGGTGGCTGTGTGTGCTGGGATGAGGCCAATGAGGGTGCACTTATCTCAAGGATCAAGAGCAGGCCTGGAATCTAAAGGGCAGAATCTTTTCCTTCTTGTTCCAAACATGCACGTGTATGTGTAAAAGGAATTGAGGGTG
>SJYW01035278.1:0-22407 GCA_006410735.1 Raphicerus campestris | reverse complement strand
CTTATACACATCTCGTGCACACTTCTCCACTAACAGAGAAAGAAGCTTTTGAAAAAAACTGGCTCAGGCCTTGGTGATGGGAGGCAGAGGTGTTGTTAATAAAAGGAGCGAGATAGTAAAGTTGCCCTGCTTCACGTGGCCCAGGAACCTGGGAAGATGAACACTCGGGAGCTGGCTCTGGAGAGTGGAGACAGGACGATGGAAGGTGGGGCTTTGCAGCTCTGTGCCTTTTTAGGAGGTCACGCTCTATCTGCTCAGCGCCTTCTCCAAGAAGCAGGCTGGGGAGAGCAGCTCAGATGGCTGGATTGAGCACAGGATGGGGCGCGGAGCCCTGGCAGCCTTTCGGAGAAACTCAGAACAAAGGCCAGGCCAGTCAAATAACAAGGGTTGTTTCAGCTTGTTAAATCAACTCTGACCCCAGGACGCTGTGTTGAGAAGGATTCTGAGTCTCTATCATAGCAGTCTTTCCTGTTCCACCAAAGTGGTCAGGGGCCCAGGAGGTCCTCAAGCAGCAGACCACCCAGCTCATGGAGCTGTGCGTCTTTCCTCATCTCTGACATGCATGTGACCCTGGTCGCGCAGAACTCTGATTCCTGGGATGGGGGACCCCTTTTGCTATAGGGCAGCCATTCTTGGGCTGGGAAACAGGGGCAAGCCAGGGCCTGTGAATCCTCGTCAATGGACAAAGAGCTGGTAGCTAAAAATGGGGCCCCATCTCTGGAAACTCCGGCAGGTTGGGGCAGTTTTTTGACCATTGCCCTGGGGGCAGGGGCTTATACTGTGGTGTGTGCACTCCTCCCAGAAAGGCCAGAAGTCTAGAATGGAGAGTGGTCTCTGGACACCTGACCAGATGTGGTTGCTGACTGCCTTGCACAGAACCCAGAGAGTTTGTTCGGGATTAAATGAACATCAGTTATGGTGGTACTGATATATGCTAGGTGTTCTATGAATATTAATTCACTTTCCCTTTCTTTAAAAAAAAATCCAGCAAAATTATACATAATGAGAAATTTACCATTTTAGACATTTTAAGTCTACAGTCAAGTGGCCTTAAGAACATTCACATTGTTGTACAACCATTACCACTGTCTGTCTCCAGAACTTTTTGATCTTCCCCAATAAAAATTCTGTCTACATTAAACACTGCCTCCCCAGCCCCCGGCAACCTCCATTTTATTTTCTGTCCCTATGATTCTGATTCTTCCGGGAACTTCATATAAGTAGAATCACACAATATGTCCTTTTATGACTGGTTTATTTCACTTAGCATAGCGTGTGGGCTCAGGTGAGTCCCACTAAGCATCCATACCCTCCCTGGTTGGACGGTTCAGTAAAGCTGAAGGTTAGCAGAAACACTGAGGGCTCTTGGAAAGGAAGAGGCCACTAAAGGACACGGTATAATTGGAAGTTGCATGTGGAGCATAGTGGGTGGTGTGGCTCTGTAAGGGTTGTTTATACAAATTCACACGCACAGATCTATGTGTGAGTCTATATGTGTAGACTGGGCTCTACAGGAGTCTTGGTGTTTTCTCAGTAGCCGTGAACAGCACTGCCTTCCTGACTTGTCCCCTGGTCCCCATGGTCCCATGGTGGGGAATGGGGGAGAGGGGTGGAGGGCAAGGTNACTCTAGTAATCAGGCCTGGAGAATTCCATGGGCTGTATAGTCCATGGGGTCGCAAAGACTTGGACAGAGCTGAGTGGCTTTCACTTTAGCAGCTGCCCTGCTAGCCCAGCCAGCAGAGCATGGGACTCTTAATCTCAGGGTCATGGGTTCAAGCCCCATTTGGGGCTTCCTCTGTTGGCTCAGATAGTAAAGAATCTTGCTGAAATGCAGGCCACCCAAGTTTGATCCCTGGGTCTGGAAGATCCCCTGGAAGAAGAAATGGCAACCCACTCCAGTACTCTTGCCTGAAGAATTCCACTGGACAGAGGAGCCTGGTGGGCTACAGTCCATGCGGTCGCACAGAGTTAGACACGACTGAGCGACTAACACTACTACATATGGTAGCTCTATTTTTAGTTTTTAAAGAAGTCTTCTTACTGTTTTCCACAGTGGCTGCTCCAATTTACATTTCGATCAAAAGTATATGAGGGTTCCTTTTTCTCACCAACATTTGTTATTTGTGTCCTCTTTGATAATAGCCATTCTGACAGATGTGGACTAACATCTCATATCTCATTGTGGTTTTGATTTGCATTTCCCCGATGATTAGCCATGTTGAGCATCTTTTCAAATGTTTCTGTTGGCCATCTGTATTTCCTCTTTAGGAAAATGTCTATTCAGTTCTGCCCATTAAAACTTTTTTTTTCTGCCTGTTTTTAAATTGAATTGTTTGGGATTTTTTTTTTTTTGATGTTGGTTTATATGAACTGTTTATATATGTTTGATGAAAGTGAAAAGGGAGTCGCTCAGTCGTGTCAAACTCTTTGCAACCCCATGGACTGTAGCCTACCAGGCTCCTATGTTTGATATTGAATCACTTGTCATTTGCAAATATTTTCTCCTATTCAGTAGGTTGTCTTTTTGTTTTGTTAGTGGTTTCCTTTGCTGGGCAAGAGCTTTTAAGTTTAATTGGGTCCCATTTGCTTATTTTTGCTTTTATTTTCTAAAGTGTAAAAGATAGATCTTAAAAGATACTGCTGTGATTTGTAGCAAAGAGTGTTCTGTTTTCTTCTTGGAGTTTTATAGTATCCAGTCTTACATTTCAGGTCTTTAATCCATTTTGAGTTTATTTCTGTATATGGTGTTAGAGAGTGTTCTAATTTCATTCCTTTACATGCAGCTGCCCAGTTTTCCCAGCACCAGTTATTGAAGAGACTCTTTCCTGCATTGTGTATTCTTGCCTCCTTTGTCATAGATTAGTTGACCACAAGTGCATGGATTTATTTCTGGGCTCTCTACTCTCCTCCACTGATCCATGTATCTGTTTTGTGCCAGTACCATGCTATTTTGATTACTGTGACTTTTGAGACTACTGAAGTCAAGGAGTTTGTGAATTTGCAGATGTCTTGACCTTGGGTTTCCCAGCCTCTAGAACTGTGAGAAGTAAATACCTGTTGTTTATAAGATCCCAGGTTATGCTGTTCTGTTACAGCAGCTGATATGGACTAAGGCAGGTGTGCTCAGGCAGTTTGGAGTGTGTGGCAGCAACAGGCATTAAATACATCTTTCGCTATAATTGCAGGAAGGGCTATAAAGATGCTAAAGGGAAGAGTGTACTCAAAGACTGAAGGAGAGAGTGTACTCTATGGGCCCCTCCCTGAATTGGAAAATTGCTCTTCCCCTATTCGGAGCCAGACATTGTTTCTGGATCAGCTCCCTGGTGCCTGTGTCTTCCTTCCTTTTCAATGAGTTCCCAGTCCTCTCACAAGTAAAATTCTTTCAGGCCACCCCAACATTTCCCCAAATCTGCCCAGGTATATCCCATCACAGGACAAGGTTACAGTCTGAACTCAAGTGGAGGTCCCTATTGTGTGACAAGAATTTTAAAAGTTTTCTGTTTCTTTTATTTTTAAATTATGGTTTTAAAAATACATAACATGAAATTTGTCATCTTAACCATTTTTATATACATGATTCAGTAGCATTCCCTGGGCTTCCCTGGTGGCTCAGGTGGTAAAGAATCTACCTGCAATTTGGGAGACTTGGGTTCAATTCCTGGGTTGGGAAGATCCCCTGGAAAAGGGAAAGGTAACCCACTCTAGTATTCTGGCCTGGAGAATTCCATGGACTATATAGTCCACGGGGTGGCAAAGAGTCGAACATGACTGAGCAGCTGTCACTTTCAGTAGCATTAAATACATTCATATTGTTGTACAACCATCATCACCATTTATCTCCAGAATTTTTCCATCTTTTCAAGTGGAAACTCTGTGCTCATTAAGTAAAACCCCATATTCCTCTTCCCCTAGCCCCTGGTAACACCATTCTACTGTCTATCTCTATGCATTTGACAATTCTAAGAACTTATATGGTAAAATCATGTACATTTTTCTTTCTGTGTCTTATTTCACTTGCCATAGTGCTTTCAAGGTTCATCTATGTTGTAGCATGTGTCAGAAGTGTGTGTGTGCATGTGTGCTTAATCCATCATGCCAAGGTTTTATTTTTCTTTGTAGCCTCTATTGCAGGCAGTAAGTCTCACTTCAGTCTTATTCTACATACAAACTGAGAAGACTCATGGTAGGCTTTCTGGTGATGAGAAAGCCCATAGAATAAACCCTCCACTTTCATGCACCTGTGACAGGTACGTTTCTTTATATGTCAGTTTCCACAGAGAATTGATGTACTTTCAGGCATTACTGGCAAGAGTTCAAAGCAGCTTAACAACTAAGGAGGAGGACTTTGTAACATTTAACAAACATCAATGGGTCTCACTAAACTGAAATGAAGGTGTCAGAAGGTCTGCATGCCCTTTGATCCAGCAACTCAGCTTAGACTCATTTATTGTGAAGAAACAACCTCCCAGATGCAAAATGCCACATGAAAAACGTTATTGATTGTGGAATTTTTTATAATAGCGAAACCCTGAAAGCACAACCAAAGTTCTTGTCCATAAGAGACTGGTTGAATCCATCATGGAGCAGTCATGTTATGGAGTATTGTGCAGCTATGAGAAAGAATGACTGAATCTGTATGAACTGATGGGTGAGGATTTATAAGCTATATCATTATGTGAAAAAGCAATGTGGAAAAGAATATATAAAGCATGTTACCATTTATGTAAAAAAAAAAAGTTTGTGGGGAGATGAGTATGTGTGTGTTTGCTTGTTTCCACCAGAATCACAGGACAGGTAAACCAGAAACAAATGAAGATGATCACCTATAGAGCACAGGTGTGAATGGAGTGGAAGGAATACAGATGAGAGTAATAGTTTTCACTTCTTTGAGGTTATAAGTATTTAACAAACTAAATTAAATCTAAGTGGAATTTTAAAAAACCCTTGAAGCTGAATGTGAACAGAAATAAAAGGATCTATGCGGTTAGCAAATTGATGGTGTAACAACACAGATAAGAACTACATGTAACTTTTGAACCTCACGCTCTGATCTGTGCTTCTGCTCAGTTGCTCAGTCGTGTCTGGCTCCTTATGACCTCACGGGATGTACATGGAACTCCCCAGGCAAGAATACTGGAGCGGGTTGCCATCTCCTCCAGGGGATCTTCCGGACCCAAGAATCAAACTCATGTCTCCTGCATTGGCAGGTGGTTCTTTATCACAAAGCCACCAAGGAAGCCCTGTGCTCTGACTAGTGGAATATATTCTATGAAGAGAAGACCTGCAAGAAGTTTATGAATTAGGCTAGTAACTGAGAGTAATATTGGGGTCATCATGTGAACCTCTCTTGCGCATGTTGTAGGATACAGCAAATGAATCAATGTATTAATTGTGTGGGGGTGACCTAAGGCTCTCATTGTAGTTGGGGAGAAGTAACATAGAATGGAGGTAAATATGGAATGGTAAAATGATCCTGCATGAGAAATAGAGGTATCAGTAGGCATTCCTGGTATTCCAGTTCGATACACTGTTAAAGATAAAGGGGAATATTAGTTAAAGCTGTGAAAACACATTTTATTCAGTAACTAGTGACCGTGGGGAAAAGAACTGAGATCGTTTTATTTCTTTCTTTCTTTTTGGCTGTGCTGGGTCTTTGCTGTTGCACATATGCTTTCCCCACCAGGCTCCTCTGTCCATGGAATTCTCCAGGCAAGAATACTAAATGGGTTGCCATTTCCTCCTCCTGGGGATCTTTCTGACCCAGGGATTAAACCCAGGTCTCTTGCATTGCAGGCAGATTCTTTACTATCTGAGCCACCAGGGAAGCCCATATAGGAGGAAGGGAAGCCACATGATAGGAGATTTATTAGGACAAATTCCATGATAAATCATATAAAATAACCATTTTTTTCAAAGACATCCATGAAGACCACCCGCGGATAAACTTGCAGAGATGCCTCCAAGAAGCCAGACAAATAAGTTACCAATCCCAAAGTGAAGGCTGGAGGAGAAAGGGGCACAAATCTGTGAATAAAAAAAGTGTACAGTGATCATCATGGGGGATGGGGGGCAGGGGGATGGAGGTGATGCGGATGGACAGCCACTGCTTGTTTCTGAGGGACAGCTGTGTGAGGCATGGTCAGGGTTGGGGCGGTCAAGTACCTCCTCCTTGTGGACACAGCAGACTCAAGGGTGGGGCTGTGCATATACAGCTATTCTTGTACTTTTCTTTCGCTTTGCTGTAGGAGAGATATTTTTTAAATAAAAACTTGGGAGAAAAAGTTTTCCTAGCAGAAGTCACCTATCAATGAGAAACATGGTAACACATCAAGGGCAAGAAAGCCTCTCTAGGTTGATTGGCAGGACCCCAGAAGCAGCAGACATGCCCCCTGGCCCTTCAGCATCGTTCAGATTGTCTTCCAATCGGTGTGCCCAGCACAGTCAGGTGTGGTGAGCAGAGCAGAGCTGACAGCAGGCAGGGATGTGAGATGAGCCCTTTCCCCATTGTGGGCTAACAAGATGAGCTGAGGCCAGATTGGTAGACCAGCTGGCCAAGGGCAGAGGTTCCTTCTGTACAGTGAGAAAGGAGGAAGTCAGGTGCCAGTTCAAGCCTGGACAACTTATTTGGGTCTTATTTGAAAACTGGGGGAAATATAGTCTCTTTATTTATGCAACAGAGATCAAATAAGATCTTGTACAAGGCAACACAGTCTTCACAGATTTTTGTTATCTTGTTTTGTAGATTATCTCATTTCATTTTATAGATTTTTAATTCTGGAAATATGATAGCTTTTTTCATATCTGGGTTGTTACAGATGTCCTTGCTCTTTGTAGTTCTTTGTAGTTCTATTACAGTTTCTAATACAGAATTTATGATCTTTCTATTTCACGTGATTCCCATCAAAAAAGAAGTACTATGTCTAAAAGGGTCTTTGCCATGTTGTTGAATCCTGCTAACTCTTTAGGAGTCAGAAGCAGAGGGCTTCTTTTCTGACTGGGCTTCACTGAGAACTGATTACATATTTCAAACTTGTTTCTCTTTCACTATTGATATACTTTCAGGGCCTGGTGCAGTAGGATACTTTCATACCAAGACATGCTTTCTGGGTGAATCAGCCTAATGTATAGTAAGAAATATTCCTGGAAGCCATTCCTACACTAGAGAGGCTGATAACAACCATACACCCAAGTGATTGTGAACCCCATGGGATCCCACCAAACCCAATAAGATGTATCCCTAAGTCAACTAACTTCCCCTTAGCTGGAATCCAAAATGCCATAGCTTTCCAATGTCTCTGTGCAAGGGGAAGGAGGATGGAGAGGAACCCAAGAGGAAAGACAATGATCTTAATTAATTACAGTTAAAACATCTTACTTTAAAGAGAGAGGGGGGGACAGATGGTCAGGGAGAATTCCTTAGTGTCAATTTAATAGGAGGTAGAGAGGTCCATCAGGCAGTCAGAAATGTGGGTCTGAAGAGAGAGTGAATGGTAATACAGAGCTTAAGGATGTCCTTTCACAATCATAGCTGCATGAGTGGATGAATTCCCCAAAAGGAAGACAAGAGAACTGAGGACAGAATATTGGGCAATGCCTAAATTTTGTTGTGAGGTATAGGGGAAGAGACAGCTATAAAATCTTAGTCTAAGACACTGATTATAGACAGGATATGAAGAACGAAGACAGGTTGGTTTGGGTTTTTGTCATTGATAACAGAAAGACTTTTGATAATACATACATTGAAATATTAAAATGAGCTATAAACCTATATTTATAGGTCTTCTACAACTATAAAATCAAAACATATTGAGTACAAGCAGAACTACAAAACTCAAAAAATAGAAATCGACATTCTGTATGACATATGGTATTGTTTTGCTGAAATAAAATTGCTGCTATTGGCGTTAATAGTAGAAAATCTATTTATATGGTTTAGATTTCTCTTGTTTTGTTATTTTAATTTTGAGCATACTTCCCATCATTTGGGTAATTGTCATGATATCTCTGGTGATATTTTTCCTTTTTGACAGAGTTTATTTCCTATCCCCTATCCATTATTTAGAAGAGACCGTCTAATGCTGCATCTCAAATATGATGGCAAAAGTACCAGATAAGAACATTTATTCATTGAGTGTTCACTATACCCACTAATGGCTTCCAAGGTGGCTCACTGGGTAAAGAATCCTCCTGTAATCCAGGAGGTGAAGGAAACGTGGATTCAATACCTGGATCAGGAAGATTCCCTGTAGGAGGGCATGGCCACCCACTCCAGTATTCTTACCTGGAGAATCCCATGGACAGAGAGGTGCTTATAGGGCTATAGTCCATGGAGTCACAAAGAGTTGGACATGACTTAGCAGCTGAACAACAACAACTGTCAAAAAAATGTCTGTGTCAACCTTTCCACATCAAAGCCCTTATGGGAGTCAGTGTACAAGGAATATGGGTGTGGGAGTAAGACAATTTAGAATTCAGTGATGTTCTCAGTNGACTTAGCAGCTGAACAACAACAACTGTCAAAAAAATGTCTGTGTCAACCTTTCCACATCAAAGCCCTTATGGGAGTCAGTGTACAAGGAATATGGGTGTGGGAGTAAGACAATTTAGAATTCAGTGATGTTCTCAGTAGCTTTAACATTGGGAAGCTATTCAGTCACTTGTTTTTCTCATGTGTAGAGAAGTGTTATGATGACTAAATGAAGTTATGTAGCTAAAATGCCTCAAGCTGCCTGACACATAGCTGGTGTTCGGTAATAGTAGCTATTATCAGTTTTAGACATTTAGTAGGGCTAGGATAAATGTGGAACTCAGAATGCTGGTAGATTAGGTAAGTAAGGCTCAGCAGTCTGATAGGTCTGGACCAATCAAACTAAGGGCGGGCGTTGGCACTTAGGATGATTCAGAGCCTGTATCCAGGTTGTTGCTTGTTCTAAATTTTTGCAATGTGATGTCCTGCTGTGTTTGTGTCTAGATAATGCACCTGCCCCCCAGCTGTTGAGAAACCTAGAGTCACTTACTCATCACATCTTTTTGTAAATTTCATTATCAATTTTTGGGAAAGGCTTTGGTACACAGTCATATTCCTGGGAGGTAAAGTGATTATTTCCTTCATCTTTGAAGATGGTAATCCTTTTGGGTTTCTCTGGACTTTCTTCTTTCTTAAAGAACTAATTTCTATTCTTTTTCTTGTTGTTGTTGTCATTGTTAGTCTGAAGAGTTCAGTCCTGATCATGCACGAGCAGAGATTAAGTTCACGCAGACCTGATTTCGTCTGTCACTTCACTGTTGCTTGATCTTTCTGAGTATGAGTTTCCCCTGCTGGCAAATAAAGAACAACAAAGCTCACCTCCTGAATTGTTAGGAGGATCAAAGGAGAAATGGCTGTGAAACCCTGGACCCTTCAGCACTGTTCACATCTTCCTAAGTTCTCCCACCTTACTTAAAGAGCTCTTTACAAGATCAGCAGTTCTTTGACATACAAAAAAAGCATTTTTAATTCCTGTTTGGAAAATATGAAAAATGATAGCACTAAGCTGAGTTTTAACCACACTTGAGAATTGGAGAGTAGTTTTAAATTGGAAGCTTACTTTATTCAGGATGAAGAAATACTGAAATCAAGGGGGGAAAATCTGCTGCTAACTTAAATACATAATTATTATCATAATTTCTTTCTTTATTTAAAACTGAGGAGTACAACTAAAACACAAATGATTTCCAAAGACTGTCTGCAAATGCATTTAGCATGAGGCGGGACAGTGCAGGGCCCCTGCCACTAATAAGCTCTAGAGTCTCAGCAGGCCCCCGCTCCTTCTCTCCTCAGATTCCCACCATAAAATGAGTTGGTTGTGCTTAACTGGGAAGAGGAGCAGGACTTGAGTATGTGTGGAATGTTTCTGCTCTCACAGGGGTGATAGGTATATGGTAACCAGCTTCCCAGTTAGCCCCCACCAACCCCTAGCTCTCTAGGTGCCTCCTCCCCAATATTGCAGCAAGATTGATCTGTGTGACCATCTTCAAAAGTGAGGGCCATTCATCCTATCGATAGATNTCAAGGCTGTATATTGTCACCCTGCTTATTTAACTTATATGCAGAGTACATCACAAGAAACACTGGGCTGAAGGAAGCTCAATCTGGAATCAAGATGGCTGGGAGAAATATCAATAACCTCAGATAGGCAGATGATACCATCCTTATGGCAGAAAGCGAAGAAGAACTAAAGACCTTCTTGATGAAAGTGAAAGAGGAGAGTGAAAAAGTTGGCTTAAAAGTCAACATTCAAAAAACGAAGATCATGGCATCCGGTCCCATCACTTCATGGGAAATTGATGAGGAAACAGTGGAAACAGTGACAGACTTTATTTTGGGGGGCTCCAAAATCACTGCAGATGATGACTGCAGCATGAAATTAAAAGATTTTTGCTCCTTGGAAGAAAAGCTGTGATCAACCTATACAGCATATTTAAAAGCAGAGATATTACTTTGCCAACAAAGGTCTGTCTAATCAAAGACATGGTTTTTCCAGTAGTCATATATGGATGTGACAGTTGAATTATAAACAAAGCTGAACCTGAGGAAGTGATGCTTTTGAGCTGTGGTGTTGGAGAAGACTCTTGAGAGTCCCTTGGACTGCAAGGAGATCCAACGAGTCCATCCTAAAGGAAATCATTAGAAGGACTGATGTTGAAGCTGAAACTCCAATACTTCAGCCACCTGATGTGAAGAACTGACTCATTGGAAAAGACCCTGATGCTGGGAAAGTTTGAGGGCAGGAGGAGAAGGGGATGACAGAAGATGAGATGGTTGGATGACTTCACCGACTCAATGGACATGAGCTTAAGTAAAACCCAGGAGTTGGCAATGGACGGGGAGCCCTGGTGTGCTACAGTCCATGGGGTTGCAAAGAGTTGGACACGACTGAGCGACTGAACTGAAAGTGAATTATTAAATGAAAATTTTTAATCGCAGAGCACTATAAGAGTATACCATTTAGGTTTTTAAAAGCAATAGGCTGGTGTGTGTGTGCACATGTATGTAAATGCACATAAATAGGTAAGATATGTATGTTTCCCCACACACCCTTAACAGTAAATTGCTATGCGGGAAGGAGCTATGTTAAGTAGAACTTTGTCTTTCATTCTCCAAATCACTTGTTCTGTTTGAATTTTTTACAAAAAAGCATTGCTTTGTCATTATAAAGTGTTTTAAGTCATTATATTCAGTGACATTGGTAATATCCTGTGTGCTTCGGGTGCCGCTGAGGTTGGCAGGGCAACAGAATTGAGGCCATTGGTGTGGAGCATAGTTCACACTTTGGCCACAGCCACCTCAGCCCTGTGAATTCCAAGGTCCCTAAAGGACCCGTTACTAGCTGGCCTGGAAGCATTAGAAGCAGCCCCGCATCCAGAGATGGAACTGGGAACACTTGCATTCAGAATGTCTTAGAGACCCTCCATTTCCTCTTGGCTCCTTTAAAATTGAAGCTGTGTTTCCACCAACATTTCCAATTTAAAAGTGGAGTCAAAGATTTCAGAAGCATGAAGTAAGAAGTGTGACTTTACATGGGTTGGACTGGAGTGCTCTCAGCTAGCCTCCCCTTGCTCATTGGCTGGCTGCATTCTTACCTCAGCAGGTCCTTGCCAGATAAAACATGTGATAGAGGAGACCTCACTCATTATCAGCCAACGGAAGCTCGGTGTTATATATCCAAAGTCCAAAAATGTACAAACAGTGAGATGAAAATTAGAGTAATAAATATGACTAAGGAAACACAAAGTTAGATTTATGTGTGAAGATAAAACAATAAGGGCCTAGGGCTTCCCTCATAGTTCAGTCAGTAAAGAATCTGCCTGTGATGCAGGAGACCTGGGTTCAGGTCTTGGATTGGGAAGATCCCCTGGAGAAGGAAATGGCAACCCACTCCAGTATTCTTGCCTAGAGAGTCCCAGGAGCCTGGCATGCTACAGTCCATGGGGACACAAGAGTTGGACAGGACTTATCGACTAAATCACCACCACAATAAAACAATAAAGATAAGTAGTACAGACATATCAGATAATGATAAATAAGATCCAAAGATGAGAAGGGAACAACTATAGAAAAAAAAAAGTACATTTTCGAAGACCTGGTTGATCACTGCTTGACCATCATCTCAGAATCATATGAAATCGTGTTTTTTAGGTTGAACAAAAATTCGAAGAACTCCCCCAAGGCCCTTTGGTTTGTTACAAGCAACACTTGTTCAAGATGTGTGGAGCTGAAGATGTTTTTCTCCACAATCCCCAAACCTCTTACTCAGGACAGGAAATGTACATTCAGCGAATGACTGTGTCGAAAACACAATAAAAGAATGGGAAAACCTTACTTTTTTCCTTTGTATAGAATTAAACTGTTGGAAGGAAGCCAAGGAAATGACACATCTCACCTCTGTTCTGGCTAAACAACCAGTTAATCATTGATAGTTGTTAATCAAATNACATAAATAGGTAAGATATGTATGTTTCCCCACACACCCTTAACAGTAAATTGCTATGCGGGAAGGAGCTATGTTAAGTAGAACTTTGTCTTTCATTCTCCAAATCACTTGTTCTGTTTGAATTTTTTACAAAAAAGCATTGCTTTGTCATTATAAAGTGTTTTAAGTCATTATATTCAGTGACATTGGTAATATCCTGTGTGCTTCGGGTGCCGCTGAGGTTGGCAGGGCAACAGAATTGAGGCCATTGGTGTGGAGCATAGTTCACACTTTGGCCACAGCCACCTCAGCCCTGTGAATTCCAAGGTCCCTAAAGGACCCGTTACTAGCTGGCCTGGAAGCATTAGAAGCAGCCCCGCATCCAGAGATGGAACTGGGAACACTTGCATTCAGAATGTCTTAGAGACCCTCCATTTCCTCTTGGCTCCTTTAAAATTGAAGCTGTGTTTCCACCAACATTTCCAATTTAAAAGTGGAGTCAAAGATTTCAGAAGCATGAAGTAAGAAGTGTGACTTTACATGGGTTGGACTGGAGTGCTCTCAGCTAGCCTCCCCTTGCTCATTGGCTGGCTGCATTCTTACCTCAGCAGGTCCTTGCCAGATAAAACATGTGATAGAGGAGACCTCACTCATTATCAGCCAACGGAAGCTCGGTGTTATATATCCAAAGTCCAAAAATGTACAAACAGTGAGATGAAAATTAGAGTAATAAATATGACTAAGGAAACACAAAGTTAGATTTATGTGTGAAGATAAAACAATAAGGGCCTAGGGCTTCCCTCATAGTTCAGTCAGTAAAGAATCTGCCTGTGATGCAGGAGACCTGGGTTCATGTCTTGGATTGGGAAGATCCCCTGGAGAAGGAAATGGCAACCCACTCCAGTATTCTTGCCTAGAGAGTCCCAGGAGCCTGGCATGCTACAGTCCATGGGGACACAAGAGTTGGACAGGACTTATCGACTAAATCACCACCACAATAAAACAATAAAGATAAGTAGTACAGACATATCAGATAATGATAAATAAGATCCAAAGATGAGAAGGGAACAACTATAGAAAAAAAAAAGTACATTTTCGAAGACCTGGTTGATCACTGCTTGACCATCATCTCAGAATCATATGAAATCGTGTTTTTTAGGTTGAACAAAAATTCGAAGAACTCCCCCAAGGCCCTTTGGTTTGTTACAAGCAACACTTGTTCAAGATGTGTGGAGCTGAAGATGTTTTTCTCCACAATCCCCAAACCTCTTACTCAGNTTAGGTTGAACAAAAATTCAAAGAACTCCCCCAAGGCCCTTTGGTTTGTTACAAGCAACACTTGTTCAAGATGTGTGGAGCTGAAGATGTTTTTCTCCACAATCCCCAAACCTCTTACTCAGGACAGGAAATGTACATTCAGCGAATGACTGTGTCGAAAACACAATAAAAGAATGGGAAAACCTTACTTTTTTCCTTTGTATAGAATTAAACTGTTGGAAGGAAGCCAAGGAAATGACACATCTCACCTCTGTTCTGGCTAAACAACCAGTTAATCATTGATAGTTGTTAATCAAATTGTTTAGGGTCTTAGAAACTGTGGGCTAATTTACTTATTTTCCAGCCAACCAATTTTAATTTTTTTGTATTTCCATTAGGAAATGAGATATGGTGCTTTTAAATCTGTACTACTTTAAAAATGAAAACTAGTGGAAAATTATCCTTTGTATCATCTAGTTGAGTAGTTGTTTGGTTACTTGTGCTGATTTTTAATATCTTTATTTAAGTAACTTCTCTCCAACCAAGTCAATGTAGAGAATAAGTGTTTTATTTCCTTTGTTTTTCTGAATATATGGGGTTGGCCAAAAAATCTTTTGGGTTTTCTGTACGATGTTAGGGAAAAACCCAAATGAACTTTTTAGCCAACCCAATACTTGACTTTTCACTTTACCTCTCAGTCTTCGTTTCCTATCTGTACAGTACGAGTGTTTACTGTATGAGTCACAGGTGTACTTTGTTTATTTTATACTATACACACATGTCTATAGATGAAAGCACTTTATAAACAGTAAAGTAATAGAAAAATACTAACTACTTTGTTTCCTGTTCAGTTTATAGAATTGAATATTTTTTCATAATTCTAGGATAGGATATGTCTAGAGCCAGACATCCTGGAATGTGAAAACAAGTGGGCCTTAGGAAGCATCACTACGAACAAAGCTAGTGGAGGTGATGGAATTCCAGTGGAGCTATTTCAAATCCTGAAAGATGAAGTTGTGAAAGTGCTGCATTCAATATGCCAGCAAATTTGGGAAACTCAGCAGTGACCACAGGACTGGAAAAGGTCTGTTTTCATTCCAATCCCAAAAAAGGCAATGCCAAAGAATGCTCAAACTACCGCATAATTGCACTCATCTCACACACTAACAAAGTAATGCTCAAAATTCTCCAAGCCAGGTTTCAACAGTACGTGACCTTACAGATTGTCAAGATGGATTTAGAAAAGGCAGAGGAACCAGAGATCAAATTGCCAACATCCATTGGATCATCAAAAAAGCAAGAGAATTCCAGAAAAATGTCTACTTCTGCTTTATTGACTACACCAAAGCCTTTGACTGTGTGGATCACAACAAACTGTGGACCACAACAAACATCTTCAAGAGATGGGAATACCAGACCACCTGACCTGCCTCCTGAGACATCTGTATGCAGGTCAAGAAACAACAGTTAGAACTGGACATGGAACAACAGACTGGTTCCAAATCGGGAAAGGAGTATGTCAAGGCTGTATATTGTCACCCTGCTTATTTAACTTCTATGCAGAGTACATCAAGAGAAACACTGGGCTGGAAGAAGCACAATCTGGAATCAAGGTTCCTGGGAGAAATATCAATAACCTCAGATATGCAGATGACACCACCTTATGGCAGAAAGCGAAGAAGAACTAAAGAGCTTCTTAATAAGTGTGAAAGAGAAGAGTGAAAAAGTTGGCTTAAAACTCAGTATTCAGAAAACTAAGATCATGGCATCTGGTCCATCACTTCATGGCAAATAGATGGGGAAACAATGGAAACAGTGGCAGACTTTATTTTCTTGGGCTACAAAATCACTGATGATGATGACTGCAGCATGAAATTAAAAGATTCTTGTTCCTTGGAAGAAAAGCTCTGACCAACCTAGACAGCATATTTAAAAGCAGAGATATGGTTTTTCCAGTAGTCACGTATGGATGTGAGAGTTGGACTATAAAGAAAGCTGAGCGCTGAAGAATTGATGCTTTTGAACTGTGGTGTTGGAAAAGACTCTTGAGTCCTTTAGACTGCAAGGAGATCCAACCAGTCAATCCTAAAGGAGATCAGTCCTGGGTGTTCATTGGAGGGACTGATGCTGAAGCTGAAACTCCAATACTTTGGTCACCCTGATGCGAAGAACTGACTCACTGGAAAATACCCTGATGCTGGGAAAGACTGAAGGCAGGAGGAGAAGGGGACAAGATGGTTGGATGGCATCACTGACTTGATGGGCATGAGTTTGAGTAGGTTTCGGGAGTTGGTGATGGACAGCGAAGCCTGGCGTACTGCAGTCCATGGTGTCACAAAGAGTCGATCACAACTGAGTGACTAAACTGAACTGAACTGATACATATAAGAAAGCTAATCAAACCTAAGTGAAAAGTGAAGATATTGAAGAGCCAAATGAATATATGCTTTTTAGATGAAGGATAGGCGTCTGAGCTGAGAGGAGGCATTTGGCAGTTTTCAGCCTCTCTACGGCAGCTGAAGCCAAAGATGTGGCTGAGGTCACATAAGGAGAGTATGTAGTGTTAGAAGAGGTGAAGATATGGCTTGAGGCTGAACCCAGACTAATACTAGTGGTTTACTGCAGAGGTTTTTGTGATGTGTTAGTTGTTCTGTCTGGAGAAGGAAATGGCAACCCACTCCAGTACTCTTGCCTAGAAAATCCCATGGATGGAGGAGCCTGGTAGGCTGCAGTCCATGGGGTAGCTAAGAGTCAGACACGACTGAGCGACTTCACTTTCCCTTTTCACTTTCATGCATTGGAGAAGGAAATGGCAACCCACTCCAGTGTTCTTGCCTGGAGAATCCCAGGGACAGGGAAGCCTGGTGGGCTGCTGTCTATGGGGTTGCACAGAGTTGGACATGACTGAGGCGACTTAGCAGCAGCAGCAGTTGTTCCATCATGTCTGACTCTTTGCAACCACGTGGACAGTAGCCCTCTAGGCTCCTCAGTTCATGGAATTCTCCAGGCAAGAATATTGGAATGGGTAACCATTCCCTTCTCCAGGGGATCTTCCCAACCCAGGAACTAAACTTGGATCTCCTGCATTGCAGGCAGATTCTNCTAAGATCATGGCATCTGGTCCATCACTTCATGGCAAATAGATGGGGAAACAATGGAAACAGTGGCAGACTTTATTTTCTTGGGCTACAAAATCACTGATGATGATGACTGCAGCATGAAATTAAAAGATTCTTGTTCCTTGGAAGAAAAGCTCTGACCAACCTAGACAGCATATTTAAAAGCAGAGATATGGTTTTTCCAGTAGTCACGTATGGATGTGAGAGTTGGACTATAAAGAAAGCTGAGCGCTGAAGAATTGATGCTTTTGAACTGTGGTGTTGGAAAAGACTCTTGAGTCCTTTAGACTGCAAGGAGATCCAACCAGTCAATCCTAAAGGAGATCAGTCCTGGGTGTTCATTGGAGGGACTGATGCTGAAGCTGAAACTCCAATACTTTGGTCACCCTGATGCGAAGAACTGACTCACTGGAAAATACCCTGATGCTGGGAAAGACTGAAGGCAGGAGGAGAAGGGGACAAGATGGTTGGATGGCATCACTGACTTGATGGGCATGAGTTTGAGTAGGTTTCGGGAGTTGGTGATGGACAGCGAAGCCTGGCGTACTGCAGTCCATGGTGTCACAAAGAGTCGATCACAACTGAGTGACTAAACTGAACTGAACTGATACATATAAGAAAGCTAATCAAACCTAAGTGAAAAGTGAAGATATTGAAGAGCCAAATGAATATATGCTTTTTAGATGAAGGATAGGCGTCTGAGCTGAGAGGAGGCATTTGGCAGTTTTCAGCCTCTCTACGGCAGCTGAAGCCAAAGATGTGGCTGAGGTCACATAAGGAGAGTATGTAGTGTTAGAAGAGGTGAAGATATGGCTTGAGGCTGAACCCAGACTAATACTAGTGGTTTACTGCAGAGGTTTTTGTGATGTGTTAGTTGTTCTGTCTGGAGAAGGAAATGGCAACCCACTCCAGTACTCTTGCCTAGAAAATCCCATGGATGGAGGAGCCTGGTAGGCTGCAGTCCATGGGGTAGCTAAGAGTCAGACACGACTGAGCGACTTCACTTTCCCTTTTCACTTTCATGCATTGGAGAAGGAAATGGCAACCCACTCCAGTGTTCTTGCCTGGAGAATCCCAGGGACAGGGAAGCCTGGTGGGCTGCTGTCTATGGGGTTGCACAGAGTTGGACATGACTGAGGCGACTTAGCAGCAGCAGCAGTTGTTCCATCATGTCTGACTCTTTGCAACCACGTGGACAGTAGCCCTCTAGGCTCCTCAGTTCATGGAATTCTCCAGGCAAGAATATTGGAATGGGTAACCATTCCCTTCTCCAGGGGATCTTCCCAACCCAGGAACTAAACTTGGATCTCCTGCATTGCAGGCAGATTCTGAGTCACTAGGGAAGCCCATATCTTTTTTAATGTCAGAGGTCTTTAAACTGGGATAAATTCCTCCTAGTGAAGACTTTCTAAGAGATGCAAGAGTATGGATGTTTTAAGGGGATTCCATTTATAGATCCCCAGCTTCCATTCCTAAATCTGTGATGGTGGGCAGGGCGGGGTGGTTGGTGAGTGGGGTAGAGGGTCTCCTTTCTTATTTTTTCACAATCACCTTTTTTCTACTTTTCAAAAGAAAGGCACAGTCTTTACCGTACCATGTTACATTACCCTGGAGGGTGAAAAACCTCAGGGGTGTCAAACAAAGAGGCAGCTGGAAATACTGTTGACACTATTTCTGAGGAAGTGAATGACTCTACTGACTAAGTAACAAATCCTCCGCCAGAAAAGTGGCCTCCAACCCTGTGCCTTAGCTGAATTGAAGTTGTCAACTTCACTGAGTAGTTAGCTGTTAAGCCATCACAAGTGATTTGTGATTATAGATCACTCTGCAATTTGGGGGTACAGTGAAAAAAGAGTTCAAAGATTTGAGAGACATTGCTATTTAAAAAAAAACAACAAAAAAAAAAACAACTTTTCTTTTCCCATCCATTTATTTATGTGAAAAAGGTTTCTCAAAGCTTCCATCTGTAAAAGTGAAAAATAGGGATGGAATTAACACTGATCCCTGTCTCATTATGGTGACAAGTCATATTTACCGACAGATGACTACACTGGAGGAACAGAGCACAGAAATACGTATCTCTGGTAGCATAAATTAAGAGACGCCTTTCTGTCGTAGTCTGTTCAGGCTGCTCTAGCAAAATACCACGGACTGGGTGCTTTACTAACAACAACTTTATATCTCACAGTATTGGAGGATGGGAAGTCTAAGACAGAGGTGTCAGCAGATTCTGGTCTGCTAAGAGCACAGTTCCTGGTCCATAAATGGCACTTACTATGTCCTTACAGGGTGGAAGGGTCAAGAGAGCTGTCTGGGGTATATTTTATAAGGGCACTATCCCCATCATTAGGGTTCCATCCTCATGATATAATCACCTCCCAAAGACCCTACCTTTTTTTTTCTCTTTTTTTTTAATATTATACCCTGAAAGAAATCAACCCCGAATATTCACGGGAAGGACTGATGCTGAATCTGAACCTCCAGTATCAGTGGCCACTTAATGAGAAGAGCCAGCTCACTGGAAAATCCCTGATGCTGGGAAAGATTGAAAGCAAAAAGAGAAGAGGGCAGCAGAGGACGAGATGATTAGATAGCATTACCGACTCAATGAACATGAATTTGAGCAAACTCCAAAAGATAGTGAAGGACAGGGAAGCCTAATGTGTTGCAGTCCAGAGGGTGTCCGAGAATCAGACATGACTTAGTGACTGAACATCAACATACCCATAATTCGTTGCTGAGGTCTCTTTTGTTTTGTTTTTTTTAAAATTCATTTATTTACTTGTTTTGGCTGCACTGGGTCTCACTGCTGCCTGAGGGCTTTCTCTAGCTGCGGCAAGAGGCGCCGCTCTCTAGCTGTGGTGCCCGGCCTTCTCACTGTGGTGGCTTCTCCTGTTATGTCGCATAGCCTCTAGAGCACAGGCTTGGTAGTTAGGGTGCACAGGCTTGGCTGCCCTCAGGCACGTGGGCTTTTCCCAGAGCAGGGACTGAACCCGTGTCCCGTGCATTGGCAGGTCGATTCTTAATCACTGGACCACTAGGAAAGTCCAAGGCCCCATCTTTCAATACTATGATATGGGCATCAGGATTTCAAAATCTGGATTGGAAGAGATAACATTCAGACCATAGCAACTGGCAAAAATAGTCACAGAGAGCAAATTAGTGGCTGCCTAGGTTTAGGGGCAAGAGTTAGTGATTGTCTGCAAAGAGGCAAGAGGAAATTTTGGAATTAAGGAAATGTTTTAGATTTTGATTGTGATGTTGGTTACATAATGAAGACAGTAGTCTAAACTCATCAAAATGTACAGTTAAAATGGACGAATCATTTTGGGATGAAAATTATATTTCAGTGAAATTGTGGGAAAAGTTTACTTCTCTATTAAATATCTATCAAATTTATAATATTTTTATTGTTTTGACCAATTATGTACCAATAATTATTGTCATGACAACTCAGCACAGAAGTCTTTTTTCTTTTTTGCCTTCTTGGTTCTATGTATTTTATATTCACTCTAGATCTTAGTAAAAAAATAATTACACAAATTGTACCGTAAACCAATATAACTATGCTTTTCCATATTTCATCAAAGAACAATATACATTCAAAAAAGTATATATTTCATAAAGTAGTCACAGTCATACAATGAACCTGGACATAAATAGTGAAATAGTCCAAAGAATTCTTCAATGAATATTAACTATTCATAAGATCAAAACACCTAATCTTCTATATCATTTATGATAGTAAATGCTACATAAGGCTAACAAACCCATTGAAATTGAACAGAACCTTTAGAATAGTTTATCTTATAATTTCATCCATTAAATTTATTAATATTATTCTTGGAAATCAGTGCAACAAACTCAATGAAATCACAAGAGAAATCTTTAACACTTAGAGTCTTGTGGCTATGGGAAACACAGCAAATTTTAATTTACACTTTTTTTTGCCAGAGAAGTAAGAAAGTGATCAGTAAAAGTCTGTAAAGTATAGAGGATATTAAGGAAAAATTCTTTGGGAAAGGAAATNGAAATCACAAGAGAAATCTTTAACACTTAGAGTCTTGTGGCTATGGGAAACACAGCAAATTTTAATTTACACTTTTTTTTGCCAGAGAAGTAAGAAAGTGATCAGTAAAAGTCTGTAAAGTATAGAGGATATTAAGGAAAAATTCTTTGGGAAAGGAAATGTGATATCAAAGGGGGGAAAACATATAAAATGCCATCTATTAAAAAAGAGATTGTTCAAATATTTTAAAATGTGATAATAGTGGATTATCATATAGTAAATCACCATATTTTATAGATTTCATTAGATTTATTTAGAAGAATGATTATAACAGCTTCATTTGAAAACACTTGTATTTATGCTATATTCTTGCAGCTATTTAGAGTTGTTGTCATTGTTTCATCACTAAGTGAAGTGAAAGTCACTCAGTAGTGTCCAACTCTTGGGACCCCATGGACTGTAGCCCACCAGGATCCTCTGTCCCTGGCAAGATTCTCCAGGCAAGAGTTCTGGAGTGGGTTGCTATTCCTTCTCCAGGGGATCTTCCTGACCCAGGGATCGAACCAGCATCTCCCTTATTACAGGCAATTTCTTTACCTTTGAGCCACCAGGGAAGCCCATTTAGACTTAAGGTAACATTTTTTAAAATGTCAACTTCAAAAGGTACAGAGAGAGATACATAATCTTTCAAAGTACTTTTCGGAGAAAAAAAGGAAAAAAGAACCATTGATTTAGGGGTAGGTAGAACAAAGAGGACTAAGAGAGAATAGTCAGGAGAAAGAAGGAAAACTCAGGAAGCATGTTCACAGAATTCAAAGGAGGAGAGGCTTTGGAGGAGGGGAGATTGTTCTGGGCCTCAGAGAGCAAGCAAGGCAAGTTCTAAGAGCTAATCTATTGAGTGTATAGGTCAGTGGGAGATAGTTCACTTTCCCCTGCTCAAGGGGCATTTGAGTTTGGAGATCAAGGATATCCTTGTCCCCTTAGGGGCTCAAAAGAAGTTGCTTTGTTTTAGAGCAGAGGAAGGGCTTCAAGGAGGCTGCAAAATTGAGAGTGGACCCGTTAGCGAGAAGATGGCATCCTGAGGGATGGAGAACTGAACTGAGGCCCGTGGACTCAAGAGCGGTGTGGCCCAAGGTCTCCCCACTTAGGACCAGTGGGCCCAAGACAGGTGCAGTGTCCACTGAGGGGAAAGCCAGTTCATCTAGTCTAGACAGCACCCCTACGCCCAGCCTAGAACAGAAGCAGGGGGGCCATCCATCCCTGATGGA
Organism: Raphicerus campestris; assembly: GCA_006410735.1. Classification (NCBI taxonomy): domain Eukaryota; kingdom Metazoa; phylum Chordata; class Mammalia; order Artiodactyla; family Bovidae; genus Raphicerus; species Raphicerus campestris. The sequence goes on along the minus strand of SJYW01035278.1, from coordinate 301 downwards.
AGCATATGGGGTGGACAAAAAGCAGATCACTCCAGACTCTAGGGAACCAAAGACCCCACCCTCAGTGTTGCATGCTATCTAAAATTCTCTGGAATCTTGCTGACCCAGGTCACAGAAAGAGAACCTCAATAACGGCAGAAATTGGATTTCCTCTCTATCTAGTGGGAAAGGGAGCTTAGATTAATTTTTAGAAAGGGAAACATAAATAGAACACTTCTTAAAGTCTGCCTGTTGTTACATATTCAAGGCTGCTCCATAAGGAATGAAAAGCATTTGCTTGTATCTGACAGCTAGGAGGTCA
>SJYW01035273.1:736839-749851 GCA_006410735.1 Raphicerus campestris | reverse complement strand
GGTCAGGTGTCCGCGGGTGGGCTCCTTTCCCAGGCATCCCTGCAGCCTCAATGGACACTCTGACCTCTTCTGGGGAGAAGACCCTCAGGAAGTTGAGGGGACTCGAACCTGCCCAGGAAGGCCGGAGTGCATACGCTAGGGACCCCACGTTCAGACCCCAGGCCGTTAGAGTCCAGCCACCAGTGTCCCGGCTTCCAGGCTCCTGCAGGGCCAGCATCTGGACCCGGCTTGGTCAGGCCAGGCCACAGTTGGAGAAGGGCCGTGGGTGGGAGGACTGGGGGCCTGGCAGCCTCCCGCGCTCCAGGCCAGGCCCCGGGCAGTGGCCTGTGAGAGGATGGCAGAGGCAGCAATGGGAGCCCCTGACTCCTCACCACTCTCCCAGGTAGCTGGCCTCCATCACCTGAGGGTCCAGCTCCTCAGCAGGCTACCCCCATCCAAGAACTCCTCTGAGCCCTGGATCTGGCCTCAGACTGGAGGGGCAGCCTGGGATGATGGCCGGGGTCTTGGTCCAGCGGGGGCAAGGGCCACAGCTGGCCTCAGGCTGGAGTGGCAGCCTGGGGTGATGGCTGGGGTCTTGGTCCAGCAGGGGCAAGGGCAGGCCAGGCACTGCCCCTCAGAGCAGCGGGACGACAGCCTGCAGAGTCCGCCTGCCCCAGGCCCTTCTCTGTCGGCCACAACCCCCTTGCCTCCCTCTTTTCTCTCCTTCCACCCTTGCCCCCTCCTTCCCCCTTCCAGGAGACAGCAAGGCCAAGGGGCCCACTGGGCCGACCTGGCCTGGGTGGCCCACACACTGGCCTGCAGTCAGGGCCCTGGTACGTGGCGCCCACCAGCAGGGCAGAGTGTGGGGGCTGCGGAGCAGGGCAGGCAGTGGTCGGAGCCTGGCCCCACCCACCCAGGTGAGGGGTGCACACCCCTGGGCATAGGACGATGTCCCCCAGAGGGTCTGGGTGCCCTTCTCCTCTGGCCGCTTCCTCCACGGCAGCCAGCCCCTGACCAGGCCTGGCAGAGCCCTCTGTGCACCCAGGCTGCCCTATTTTGGCCAGGCAGCCTGCGTGGACACGAGGGTATGGCCGGAGCACCATGACTGGAAGGCCATGGGGCGCCCCCCCTGACCAGGGACTGGCTGAGAATGGCCCTCTCTGCCGCCCAGCCCCGGGGGTCTGTGTCCTGGAGGCTGTGGGGGGCACAGGACGAAGAGGGCGCCGTGTGGCTTTACGCAGACACGGGAGCGTGCCCTGACCGGCACTGCCCAGATATCATAGTCGCTGGGGGGAGGGCTGGCAGCAGAGCCATCTCCTCCTGGAAGCCCCACCTTGGTTCTGTTGGGCCAAGCTGCTCGTGGCTCACCTGTCACACAGGCCCTGAGGTTGGGGGAATCGCCGGCTGACCCAGGGGCCTGAGACTTGCCCCAGACGAGGCTGGACAGCCACAGTGGGAGGAAGGTAGGGGACGAGACCAGGGCTGGGCCACCTGGCACCTTGCTGGCATCGCTGACCTCTGCCCAGGAAGCCCAGAGCGGGCTGCTGAGAAGAGGGCTGCCCTGGGCGGGGTCAGGGTAGGGCAGTGGGAACCAGCTCAGGCCCCGGAGCTGCAGCTTTGGTGAAAAGTAACTAAGACCGGAGGGGCTGGGGCAGTGACAGCAGGAAGGGCAGGCACGCTGGACCCTCACGGGCCAGCAAGGGCCCGGGCAGGTGCCCAGACCCGGGTCCCAGACCCCAGGACCGACCTGCCTCCCACCTCCACTGCTCACCATGGGCTTTCTGCCAAGGGACCTTCTCTCTCTCTTCTTTCTTTTTTTAAAGCAAAGCTATCTTTTTACCTAGATAAGCTGTTTAAAAAACGTAAATAAAATAACTCAGCAGACAAAAGCGGGCATTCATGCAGCCAGAGCCCGCCGCCGCCCTCGACATGAAATATCGCAGCACAGGAAGCCGTGGGTCCCCGCTAATCCGAGTGGACAGGCCTGAAGGCGGCCCCTCGGCGGCGCGGCGCGGCACTGGAGCGTGCACCGCCTGCCGGGCCAGCCCGCTCGGGACAATGGCCTTTCTTCGCACGAGGGGCCTGCGCCGGACAAGAGCGCTCTTTGTGCGCCAGTCCTGCCTCGGAGCGCGAGGGAGGCGCATTCAGCCGTCCAGACGCTCTTTGAAAGGCCGGGGTGTAACAGGAGACGCGACACACCAGCCTGCCTCTTCCCCCACGGCCCGGCCGCCAGGCCGGCCCCGCACCGCCGCGTCCTCCGCCCGCCGCCGGCGCGCGCCTCCGTTCCAAGGAGCCTCCCAGTCGGGGAGGGGGGCGCGGGGTGGGCCTGGGACCCCCTCCTGGGCACCGGCAGCACCATCCCCCGGTGTGTGGGCTCGTCTCTGGGCTCCACGAGGCAGTGGTGGAGGCGAGCCCTGCGCGGGCTCTGGACCCCTGGACTCATCTCCGGGGAGGGCTCCTCTGAGCCGGCGCCGCACCTCCGGTGCTGCAGCCGCTGGGATCTCAACCAGGCGCCCAGCCCCCCGCCCCTTATCCAGCCGCCGCCCCGCCCACCAAGCCCACAGGGAGCCATCGCCAGAGCACCCGCCGGTCCAGGGACACCGAGAGCACGACCTCGGGGCTCCCTCTTCATCTCTGCTCACAGAGGAATCAGCAAAACCACCGAGCTTCCAAAAGTCCTCCCAGAGGCCTCCGCTACTAAGCCCCCGCAACCCCCCTTGCNACGGGCCAGCAAGGGCCCGGGCAGGTGCCCAGACCCGGGTCCCAGACCCCAGGACCGACCTGCCTCCCACCTCCACTGCTCACCATGGGCTTTCTGCCAAGGGACCTTCTCTCTCTCTTCTTTCTTTTTTTAAAGCAAAGCTATCTTTTTACCTAGATAAGCTGTTTAAAAAACGTAAATAAAATAACTCAGCAGACAAAAGCGGGCATTCATGCAGCCAGAGCCCGCCGCCGCCCTCGACATGAAATATCGCAGCACAGGAAGCCGTGGGTCCCCGCTAATCCGAGTGGACAGGCCTGAAGGCGGCCCCTCGGCGGCGCGGCGCGGCACTGGAGCGTGCACCGCCTGCCGGGCCAGCCCGCTCGGGACAATGGCCTTTCTTCGCACGAGGGGCCTGCGCCGGACAAGAGCGCTCTTTGTGCGCCAGTCCTGCCTCGGAGCGCGAGGGAGGCGCATTCAGCCGTCCAGACGCTCTTTGAAAGGCCGGGGTGTAACAGGAGACGCGACACACCAGCCTGCCTCTTCCCCCACGGCCCGGCCGCCAGGCCGGCCCCGCACCGCCGCGTCCTCCGCCCGCCGCCGGCGCGCGCCTCCGTTCCAAGGAGCCTCCCAGTCGGGGAGGGGGGCGCGGGGTGGGCCTGGGACCCCCTCCTGGGCACCGGCAGCACCATCCCCCGGTGTGTGGGCTCGTCTCTGGGCTCCACGAGGCAGTGGTGGAGGCGAGCCCTGCGCGGGCTCTGGACCCCTGGACTCATCTCCGGGGAGGGCTCCTCTGAGCCGGCGCCGCACCTCCGGTGCTGCAGCCGCTGGGATCTCAACCAGGCGCCCAGCCCCCCGCCCCTTATCCAGCCGCCGCCCCGCCCACCAAGCCCACAGGGAGCCATCGCCAGAGCACCCGCCGGTCCAGGGACACCGAGAGCACGACCTCGGGGCTCCCTCTTCATCTCTGCTCACAGAGGAATCAGCAAAACCACCGAGCTTCCAAAAGTCCTCCCAGAGGCCTCCGCTACTAAGCCCCCGCAACCCCCCTTGCCCGAGGGAGCCAGCCGGCCTCCTACAGCGGAGCAAAACACCCGCCCTCTGTGCCCGCAGCCACATGCGTCTCACACACTGGGAGCGCCTGACCCGACGGACACAGCTGAGAGTCAGGGCCCACGGCGGCAGGACACTCCACACCCAGTCCTCTGAAAAGGACGCGTGTTGTGCCAGGGCTGGTCCCCGGCGGGGCTGGGGGGCTGGGGCTGGCAGGATGGTGACAGCGGGGATCTGGCAGGGCCCGAGGCAGTCTGTCCCTCACAGGGTCCCCAGCACTCCCCTGACCCAGTCCAGAGTGGCCCAGCAAACAGGCACGGGTGGACCCCACCCAGAGTGCAGGCCCCTGGGCACACTCTATAGACAACTGCACCCCGAGGCCCACAAGCCAAGTGGCCAGCCCATCGTGGCCGCGGCCTTGGCCGTAAGGAGGGCCTCTCCTCAAGCAGAGGGGCCTTGGCTCCTGCCTGCGGGCTCCCTGCTTCTAGGCTGTGCCGACAGGGGCCAGGTGAGCAGGAGTAAGTCTGGGCAGGGGCAGGAGGAGGGAGCAGGCCCAGGGTCTGGCCTGGGCCTCGGGGTGACCTAGGTAGGCAGAGGCTGTGGCGAGCATCTCCCATCCCTGTCCCCCGCCCCTGCCCATGCCTGGGAAGGAAGGATCCCGGCAGGCACTGTAGACGAGGCAGGATGTGGGGGGCTGTGCCCAGACCTCTCAGACAGTCAGTGTGAGGGGTGCCCAGGACCCTCACACCAGGCATGAACCTGGGCTGGTCCCGGGTGGGGCTGGTCCCCTGCACCCCAGACCTACACAGCCCCCATGGTGGAGGAGACACTTCCAGAGTGGGCATCTCACACGCAGCCTGCCTCTCACCCAGCCTGCTGACCCACGTGGAGGCCCGGCCCGTGGAAGAGAGGCCCAGAGCCACAGGGAAGGGCTCGCTCACCTCTCTGAACTTGCCCTCCTGGTGCAGCCGGTGGATGTGCGCCAGCACAGGGCTCCGGTCTGCGTCCTGCAGCTGGAAGATGGTGATCAGCGGCTCCACAGGGCTGGGGGGGCCCTCGATGAGGAGCTGGACTGCACGGGCCTGCAGCCGCTTCAGTGCTCGGCCGCCCTGGAAGCCCCAGACCCGACCTCAGCAGAGGCGGCAGCTGTGCCCGGGGGGCGTGAGGCCTGGGAGGGCCCAGTGCAGGGCAGCCAGCGTCTGCAGCCTCAGGCTGGTGGGTGGACGTTGCGGGTGGGCAGGGGCACAGACAAGGGAGTCGAGGCTGCCTGGCACGTGCCTGTCAGAGGCCCTGAGCCCCACCCACCATCGGTGACCCCCTGTGGGCTGCCGAAGCCAGGTCAGGTGGGTGTGGGGCCCCGTGTGGAGGGCTGGACAGGCTGAGAAGGGGTGCAACTCGGGAACAGGCCGTGAGCAGAGGGTGGGGCTCACCTGGGCGGGCCCTGGGCGTGGCTGTGCCTGTAGCCAGCGCTCCAGCTCTCGGGCCACCCAGGCCTCCAGTGAGGGGCCCTGTCCCCCGCAGCCCCGACTGGCATCCAGCATGTCCAGGAGAGTGGTGAGCGGGTCGTTCAGGGTGGCGAACCCCTTCCAGGCTTCCTCCCGGAGCTGTGGAGACGCAAGGCCCCACTGTGGTGAGTCCTCACGGCCAGCCCTCCCACCAGAATGGAGCTGCTCCTCGGGGCTGGGCACAGGGGCTGGCCAGGCAGATGGTCCCGCAAAGGCCAGGCTTGATCGCTGGGCCGGAAGCTGGGTGGCACCCCTCTGCACCCTGGCCACCTGCGCAGCCTGCGTGGGACGTGGCAGTGGGCCCAGCGAACGACAGGAAACAGGAAAAAGGAAAGAAAAACCCAAAGCGGAAAGTGTCTTTTGTTGCTTTTCTAGAGACAAGTAAGAGCTGAGCCACCGAAATGAGCACAGGTGTGTCTCCACCACCCACGTCCAGGGGAACAGTGAGCGTCACGGCGTCCTTCACGTGGCCAGCAGGGCCCCTGGGCATGGCCAGCTCCTCACCTCCTGCCCCACAGAGGGTGTGCCGGCAGACATGGGCCAGGGCAGGGGCTGAAGGAAGAGACCCCCCCGCTCAAGGCCCCAAAGAAGAAAGGCTTTTCCCAGGAAGCCCCCCTCCTGGGACTGGGGTGTCAGGGCGCTGAGTGCGGAGCGTCGCCAGGAGGAAGGCCACCTCGAGGACCCTGTGAGCCCATGGAGCACCCCCTCACAGAGATGGGCAGAGCGCAGGGCCAGCTCTTCCCTCTGAGATGTCTGGTCTCCCCCTGGACGGACTCTCCCGTGCTGACCTGCAGAGGCCTGGGAAGAGCATGGGAGGCGGCACGTCCTCCGGAGGTCAGGCCCTGCTCCCTGGCCAGCCTGGGGCTCTACCCTTGACAGCTGGGGTCGGCTCGCTCACCCTCCCCTGAAAAGCCCTGCAGAGCAGCGGTTTCCAGGGCCCCGTCCTGCTGCTGCTAGACACAAGGCCTCATCCTAAAGCACTCAGAGAAGGGGTCCGGGGGAGACACTGCTTCACACCCGAAGCAGAAACGGCCGGGTACCTCCCCCCAGACCTCTAAGGAGCGGGCAGTCCCCCCAAACTTTCCTGAGACCCCCGAGGAGCAGGCAGTCCCCCCCACCTTCCCTGAGACCGCTGAGGAGTGGGCATTCCCCCCCATCTTCTCTGAGACCCCTGAGGATTGGGCAGTCCCCCCCACATTCTCTGAGACCCCCAAGGAGTGGGCATTCCCTCACCTTCCCCGAGACCCCCCGAGGAGCGGGAGGTCCCTCCCACCTCCTCCGAGACCCCCAAGGAGCGGGCAGTCCCCCCCCCACCTTCCCTGGGACCATCGTGGACATGGCCATCGTGCGGCCAGGTGTTGAGACAGGAGCTGCGCCCTGGGGGTCTGCAGGACTGGCTCCCGCGGTGCAATCATGGAGGGCCCTGGGACGCCCAGATCTGCTCTGGTGTGGCCCAGAGGGTGCAGACCTCCCTGAAGCCCCGTGAGCTCCTCAGGGCCCTGCTGACAAAGCCCGCATCTCAGCTCCCCTACCACGTGACTGAGCAGCGGAGATGCGGTCATCGGTGAGGCCAGGGGCCCCGCTGCTCTCTGACGCTCTCACCTGGGCCCTGCTGCCCTCTAACGCTCTCACCTGGGAAAGCGTTCTTTCAGCCCAAGGCCCCTGGCCACACCTGCTTCCTGTCTGCGTGAGCCTTTTCCCCACAGACACCTCTGCCGTGCTCAGCCCAGGGCTCAGGGGCCACCGTCGGGTGGCAGGTCTCAGCAGGGGCATGGCCGTGGCCGTGGCCCCTGCCCCGGGAGGGCTCCCCAGGACGCTCCTGGAGCCACATCTGGAGTCTTTGTGACTTTAAACCGCTGTTCTCCAGCCACTCAGCAGGGCTCTCGAGAACGAAACGCGGACTCTCCCTCGAGCATCAGTTGGACGCTCTGTCGCTCTGTCTGTAAAGACCCCGGGAAGGGACAGTTCTGAGGGGCACGAGGCACAGTGAGCGCAGGGGAGACCCCAGCCTGCCTTGGGTGCCTACACACAGGGCAGGGCCCCAGGGTGCTTGTGCGGGCGCTCAGGAGGTCAGTCCTGGCGACGCCTCGGGGCCTGGCCCCCGGCCACCAGACAGGACGAGCTGCACTGAGGTGAGCTCCCGCTAAAACCGCAGGGCTCATGAGGCGCATCACGGGGAGTGATGATCACCCACCGTGGGGCGATAAAAGCTCCAAGAGTAAAGGTCGGCCAGATGCCAGGCTGAGAATGAAGACAGGAAACAAACACGTCTGAAATCATGAGAGAGAAGAGCAATCGGCCCTAAACGAAGGACGAGACGTGGCCCTAAGCTGCGGCTGCGGCCGTGGGGGGGTCGCACACCGGGCCTGGCATCCCCAGCCACGCGGCCCCTCGGCCTGGGCTCACATCCGGCCCCTCGCCCTGCTCCTGAGAGTGCTAAGCGCAGCGTCCACGCCCTTCAGGCCCGGCTCTGAGGCTCCGGCTGACGCCGCCCCCTCCTTCCCGCCTTCTGGCCCCCCTCTCCTTCTTGACCCCCACCCAGCTGGGACCTGGGCACAGCCCCTCCTTCCTACCCATATTCAGGAGTGAAGGCACAGCCCGCCGACTGCAGTGGGCTTGGCCCAGAGCCCAGAGGGCCTGTTAGCACAGCCGGGTTCCTGCCCCGTGGGCTGGGGTGCGCCCAGGAGTGAGCGTTCCCAGCAGTCTCCAGCGTGCAGGCCTGGGCCCCACGTGGGGAGCAGCGCCCTCCCCTGCCTGTCCCCACCCCGGTTCCCCCGGGGGACTCTCAGGCCCCCAGGCCTCAGCACTGCCCCTTGCTTGCCTATCCCTCTAGTCCCGGCTGATCCCCTCTGAAAGGCTAGACCACAGAGTCTGTCACGTCCCAGTTCTTTCCTCACAGGGCAAAGCTCCCAGGAGACCTGCAGGGCCAGCCCTGCGACCCCATCCCGTCCTAAGGCCCCTGCCCTGGGCTGCACTGGCCTCCAGGGGCCCCTGCTCATCTGAACCCCCTAGGGCTCAGCCACCACACCTCCCGCCGCCTCCCTGCAGGCCGGGGGGAAGCATTCCCCACGGCCTCCGAGCCCAGCCTACGCGTCCACCCCACCCCTCAAGGCCCTGCAGGGACCCCACCCCCGCCCCGCCACTGGGCCTCAAGCCTCACGTGTCTCACAACACTGGGCAGCGTGTGCTGGCCCTGAGCAGGGGCCCAGGGTGCGCTCTGGAGCGTGGACGTGCATGCTTTCCTGGTGGGACACCAGCCCCGAACAGGGGACTCGGAGCATCTACACAAACAACCACATAACAAGCCCGTTTCCCACAGAAGCCAGAGCACGGACCAGGTGCTCCCCCGCCCCATGGGAGCCAGAGACGGGCCAGGTGCTCCCCCGCCCCATGGGAGCCAGAGATGGGCCAGGTGCTCCCCCGCCCCACAGAAGCCAGAGCACGGACCAGGTGCTCCCCAGCCCATGGAGCCAGAGCACGGACCAGGTGCTCCCCAGCCCAGGGAGCCAGAGCACGGACCAGGTGCTCCCCAGCCCATGGAGCCAGAGATGGGCCAGGTGCTCCCCAGACGCATGGGAGCCAGAGATGGGCGAGGTGCTCCCCAGCCCTGTGGGAGCCAGAGCACAGGCCAGGTGCTCCCCCGCCCACAGAAGCCAGAGCACAGACCAGGTCCCTTCCCAGCCCCACAGAAGCCAGAGCACGGACCAGGTGCTCCCCAGCCCCATGGGAGCCAGAGACGGGCCAGGTGCTCCCCAGCCCCACAGAAGCCAGAGCACGGGCCAGGTGCCTTCCCGGCCCCATGGGAGCCAGAGACAGGCCAGGTGCTCCCCAGCCCCACTGAAGCCAGAGCACGGACCAGGTGCCGTCCCAGCCCCATGGGAGCCAGAGACGGGCCAGGTGCTCCCCAGCCCCACAGAAGCCAGAGCACGGGCCAGGTGCCTTCCCGGCCCCATGGGAGCCAGAGACAGGCCAGGTGCTCCCCAGCCCCACTGAAGCCAGAGCACGGACCAGGTGCCGTCCCAGCCCCATGGGAGCCAGAGACGGGCCAGGTGCTCCCCAGCCCCACAGAAGCCAGAGCACGGGCCAGGTGCCTTCCCGGCCCCATGGGAGCCAGAGACAGGCCAGGTGCTCCCCAGCCCCACTGAAGCCAGAGCACGGACCAGGTGCCGTCCCAGCCCCATGGGAGCCAGAGACGGGCCAGGTGCTCCCCAGCCCCACAGAAGCCAGAGCACGGGCCAGGTGCCTTCCCGGCCCCATGGGAGCCAGAGACAGGCCAGGTGCTCCCCAGCCCCACTGAAGCCAGAGCACGGACCAGGTGCCGTCCCAGCCCCATGGGAGCCAGAGACGGGCCAGGTGCTCCCCAGCCCCACAGAAGCCAGAGCACGGGCCAGGTGCCTTCCCGGCCCCATGGGAGCCAGAGACAGGCCAGGTGCTCCCCAGCCCCACTGAAGCCAGAGCACGGACCAGGTGCCGTCCCAGCCCCATGGGAGCCAGAGACGGGCCAGGTGCTCCCCAGCCCCACAGAAGCCAGAGCACGGGCCAGGTGCCTTCCCGGCCCCATGGGAGCCAGAGACAGGCCAGGTGCTCCCCAGCCCCACTGAAGCCAGAGCACGGACCAGGTGCCGTCCCAGCCCCATGGGAGCCAGAGACGGGCCAGGTGCTCCCCAGCCCCACAGAAGCCAGAGCACGGGCCAGGTGCCTTCCCGGCCCCATGGGAGCCAGAGACAGGCCAGGTGCTCCCCAGCCCCACTGAAGCCAGAGCACGGACCAGGTGCCGTCCCAGCCCCATGGGAGCCAGAGACGGGCCAGGTGCTCCCCAGCCCCACAGAAGCCAGAGCACGGGCCAGGTGCCTTCCCGGCCCCATGGGAGCCAGAGACAGGCCAGGTGCTCCCCAGCCCCACTGAAGCCAGAGCACGGACCAGGTGCCGTCCCAGCCCCATGGGAGCCAGAGACGGGCCAGGTGCTCCCCAGCCCCACAGAAGCCAGAGCACGGGCCAGGTGCCTTCCCGGCCCCATGGGAGCCAGAGACAGGCCAGGTGCTCCCCAGCCCCACTGAAGCCAGAGCACGGACCAGGTGCCGTCCCAGCCCCATGGGAGCCAGAGACGGGCCAGGTGCTCCCCAGCTCCATGGGAGCCAGAGACGGGCGAGGTGCTCCCCAGCCCGGTGGGAGCCAGAGAAGAGCCAGGTGCTCCCCAGCCCCACAGAAGCCAGAGCACAGACCAGGAGCCTTCCCAGCCCCACAGAAGCCAGAACACGGACCAGGTGCTCCCCAGCCCCACAGAGGCCAGAGCACAGGCCAGGTGCCTTCCCAGCCCCATGGGAGCCAGAGATGGGCCAGGTGCTCCCCCGCCCCACAGAAGCCAGAGCACGGACCAGATGCTCCCCCGCCCCACAGAAGCCAGAGCACAGACCTGGTGCTCCCCAGCCCATGGAGCCAGAGATGGGCCAGGTGCTCCCCAGACGCATGGGAGCCAGAGATGGGCGAGGTGCTCCCCAGCCCTGTGGGAGCCAGAGCACAGGCCAGGTGCTCCCCCGCCCACAGAAGCCAGAGCACAGACCAGGTCCCTTCCCAGCCCCACAGAAGCCAGAGCACGGACCAGGTGATCCCCAGCCCCATGGGAGCCAGAGACGGGCCAGATGCTCCCCAGCCCCACAGAAGCCAAGAGCACGGGGACCAGGTGCTCCCCAGCCAGGAAGGTGGCCCGGTGGATACCAACACATGGCCCCACGTCTCCCAGGGAATGAGGAGATGCTGGTCAAGGAGACACAGTGAAAATCAGACAGCAGGAAGGATGACGGAATCTGAGACATCAAAGGAAGACCACAGGCTCAGGTGGTGGGGGGGAGGGAGAGGCAGCATCGGCCACAGCCGCCTGGGCCCACTGCTGGGGTGTCCAGCAGCAGGAGGCGGAGGTCAGTCTTGGAGAGGGGCGGGGCAGGGGCCGTGCGGTCCTCGCCCTCGGGGTCGCGGAATCGGAGGGGCCTCAGCCCAAACCGCTGACGCACAGGAAGCGGGCACTCCCCCGGAAATAGGTCCGGGAGCGGAAACTGCCCGAGTCGCCCCAGGGAGACCTGGGTTCCCCGTAAGTTCCCAGTCCCCGGCCCAGCCCAAGCAGAGCCCTGTGGCACCCGGCCTCAGGGAACAGACGGGTGGCTCCCCCCAGCTGCTTCAGCTCCACCCCACAGGAAACGCAGTCTCCCCCACAACAGGCAGGCGCGTTTAGGCAGGGAGGCCTCACAGCCCCGTGGCCCAGCTTCCCGAGTCGCCCTCAAAGCCACAGGCATGGAATCGGGAAATCAAGAAGCTTCTGGCTATTGCAGAAGCACTGGATTTCTCCAGCTAACAACCGGAGCCGGCTGTTCACAGGCCTACGCAGTCGGGGAGGCGTGGGCAGATAACTGCCCGAGGCCACACAGCTCGGACCCGCAGGGGCTTGTCCAGACAGAAGGCTGCCTCGTGCCCTGGGAAGCCCCGTGAACCTCTCCGGCTCACAGATAGGCCTCTCCTGAAGGCCCATAGCATTCTTGGAGCTCACCAGCCCTGGGGTCATGGGATCGGTGGGGGGTGGGGGTAGGGAGGCCAGGCTGGCCCCTAGAGGATGGGCATCCCCAGCCACACATGGCTCCCGCGACCCCCGGGGACCAGGGCAGCCTCAGCCCTTGGGGCCTCGAGGGAGCTCAGTGCAGGGAGGAGCGGCTGAGGGCCAACACCGGTGCCACCCGAGGGCTGAGGCAGAGCTGCCGTCCTGCAGGGCCTCCATGGGACCCGGTGTGCAGGGCCCACAGCCATGGGAGACCCTGGCTGCCTGCCGGCCAGACCACACACACGGCTGTCCTCTGGGCCTTCGGGCAGAGGAGGCAGAGTGCAAGGCCTGCCAGGTACCCCCTGCTGCCCGCAGGCTGGTGGTGGGTACTGTCCCCTCCTCCTGCTCCGTGCATCCAACAGGCCTTGTCTCCCAGCCCAGCCTCATGTAAGCCCCAGAACACTGGACGAGACAGCTCACCTGTCGCAGGTCCCGAGTGGACCACAGCGTCCTCAGGGTCTGCAGGAACAAGTGCGGGTCCTGGCCTGGGGGGACAGGGCAGGGCTGTGGAGAGGCTGCGTGTGGCGGGGAGCACGGCCCTGCGGCCACTCCCTAGGGCTGGCCTGCTCCCCAGGCAAGAGGGCTTCCAGTTCAGCTCAGGGAGCCCGGACTCGCACTCCCGCCGCAGTGGGCCCCTGGCCCACGTGAGTGGGGAGGCCTGTGGCACTGGCCCGGGTGGGGGGCAGCACCCCCGCCCGTGGCCCACTGTCTGGCCTCTGGCCCCTGCTGGGGCCCAGCGTGGTGCTGCCTCTATCTCCCCGTCTTCCCTCTGCTGTGTCCTGCCCCTGGCGAGCCCCACCCGGGCCCGAGCCCCAAAGCTTCCCCGCCCCTTCTGCAGAGTGGGGCATGGGGCCCTGGAGTGGGCGCCTGCCCAGCCCAGCGCTGCCCAGGGCGGTGGGGGTCCAGGTCACTCTCAAGCTGGAAGAGTCGGTGCTCTCAAGCCAGGTCCCAGGTTAGGGCCCAGGAGGGCCAGCTGTCTGGAAAAGGCCACCGCGGCCTGCTCTGGGCTTGGGAAAGGAAGCTGCTTCTGAGGCCAGGGCCTGGGGAGCTGCCCGTGGCCACCAGCGCCCCCTGGCTGCCTGCCTGCTGGGCCTCTCCCTCCCCCTCTGTCCTGCCAGCAGGTTCCCGCTCCCCACGCCCTCAGCCTCACTGCAGCCCCCAGCCTCCGCAGCAGCTCCCTCTCCATCC
>SJYW01035273.1:715359-731747 GCA_006410735.1 Raphicerus campestris | reverse complement strand
GTGCGTGACGGGGGGACCATGTCTGTTGGGGGGACCGTGTCTGTCGGAGGGACCGTGTCTCTCGGGGGGACCCTGTCTGATGGGGGGACTGTGTCTGTCGGGGGTACTGTGATGAGGGGACTGTGATGGGGGGACCTTGCGTGGCGGGGGGGGACCATGTCTGATGGGGGGCCCCTGTTTGATGGGGGGACTGTGTCTGATGAGGGGACCGTGTCTGTCGGGGGGACCGTGTCTGTCGGGGGGACCGTGTCTGACGGGGGCCTGTGTCTTATCCCCTTTCCCAACAGGGTGGGCTTTAGGGCCCAAAGGCGTCGCGTAATGGGGGCCTCTGGGGATAGCTTGGTGCTCCTGTTGAGGACTCTTGGGCAGCAATGGAGTCCGTCCGTTAGGTTAGTGTAAAGGCACCTGCTTGTGCCCCCTTGGAGGGTCTGTTGGAGCCGCACGTGGGCCCCAGAGGACCCTGGGGAGGGGCCGCGGGCTCTGGGTGTGTGGGTGCAGAGGCCGCCCCAGAGGTCCACCACGTCACCGGCCGAAGCTGCCCTTTTGCCCATGTGTTGGAGGCTCCCCTCCCATAGCATGTCCACTCAGGGACCCAGCCCAGCACGGAGACAGCCGTTCAGGATGCTCAGGGTGGCAGGAAGGGGGCCACTCTCCAGCTGGACACAGGGTCTTGGCCTGGGAGGAGCCCCTGCCTCCCCAGCCTTGGCCTCCTCTCCCACACCACCGTCTGTCTTTCTAGGGGGGCTTCATAGCAGACTTCATGAGGCCCTGCATCTGCCCCCTCCACATCCCCAGACACAGCAGACACGTAGAAAGCAAGCCCCGCTGAGCCCACAGACGCCGCCCGAGAGGAGTTCAGGGTTTCTGGGGGAGAATCCAGGGCCGAGCGCCTCGGCTTTCTTGGGGCTGGGGGCCGCGTGGGGGCCAGTGTGGGTGCCCCTGCTCCCGCCTTCTCGGCCAGACGGACGAGAGGCCTTGTGTCCGTATTTGGTGTGGGGCGCAGTGAAGGCTCCAGAGACATCCACCTGCCCTTGCACACCCAGCCCCACCCACACGTGGGTTCCGTCCTGCTGCCAGAAGTTTCTGTCCAGTCACGGCTGACCTTCAGTGTTAGTCATCAGGCAAGCGGCCAGCAGGCAGGCCACCACGGGACTACGGGTCACATTTCTCAGGCAACGGGAGGTGTGCCCACGGCCCCCGGAGCAGGCCATGGCAGCAGCCAGCAGCCTGGCCCGCGCCGCCCCGATGCCTCCCACCTGGTGTCCCTGCCCCGTGCAGAGACCCCACAGCCCTCCCTGCACTGCCCAGCTGGACCTGGGGCCGTGAGGGGCACACGCTCCCCTGCAGGACTCACCTCCAGCAGGCTCACCGGCAGGGTTAGTGGCAGTAGGCTCCTCCTCGGGGTCTCCAGGATCCATTCTCAGGGAAGATGCACGAGCTGCTGGAGACCAATGGAGACGGGCAGTCGGGCTGCAGGCTCCACACACAAGGGAGAGACCCTGAAGGGCAGCCACGCAGGGCCCACCTCTGTGGCTGGGAGGCAGGGGCTCGGGCGGCCGCAGCTTCCCTACTGGAGTCTGCCCACGGGCGCAGCCAGCTCTGCGCCATCCAGGCCGGCAACAAAGCACGGGTTCCCAGGTGGCCAGCAGGCTTCCACCAGCAGGCACTGTCCCCACACTCAGGGAAACGGGCCAGTGTGTCCTCATCTGAGGTGTGGTTTGTATCACAAAGACGGTCGCAGCGCCTCAGTTTAGACCCGGGTCCTGACACAGGCCTGGATCAAGGGGACCCCACCCGCCCTCTGTGCCGCCTGCTCCCCAACCCGCTCCGCTGCCCCACAGGCCACCACTCCCAGAAGCCTTGGACATTTACTGTCGAACTTCTAACAGGCTGATACAGCTGTTTTCTGACCCCAGTCTTACGCTACCTGACCGAGCTCAAGGTGAGAACCCACCCCCACCCCATGAGCCTGGAAACAGCTCTCTGAGGATTTCCACCGACTCTTCACAGGAGCCACGAGCAGAGCCCAGCTGAGCTGGTGCAAACTCCAGGAGCTTCTCTGCCTTGTCCATTTGTGCCAGGCCAGAGCAACTCCCGCTGCAAACAGTGTCTGCTGGACATGTTTCAGGCCGGCTTCTGGACGAGAGGCCACGTACAAATGTGCTTTCTGCCATGGAGCAGTGCCCAGGGTTGGGGCGGGACGAGCCGGTCCCCAGCTGGTGGCAGTAGCCCAGCTAAGACCACTGGCCTGGAGCGGGCGAGCAGAGCTTCCCTCTGAGTAGAGGAGTCTGCGGCCCAGGAACCAGCTGGAGGGGCCGTTGGGGCCAGAAGTGCAAGTGAGAATGTAGGACCCCCAGAGCTCCCAGAGGCAGCTGACCCTGGGCCAAGAGTTCGTCAGAGACACGAGTGATCAAGCAGCGCTGCTCACTCAGGGGTCCAGCCCAGAACCACACTGAGCGAGACCCACTGTAGACCCACGCTGCCCACCCAGCCATGTGACCAGGCCCCTGAGCCCCAGCAAGTCCATGGGACGCTTTGTAGGCTGAACCTCTCCAAGATAAAGATCTACCCTAACAGAGGTCTGTCTAGTCAAAGCTATGGTTTTCCAGTGGCCACGCACAGATGTGAGCTGGACCAGAAAGCAAGCTGAGCGCTGAAGAATTGATGCCTTTGAACTGTGGTGCTGGAGAAGACTCGAGAGTCCCTGGGACTGCAAGGAGATCCAGCCAGTCCATCCTAGAGGAGATCAGTCTTGACTATTCATTGGAAGGACTGATGCTAAAGCTGAAACTCCAATACTTTGGCCACTTGATGCAAAGAACTGACTCATTGGAAAAGACCCTGATGCTGGGAAAGACTGAAGGCAGGAGGAGAAGGGGACAACAGAGGATGAGATGGTTGGATGGCATCACCAACTTGAGGGACAAGAGTTTGAGCAAGCTGCAGGAGTTGGTGATGGACAGAGAGGCCTGATGTGCTGCCGTCCATGGGGTCGCAGTCAGACTGAATGGAATGCCAAGTTATGCCCCCTTCACCAGCTCAGGCAATCAGAAACTGCCTGCTCACTAGAACAACTCAGCATTCTTCAGATGAAGGTAACAGAATAGGGTCCCCACAACGTATCATTCACGATGTTCAGTAGATAATATAAAAATCACAAAGGAAAGTATGACCCACAGGTAAGGAGGAAGAACACAGGAAAGCCCATGACAGAAAGCAACCTGAAGGCGGCTCAGAGGTCGGATTTAGCAGAGTTTAGCACAACTATTATAACTGTTCAAAGGACGAATGAAAATCATGTTCAAAAAGTTACAGAATAATATGATCTTCATGAAACAGAGAGGCAGGAATGGAAATCACGTAAAACTGCATACAAGAATGGGAACCCCTGATGGCTCAGCAGGAAGGAATCCACCTGCCAATGCAGGAGATGTGAGTTCGATCCCTGGATCAGGAAGATCCCTAGAAAAGCAAGCGGCAACCTGCTCGAGTATTCTTGCCTGGGAAATCCCATGGACAGGAGGCAGCGGGCTGCGGGCCCTGGGGCTGCAGGAGAGCAGGACTAAACCACAGCAACGCAGAAGAACTAAACGGCAATTCTCCAGTAAAAAGCGCGAAAGGACAATAACTGAAACGGGAAACCCGCCGATTGGGCTTGACAGCAGATTGGAGACGGCAGATTAAAGAGTCAGGGAATTTGAAGACAGATCAATAGAAATTAGGGCCTCCCTGGTGGCTCAGACAGTAAAGAATCCGCCTGCAATGCAGGAGACCCAGGTTTGATCCCTGGTCAGGAAGATCCTTTGCAGAAGGGAATGGCAACCCACTCCAGTATTCTTTCCTGGAGATTCCCATGGAGAGAGGAGCCCGGTGAGCTACCGTTTTGGGGGTTGCAAAGAGTCGGACACGATTTAGCAACTAAGCGTGCAGTCAAGATTATCCTGTCTAAAGAGCGGGGAAGAGTAAAGAAAAAAAAGTGACACCACTTCTTCCCTGCTGGATTCCTTACAAAGCCATCAGGAATGGGAGTGAGCACCACAGCCCTCCCCAGGATGCTCACACAAGCTGAGCAGGGCTGCCTGCTCCCAGGGGCAGCCCCTCCCGAGCCTCTGCCCGCCTGTCTCGGTCTGGACGGCTGCTCTCCAGCCCGGCGGCGCAGGACGAGCCCAGCGCCTCCTGCCCCGCTCCTCCCCAGTGCGTCCTGCACCCCTGACCTCAAAGCCTTATCTTCTCAGTCTCCCGCTGACTCTAGAGGAGCAATCCTCCACGAGCTTCCTGAGAGTAATTGCAAGGGGCCACGTTGGCTGCTCTCGGCTGTCTGCGAGCGTCTTCACAGACCCCTGTCTGGCTAGGAGCCTGGCTGTGGCTGAGGAGCCATCCCAGGGGTGACGAGGATGGTCCTTCCCGTGGTGCTGCGAGCTCTGAACCACCTGCCTCCTGACGGCAGCTGGGACTCTGCTCCTCTCCTGGGGGCCTCCCCTGCCAGCATGCAGGTGCCAGAGGAGGGACCGAAGGGCTGGGTCTGCGAGGCGCCCCTGGGCTCTGCTCCTGGGGATGCTGGGCGTCCTGGAAGAGCCTCTCATTTTCCTGTGTCTCCTCCTCTCTGCCTTTGGCGGAGATTTCCTGAAATTTATTTTGCCACTCTTTCGTTAATTACTCATCCTACTACCGGAATTTTAATAACATCCACGAGTTTCGTCTCCCTTCACCCTCCCCAAGGACACGGTGGCTTCCGCGCGCTTTGCTAGTCCGTATGGACGCCTCCCTCCTGTTCACAGCCCCTTTTCTCTAAGACACTTTCCTCAGGTCTGAGCGCTGCAGCCTGCCCTGCAGGCCCTGAAAGGCTGCCTGGGGCGGGGGGTGGGGGGGGAGGCACTCCTGGGAAGAGCCTCCCTGGGGGTACCGGTGCCTGGAGGAGCAGTCTGTCTGTCGGGAAGGAGCCCTCTCTCCCCACCTGGGGTCTTGGGTACTTGCCCCATGCAGATGTCCCCAAGGCCCTGTCTCCAGCCCCGGGCTTCCCGGGCTCTGCAGTGGCTGGGGCCAGGCCTCAGNTGTCTGTCGGGGGGACCGTGTCTGACGGGGGCCTGTGTCTTATCCCCTTTCCCAACAGGGTGGGCTTTAGGGCCCAAAGGCGTCGCGTAATGGGGGCCTCTGGGGATAGCTTGGTGCTCCTGTTGAGGACTCTTGGGCAGCAATGGAGTCCGTCCGTTAGGTTAGTGTAAAGGCACCTGCTTGTGCCCCCTTGGAGGGTCTGTTGGAGCCGCACGTGGGCCCCAGAGGACCCTGGGGAGGGGCCGCGGGCTCTGGGTGTGTGGGTGCAGAGGCCGCCCCAGAGGTCCACCACGTCACCGGCCGAAGCTGCCCTTTTGCCCATGTGTTGGAGGCTCCCCTCCCATAGCATGTCCACTCAGGGACCCAGCCCAGCACGGAGACAGCCGTTCAGGATGCTCAGGGTGGCAGGAAGGGGGCCACTCTCCAGCTGGACACAGGGTCTTGGCCTGGGAGGAGCCCCTGCCTCCCCAGCCTTGGCCTCCTCTCCCACACCACCGTCTGTCTTTCTAGGGGGGCTTCATAGCAGACTTCATGAGGCCCTGCATCTGCCCCCGCCACATCCCCAGACACAGCAGACACGTAGAAAGCAAGCCCCGCTGAGCCCACAGACGCCGCCCGAGAGGAGTTCAGGGTTTCTGGGGGAGAATCCAGGGCCGAGCGCCTCGGCTTTCTTGGGGCTGGGGGCCGCGTGGGGGCCAGTGTGGGTGCCCCTGCTCCCGCCTTCTCGGCCAGACGGACGAGAGGCCTTGTGTCCGTATTTGGTGTGGGGCGCAGTGAAGGCTCCAGAGACATCCACCTGCCCTTGCACACCCAGCCCCACCCACACGTGGGTTCCGTCCTGCTGCCAGAAGTTTCTGTCCAGTCACGGCTGACCTTCAGTGTTAGTCATCAGGCAAGCGGCCAGCAGGCAGGCCACCACGGGACTACGGGTCACATTTCTCAGGCAACGGGAGGTGTGCCCACGGCCCCCGGAGCAGGCCATGGCAGCAGCCAGCAGCCTGGCCCGCGCCGCCCCGATGCCTCCCACCTGGTGTCCCTGCCCCGTGCAGAGACCCCACAGCCCTCCCTGCACTGCCCAGCTGGACCTGGGGCCGTGAGGGGCACACGCTCCCCTGCAGGACTCACCTCCAGCAGGCTCACCGGCAGGGTTAGTGGCAGTAGGCTCCTCCTCGGGGTCTCCAGGATCCATTCTCAGGGAAGATGCAGGAGCTGCTGGAGACCAATGGAGACGGGCAGTCGGGCTGCAGGCTCCACACACAAGGGAGAGACCCTGAAGGGCAGCCACGCAGGGCCCACCTCTGTGGCTGGGAGGCAGGGGCTCGGGCGGCCGCAGCTTCCCTACTGGAGTCTGCCCACGGGCGCAGCCAGCTCTGCGCCATCCAGGCCGGCAACAAAGCACGGGTTCCCAGGTGGCCAGCAGGCTTCCACCAGCAGGCACTGTCCCCACACTCAGGGAAACGGGCCAGTGTGTCCTCATCTGAGGTGTGGTTTGTATCACAAAGACGGTCGCAGCGCCTCAGTTTAGACCCGGGTCCTGACACAGGCCTGGATCAAGGGGACCCCACCCGCCCTCTGTGCCGCCTGCTCCCCAACCCGCTCCGCTGCCCCACAGGCCACCACTCCCAGAAGCCTTGGACATTTACTGTCGAACTTCTAACAGGCTGATACAGCTGTTTTCTGACCCCAGTCTTACGCTACCTGACCGAGCTCAAGGTGAGAACCCACCCCCACCCCATGAGCCTGGAAACAGCTCTCTGAGGATTTCCACCGACTCTTCACAGGAGCCACGAGCAGAGCCCAGCTGAGCTGGTGCAAACTCCAGGAGCTTCTCTGCCTTGTCCATTTGTGCCAGGCCAGAGCAACTCCCGCTGCAAACAGTGTCTGCTGGACATGTTTCAGGCCGGCTTCTGGACGAGAGGCCACGTACAAATGTGCTTTCTGCCATGGAGCAGTGCCCAGGGTTGGGGCGGGACGAGCCGGTCCCCAGCTGGTGGCAGTAGCCCAGCTAAGACCACTGGCCTGGAGCGGGCGAGCAGAGCTTCCCTCTGAGTAGAGGAGTCTGCGGCCCAGGAACCAGCTGGAGGGGCCGTTGGGGCCAGAAGTGCAAGTGAGAATGTAGGACCCCCAGAGCTCCCAGAGGCAGCTGACCCTGGGCCAAGAGTTCGTCAGAGACACGAGTGATCAAGCAGCGCTGCTCACTCAGGGGTCCAGCCCAGAACCACACTGAGCGAGACCCACTGTAGACCCACACTGCCCACCCAGCCATGTGACCAGGCCCCTGAGCCCCAGCAAGTCCATGGGACGCTTTGTAGGCTGAACCTCTCCAAGATAAAGATCTACCCTAACAGAGGTCTGTCTAGTCAAAGCTATGGTTTTCCAGTGGCCACGCACAGATGTGAGCTGGACCAGAAAGCAAGCTGAGCGCTGAAGAATTGATGCCTTTGAACTGTGGTGCTGGAGAAGACTCGAGAGTCCCTGGGACTGCAAGGAGATCCAGCCAGTCCATCCTAGAGGAGATCAGTCTTGACTATTCATTGGAAGGACTGATGCTAAAGCTGAAACTCCAATACTTTGGCCACTTGATGCAAAGAACTGACTCATTGGAAAAGACCCTGATGCTGGGAAAGACTGAAGGCAGGAGGAGAAGGGGACAACAGAGGATGAGATGGTTGGATGGCATCACCAACTTGAGGGACAAGAGTTTGAGCAAGCTGCAGGAGTTGGTGATGGACAGAGAGGCCTGATGTGCTGCCGTCCATGGGGTCGCAGTCAGACTGAATGGAATGCCAAGTTATGCCCCCTTCACCAGCTCAGGCAATCAGAAACTGCCTGCTCACTAGAACAACTCAGCATTCTTCAGATGAAGGTAACAGAATAGGGTCCCCACAACGTATCATTCACGATGTTCAGTAGATAATATAAAAATCACAAAGGAAAGTATGACCCACAGGTAAGGGGGAAGAACACAGGAAAGCCCATGACAGAAAGCAACCTGAAGGCGGCTCAGAAGTCGGATTTAGCAAAGAGTTTAGCACAACTATTATAACTGTTCAAAGGACGAATGAAAATCATGTTCAAAAAGTTACAGAATAATATGATCTTCATGAAACAGAGAGGCAGGAATGGAAATCACGTGAAACTGCATACAAGAATGGGAACCCCTGATGGCTCAGCAGGAAGGAATCCACCTGCCAATGCAGGAGATGTGAGTTCGATCCCTGGATCAGGAAGATCCCTAGAAAAGCAAGCGGCAACCTGCTCGAGTATTCTTGCCTGGGAAATCCCATGGACAGGAGGCAGCGGGCTGCGGGCCCTGGGGCTGCAGGAGAGCAGGACTAAACCACAGCAACGCAGAAGAACTAAACGGCAATTCTCCAGTAAAAAGCGCGAAAGGACAATAACTGAAACGGGAAACCCGCCGATTGGGCTTGACAGCAGATTGGAGACGGCAGATTAAAGAGTCAGGGAATTTGAAGACAGATCAATAGAAATTAGGGCCTCCCTGGTGGCTCAGACAGTAAAGAATCCGCCTGCAATGCAGGAGACCCAGGTTTGATCCCTGGTCAGGAAGATCCTTTGCAGAAGGGAATGGCAACCCACTCCAGTATTCTTTCCTGGAGATTCCCATGGAGAGAGGAGCCCGGTGAGCTACCGTTTTGGGGGTTGCAAAGAGTCGGACACGATTTAGCAACTAAGCGTGCAGTCAAGATTATCCTGTCTAAAGAGCGGGGAAGAGTAAAGAAAAAAAAGTGACACCACTTCTTCCCTGCTGGATTCCTTACAAAGCCATCAGGAATGGGAGTGAGCACCACAGCCCTCCCCAGGATGCTCACACAAGCTGAGCAGGGCTGCCTGCTCCCAGGGGCAGCCCCTCCCGAGCCTCTGCCCGCCTGTCTCGGTCTGGACGGCTGCTCTCCAGCCCGGCGGCGCAGGACGAGCCCAGCGCCTCCTGCCCCGCTCCTCCCCAGTGCGTCCTGCACCCCTGACCTCAAAGCCTTATCTTCTCAGTCTCCCGCTGACTCTAGAGGAGCAATCCTCCACGAGCTTCCTGAGAGTAATTGCAAGGGGCCACGTTGGCTGCTCTCGGCTGTCTGCGAGCGTCTTCACAGGCCCCTGTCTGGCTAGGAGCCTGGCTGTGGCTGAGGAGCCATCCCAGGGGTGACGAGGATGGTCCTTCCCGTGGTGCTGCGAGCTCTGAACCACCTGCCTCCTGACGGCAGCTGGGACTCTGCTCCTCTCCTGGGGGCCTCCCCTGCCAGCATGCAGGTGCCAGAGGAGGGACCGAAGGGCTGGGTCTGCGAGGCGCCCCTGGGCTCTGCTCCTGGGGATGCTGGGCGTCCTGGAAGAGCCTCTCATTTTCCTGTGTCTCCTCCTCTCTGCCTTTGGCGGAGATTTCCTGAAATTTATTTTGCCACTCTTTCGTTAATTACTCATCCTACTACCGGAATTTTAATAACATCCACGAGTTTCGTCTCCCTTCACCCTCCCCAAGGACACGGTGGCTTCCGCGCGCTTTGCTAGTCCGTATGGACGCCTCCCTCCTGTTCACAGCCCCTTTTCTCTAAGACACTTTCCTCAGGTCTGAGCGCTGCAGCCTGCCCTGCAGGCCCTGAAAGGCTGCCTGGGGCGGGGGGTGGGGGGGGAGGCACTCCTGGGAAGAGCCTCCCTGGGGGTACCGGTGCCTGGAGGAGCAGTCTGTCTGTCGGGAAGGAGCCCTCTCTCCCCACCTGGGGTCTTGGGTACTTGCCCCATGCAGATGTCCCCAAGGCCCTGTCTCCAGCCCCGGGCTTCCCGGGCTCTGCAGTGGCTGGGGCCAGGCCTCAGCTCCTGACAGGCCTCATCCCCGCTCTGTCCTCAGCGCTTGCTTTCCCCCTGTCTACGGTCGCCTGAATGGACCTGGAGTGAGGCAAGCAATCCGGCCCGTCTGCCCAGGCACCACTGGGAAAAACCCAGCTGCCCGCCCCTGCCTACCCCTTGCTAGGATCTAATCCCAGATGCCTTCTGCCCACCTCCCACCCCAAGTCTGGCCCAACCCTGGCAGGACTTGGGGTGGGAGGACTGCCACTCCCGGCAGCTGGGGTCTCTAATACAGAGGCCCATCCCCCTCTCTGGGGGGCTGGGGGGGCCGGTTCTCCCAGATGCCACACCGTCAGGGCACCTACGGAGGGGGCGCAGGCAGGTGTTCGCACCTGGAGGGGGAGAGCAGTGCTGCATGGCCAGGCAAGGCCCTCTGGGCCCCTCTGCAGGCAGTGCCGTCCCGGGGTCCTGCCCACACTGGTCCTGCGCCCAGCCAGGGCGCAGCGGGACGAGCGTGTCCTGCATGTGGGGAGGTGCCGCTCATACCCCTCGCCCTCCCGTCTGGCATGTCCACTGTGTGTTGGTCCCCTGGGACCCCGGGGCAGCGCCGGGCACAAAGGCTGGTCCAGCTCCACGGCCTGCTATGCCTCTGTGACCCCACTGTGACCCCACCACCTCTGGGACCTGTCTGGCCTGGCGTGGGGGGGTAACCCTAGGGCCGTCAGAGGGTCCCTAACAGGAGGGGCTGGAGACGGTGCAGGGCCCCACCCTGAGAGCCCAGCCTGGCTCCCTCCTCTTGTCACCCTCACTGGCCAGGCCCCACCCAGGCCCCCGGGCTGAGTGTGCGTCTGGCCAGGCAGGCTCCATGTGGTCAACACAGCTGCTGGCTGTTTCTGGAGCCCCTGACCCTGCACAGCACACAGCCAGGTCCACCCACCGACCCAGCCAGTGAGTCCTCAGGCACCGAGCTCCTGGTGGGGCTGAGGCTGGGGCCCGGGCTCGGCTGAGAGCAGCCGGCTGCTCTAAGGAGACTCCAAACAGACTTCCTCTCCTGGCCTCCAATCCCGCTGCAGGCGGGGCCCATGGGTGCTGTGGGGCTTCTGAGAGGGTCCCAGCCCATGGCCCTCCTTCCCAGCACAGTCCAGCCCGCAGGCCACTCCACCCTGTGTGACCCCAGGGACATTTCCTCTGAAAAAATGGAGGTTTTATTTCAGTAGTAAAGACCAGCAGCCTGAAAAATGTGAGGGGAGCCTGCAAGCTACAGTCCAAAGGGTCACAGAACCAGACACAACTGAGCGCGCACATGGAGGGGCACACGCAGACGGGCAGCAGCGAAGGCCCTGTCTGCCCACGCCCCGCCCTCCAGGGGAGCTGGGCCCCCACGCCTCACGCTCGGGCTCTTTCCACGTGAGCCAGTCGGGGTCTGCCCAAGCTCAAGGCCTCGATGGCCTTCTTTCCACTGCAGGCATCCACTTTGCTGGTCAGACATGCAGGGGATGCCGCTGTAACGGCAGAAGGTGAAGAGGAACTAAAGAGCCTTGTGAAGGTGAAAGAGGAGAGTGAAAACCCTGGCTTAAAAGTCAGCACTCAAAAAACTAAGCTTACGGCATCCAGTCCCATCACTTCTTGGCAAATAGATGAGGGAAAAATGAAAACAGCGAGAGACTTTATTTTCTTGGGCTCCAAAATCACTGCAGAAGGTGGCTGCAGGCATGAAACTAAAAGATGCTTGCTCTTTGGAAGAAAAGCTATGACCAATTAGACAGTGTATTGAAAAGCAGAGACTTTACTTTGCCAACAAAGGTCCATATAGTCAAAACTGTGGTTTTTCCAGTAGTCACGTACAGACGTGAGAGTTGGTCCTAAGGAAGGCTGAGCAATGAAGAACTGAATGTTTTCAAATTGCGGTGCTGGAGAAGGCCCTTGAGAGTCCCATTGGACTGCAAGGAGATCAAACCAGTCAACTCTAAAGGAAATCAACCCTGAGTATTCATTGGAAGCACTGATGCTGAAGCTCCAATACTTTGGGCACCTGATGCGAAGAGGCACCCGTTAGACTCTGATGCTGGGAGAGACTGAGAGCAGGGAAGGCAGCGGCAGGACGGGACGGCTGGACGGCATCATCGACTCAGTGGACGTGAGCCTGAGCAAACCCTGGGAGACAGTGAGGGACAGGGAAGCGTGGCATGCTGCAGTCCATGGGGTCACAAAGAGTCGGACACGACTGAATGGCTGGATATCAACAACTAGGCCGGGGGCAGATGACCCAGCGGCTCGGCTGTGGGAGGCTGTGTCTCCAATCTTCTCACCTAGGGCTAACCTCTACAGTTCTAAGCTTTCGCTGTGGGTATTTCCACCTCCTTCTGCGGGAGCACTTTCCTACTTTCTCTCAGGGCACGGTGCCAACACCTGGCCACGTGAGGCAGGCAATGGGCTCTCCTCTCAGGCCAGCCCCAGGTCAGGCGGACACACCCAGACCTTCCTTGGCCAGCAAAGCTCAACTCTGGTCTGTTCCCAAGCCCCAGAATCTGAAATCAGTAACCTCGTGCTTCTGAGATTGAAAACAGCTGGCAGCCACCAAGTTCAAGTTCACCCCACCGCAGCCCTTATAAACTGACCTCGTTTCAAAATGAAACAAGCCGTAACGGTGGTGCTGGGTTTGCAGCGCACACCAGGCAAATAGGCCGCCCCGGGGACGGAGGCCCCGGGTGAGCACCGCCTCCAGCTTTTGAACCTTCTCTAAATCAGAGTCACCAAATACAGCTCGTTCAGGGCTGTGATTCTGCTGAAGGGGCCAGGTTGAGCCACATCCCTGCAGGGAGCCCTGGCACGCGACCGTCCGCCTCAAAGATCCCGGCTCACCCCAAAGGCTCCTCCTTCTCAGCTCTGCCCCACACCTGGGCAGGGAGCCCCTGTCAGACACCAAACCCACAGAGAAACGGACTCAAACCGGAGGAGGGGACAGGGGGTTTCCAGAGAGAAGCCCTGCAGGCCAGACTGCTTCCTCCCGAGAGGTGGCTGGCTTATCCACCTGGGAGCCAGCCGGGCTGCGGCAGACTCCAGGTGATGAGGGCCCCTGCTGGGCCTCCACCCTCCTGCTTGGCACGCTGACCCCCAGGCAGACGCGTCCTGCACTCTGCCCTCAGCCAGGCCTGAGGGGACCCAGGAGAGAAAGAGGACTCCAGCAGGCCCACCCTCGGGGATGCTGCTGCCTCCAGCGGAGCCACCAGTCCCCCTTGTGAGGCAGGAGGGGGCTCAGAGCAGGTGCTCATGGGCGTGTCCCTTCCTGTCCCCCCCCCTCACGTCCACAGGCGGCCAGGCCAGGCTGGGGTGTGTCCTTCGGGTCTGTCGTCCCCCTCAAAATGGCTTTGTGAACGGGTGGTGCCCCAGCCTCGAAGCCTGAGACCCCGCGGGAGCCCAGAGGATGTGGAGGACGTGGCCTGGCTCGGGGGCACCGCGAGGAGAGGAGGGCTCGAGTTCCTGACCCCAAACCTCCTTTCAAGGAGCCAGACAGCAGGGCTTCAGGATCCTGCAGGAGCCACGCCGTGCCCAGGCCCGGGCCTTCTGTCCATCCGCCCACCTGCCGCCGGGCCCAGGAGAGCACAGCGCAGCACGCGGCCTCTCCACACCGTGGGGAGTGACGGGCGTCAGCGCTGCACTCTGCTGGGGCGCCAAGTCCCGCTCCCTTCGCCACCTCTCCGTTTCCCACAAACATGGGGCGCTGGCTGCGTGTCCCCGCAGGCATTCCCCGCGCCTCCACTGCGCCCAGGGGCACGGGTGGCGAGGGGGCTGAGGGCCCAGGCTCCGCCTCCCCGGGAGGACCCAGCAGGAGCTCGGCGGCAGGCGGGGCTCAGCGCGGGATCCAGGTGCCCGAGGCCCAGCGCCCAGCTCGCAGCGTCCCCCTCCGCACCCGCAACTGGCAGGCCGCCGCACAGGCTCCGGGCGCCAGCGGGGAACTGCTGGATTCTCCGTGTAGGCTGCGTTCGGGAACAGGAGCACGCGGGGCGCACTAGGCGTAAATAAAGTGTACCATTAAAAGTAGCTTGCCTCTTTCTTTGCACAGAAAATTTAAAGGCACACCTGTGGCTCAGGTTATTCTGCTGGACACACTGCTCTGGAGAAACGCCAATGACCAGGGAGAAGGTGGTCCTGGCGGCCCCGGCTGCCTCCCCACCGCGATGCCAGGGCCTCGCGGGACGAGCGGATGCCCGATCCTTAGCCACTGCACCGCATCCTGGCTGCAGGAGCTACCGTGCTGTCCCCAGTGCAGGACGGGGCACCACCCCAGAGCCGCCCTGGACCCCCGAGACGCAGGGGCGGAGGGCTGGGTCCCTGCGGATGGGGCCGCGCAGGCCTCTTCAGCGAAGCGACAGCACTGACAGGGGCGCCCCTCAAACGGAATTCAGCGGGTACGCGTTCATCTCAGTGATGCTTTTAAAGCTTCATGTACATGTAATCCACAGGCCATGGAACTGACTTCTTAAAGCGTACAACTCAGTGTCTCTAATATATGCAGGCGTGGGCAACCGTCACCCCTAACCCAGACCCACCGTTACCCGAACATCATTGCCCCCACCCCAGCCCTGTTGGCTCCACCAGGTCAGGACACTTCACGAAAACAGAGCCATCCTTTCTCTCCAGCTCCGTCTACTCAGCAGAGGGCTTGTCCACACCGTGGGGGCCCTGCTGTGGACCCAGCCGTGGCCCGTGTGGACGCCTGCCGGCCTCTCTGCAGCGTGCCAGGCCAGACGCGCTGGCATTCGACTCGGGAACCTGTGGGCGCCCCCAGGGCAGCAGCCATGGGAAACTCCTCCCTCTTCACACAGCCTCCGTCCTTCTCACTCCCTCCTTCCAGGGGCTTGACTTTTAACTTCCTGATTTGACTTCAGGATTGTTCCTTTCTTTAAAAATCAAAGTCTCCAACTCTAAACACAGACGGTGACTCTCAGGGACACTGCGGTGGTGGTCTCTGGCCCCCTGGATCACTGCCCCAGCCTCCCGTGGTGCAGCGCTTCCCTGCAGCATGCAGGAGCCAGCCCTGGGAGTCTGGGCCACAAAGCTCTTCAGGACCCTTTCTCACTGGGTGCCAGGCGGTGGCAGGAGCAGGGGCAGAGACCAGCGGTCAGCATCTCCACCATCTGGGTGGAGGTTCCTGCTCCCTGCCTGTTCTGACTGAGGCTGGTCACAGCTTTTCTTCCAAGGAGCAAGCAAACCCCAGTCTCCTGCATTGCAGGTGGATTCTTTGCCACTGAGCTACCTGGGAAGCACCTTAAAAACTGCATTTTACATTGACTATTTAATGTCACGGGGACAAATCCTCCCCATGTGGCATGAAATTGTCACCAAAGCAGCTGCTGGGAACAAAGGGCCTCGGGCCCGGTCCACTCAGCACTGGGGCCACCCACCAGCCCTCTGGGTCTTCTCTTTCATTCTGAATCTTCTAGATATTACACGATGAACACGCTTCACCTCGTATTCATGAAAAAACCACAAAGTTATTTTTGAAAGTTAAACTACAATGGACCCTTAGCTCTAGAGAGGATGTTGGGCACCCACCTGGGCGCCCAGGAGTCTGAGCTGCAAGGCAGGACTCTCCTGTCGCCAGCTCTCCACGCTGCCAGGCACACCTGCCGTCTCTAGGGGCTGCTGGTGGTCCTGCCTTGGGGTGACCTGGGCTGCAGCCAGGGCTGGGGGCTGGGATCTTGGGCCCAGATGGCGAGCACTTCTGAGCCCTGCTGGTCTTTGCCCACCGCCTACTCCAACCCCTCCTCCCCCAGGCCTGTTCTGACAGGAGGCCCTGATTCCCTGTTGGCTCAGAGGATAAAGCGTCTGCCTGCAATGCAAGAGACCCGGGTTCGATCCCTGGGTTGGGAAAATCCCCTGGAGAAAGAAATGGCAACCCACTCCAGTATTCTTGCCTGGAGAATCCCATGGACAGAGGAGCTACAGTCCACAGGGTCTCAAAGAGTCAGACACGCCTGGGTGCCTTCACCTCACTTCACGTCCCATGTCCATCGCGGTGACATTAGGGCTCCCTGGATGTGCTGTTTACGTGTGTGGTCCTCACCTTTCGCGAGTGTTCAGAATTTTTTCACTTTCATTTTCCCTTAGTTACTTTTAGCAAAAGGTTATATCATTGGTCTTTTCAAAGAACTAGTTTTGGGAGACTTCCCTGGTGGTCCAGTGATCAGGACTTGGTGCTGTCACTGCCGCGGCCTGGGTTCAATCCCTGGTTGGGAAACTAAGATCTCTCAAGCTCTACCACTTCAGTTCAGTCACTCAGTTGTGTCTGACTCTTTGTGACCCCATGGACTGCAGCACGCCAGACTCCCCTGTCTATCACCAACTCCCAGAGTTTACTCAAACTCACGTCCATCGAGTTGGTGATGCCGTCCAACCATCTCATCCTCTGTCGTTCCCTTCTTCTGCCTTCAATCTTTCCCAGCATCAGGGTCTTTTTCAATGAATCAGTTCTTCGCATCAGGTGGCCAAAGTATTGGAGCTTCAGCTTCAGCATCAGTCCTTCCAATGAATATTCA
>SJYW01035273.1:694770-707215 GCA_006410735.1 Raphicerus campestris | reverse complement strand
GGAGGGATTGGGGGCAGGAGGAGAAGGGGATGACTGAGGATGAGATGGCTGGATGGCATCACGGACTCGATGGACATGAGTCTGAGTGAACTCTGAGAGATGGTGATGAACAGGGAGGCCTGGCATGCTGCGATTCATGGGGTCGCAAAGAGTCGGACACGACTGAGCGACTGATCTGAACTGAACTGAACTGATGTTTTAAAGGCATGAAACGTATTTATTTATTTACATTATAATGTTAAGTGTAATTATCTGCAAGTGGTAAATCACTATGTTTTTCCTTTTTTAATATATTTTCTGATTTTTGTATATTAAAGTTATTACTAATATTTAGAGATTATATGGTTTTAAAGAACAATGTCCCAAACGTTAAAAATTCTTCATAAACTTTTTCTCCTATTTTATAGAATTTATACTAAGTTCTGGAAAAACATGTAAAATAAAATTTATTCATTTTCAATAATGATGCATTAAAAATCTATTTATATACTTTTTCTCTTGCATTTTTCTTGAGTCAATCAGGTAAAATAAAATAAGATTTGCATTATTTTTTTTCCCATTTAGTATACTCTTGCAAAATGGCCAGAGTTTATCCCTTTATCACCTACATCCTCAAGTGCTGCAAAGGGTTGTTAAGATGAAGTTCTGAAGAACTGATTCCTGAATTAATAATGAATGGAATAAGCCACATTTAAAAAATTATCTAGAAAATATATTCGATTTAACTTATGGGAAAGCAGTTAATTTTATAATCAGAATGAAAGAGAAAATTTACACTCCTCCACCTCAGGGGAAAAAAAAAAAAAACTTATCCCAAATTAACTACTGCTGATGAAGACTGAATATTCATTCACATTATCTGCTCTAAATCTATTTATTTGGGAAAAAAAAATCGTTAGCAATGTCATTTTCCCCATTCACCTCACTTTCTGCTTTCTCTTTAATTGTACAGTGTTGCCTTTGGATTTGAATAGTGATTTTTTAAGAAAGCATCTCTCCATAACAACAGCGAACAATCAATCTTGACAAATATTCAATGAGTAAACATATACTTTACCCAGGGCCCAACAATTAAAAAAAATAAAATGTATATTTAGAGATAACTGTCTTATATGGAGAAAATGCATTCTGACTACAATGTTCTTCCCTTGGAAGTTAAACAGTTTTTCCAACTTAAATGTTGCCTTCTAGATTTTGCTTTATACCTAAGAAAAATAACCCTCTCAGTAGTCTGATAGACTCTATGTTAAAAAAAAGTTTTTGATATTTGTTGGGAGTATAGTAATGACTAAAGGCAATAGCAATAACAAAAAGTTAAAGGGTCACACTTCAATATTCTAATGATTTAGTGCAGAACTCTAGTGGAAGGTTAAGGCTTGTCAAAGAGCCAGCCACGACCTCTAGAAGCCAATGCACACGGTCCCCTGCACTGCTGCACAGCAGAACTCAAAGACACCTGTGCTCATTGAAAACACACTTGCTATTCAAGGCCAGACACTGATGAGTCAAGCGCGTCCTGTTTCCTAAAGAGACTGCCAAGGAGATCCTAAGGTCATTTTGGCCAACACGCACAGTGTGTGAGCAGAGGGCAGACAAGTGCTGGATAAAGACTCACTTTCTCTGACATCAACCATCTCAGCCTATCCAGTTTGCAAAGGAACAAGAATTCCAGCACAAACACTGTAATCAGAGTGAAAAAGCACTACATCTGAATAAAAAAAGAAGTTAATTAAACTGTCTTCTTTTTCCACTGAAATCCATAATAATCTTGAATGGTCTGAAGATTTAGTACTCTGTATTCATTTTAGTTTTGGATAAACGACTAAATGGCAACTAAATCTACATACTGATTTATTTTAATTCCCCAAATTTTGTGTGATCTATGTATTATGCAGAAAACTGAAAATGTGTAAGACTTAAATTCATCACCCAAGATCATCATACAATTACATGCTGGGGATAGGAGACAAAGAAAGCCATTGCTGACTCTAAACCAAACACTGCTCACTGCTATGCCATATTGCCTTACTTACTGAAAAGTTTCCTTGACAAGAAAATCTACCACATCACCTCTTTTCCCTTTATAACTTTTTGGCTGGAAGTCTAGCTTTAGGCAGGTGGGAGAAATAGCACAGAAGGCTGCTTTCCTTAGTTCTTGTTTATCTCTGAAGCAATGGCAATGACCCGTGGTCAAACACAGCACTCAGGTGTAAAGAGTTTCCTCAGGCCCAGTTCCACCGGGCAGAAAAGACGACCATAGGCCAGTAAAGCAATGTGAAGCTTAAGAGACTCTTTCCATAAACAGATATTAGGGAAGCGTATTCTAAGGGGACACACTAAAGATACAGAGGCTTGCAGACTATCACACCAGTTGACCACTGAATTGTTAGCTTACCAAAAAAGATGGCTTCTGTTTAGCAGGGCTTCCCTTGCGGCTCAGCTGGTAAAGAATCCACCTGCAATGCAGGAGACCTGGGTTCTGTCCCTGGGTTGGGAGGATCCCCTGGAGAAGGGAAAGGCTACCCACTCCAGTATTCTGGCCTGGAGAAGGCCATGGACTGTATAGTCCATGGGGTCACAAAGAGTTGGACAGACTAAGCAACTTTCACTCACTGTTTAGAAAGAAAACAGAATTGTATTTCAAGTTTCCATAAACCTTATAAAAAGTTTACAAGATAACCAGTGAATCAAGAAATTGGAGTTCTGGGCTGTCTGTTTTTATAATAGGGAAAAGCAAATCTGTTTCTCTTATTTCAACCTTTGTATTATTACTTGTGCTTCAAGTTAATCACTAAAGACATGTTACCTGTAAGCTTAAAGTAAACAGGATAGTCTGCCTCTGGGAACCTGGCCTGCTATGGCAGAGCTTAAGTTACAGTGCCTTTGTTTAGCTCACAGGAAACATCCTGACCAGGCTCACCTGAGAATGTGTGCAGGAAAAGAAAAAATGAACACATCCTCTCCAGAGTCTGGCTGGAACCAGGAAACATTTCCAACAATGTATGGCCTTTTTCACTTTCTCTCCTCACCTCTCCCTCTTTATTCTACCAAAGAAAAATAAACTAGCACCCAGACCCTGGCAAGCTGGTTCTTTGGAACACTAGCCCACCATCTTCCCTATCAGCAGGCTTTCCTAATATGGCAAGTTACTATTCCTTGCCCTAACAAGTCATCTCTCCATTTATTGGCTTACCTAGCAGATGGTCCTCCCAGATGGTCCTAGTGGTAAAGTGTGAAAGTGTCAGTCATTCAGTTGTGTCTGACTCTTTGTGACCCCATAGACTATAGCCCACCAGCTCCTCCATGCATGGAATTCTCCAGGCAAGAACACTGGAGTGGGTAGCCATTCCCTTCTCCAGGGGATCTTCCTGACCCCCACCCCCACCCCTGCTCCTGCTAATTCAGGAGTTGTAAGAGATGAAGGTTCAATCCCCTGGGTTTGGGAAGATCTCATGAAGTAGGAAACGGCAACCTGGTCCTGTACTATTGCCTGGAAAATTCCATGGACAGAAGAGCCTGGTGGACTACAGTCCATGGAGCTGCAAAGAGTCAGACACAACTGATCAACTAAACGCAGTTGGGTGGAGTAGTGGAAGGCTGGTCCAGGTAAAATTTTCTGGCACAAAACTTCTGATCATTCATTGCTTCTCAAATACACTTCTCCAAAACAGGCATGCTATTTCCTACAGTTTTCAAACATGACATGCAGTGTTCTATCAAAGAGAAAAAGTATATCTATCTCACAAGTATAGATATTAATAAATACATTTCTCCCAGAGTCTGAAGTCCTTTATGTGGCAATTTTATAAATCATCACTTACAAACACAAAGTTTTCAGAACTATTGGCAAAAATGGATATAGATTTTCTAATAGCTAAAGTTGTTCATGGTCTTTTTCATAATTCTAGAGGGCATGATGATTATTCCCAACTGGATTTTGTTATCAATATAATATTCCTTATGCATCTAAGTGGACTATTAATTAGTTGTTCCATTTATTAACCTCTCGTTTGTCCTTTGGCAGTGACTCAAGATTCATGCATAAGTACATTCTAGAACAAATATTAAGCAGTTTGTAACACATCTCAATGAAGTCAGAAAAATACAGCACAATAAATAAAATTCATTCATTCATATCCAACATACTAATAAGTTTAAACTCTCTGGTGATGCATAATGGCCTTACATCAAGTGAATGATAAATTTTGGGTTAAAAGAAAGCAATCTTCCCCACTAGGAAGAAAAGATTGGACATAAGTCAGTAAGAGGGAAGAAAGAACAAGGGGAAAGGAACTGAAAGAGGAGAAAATACAAGTTTTTTCAATTAAAAAAATTTTAATGTATTTAATATATATGAAAATATAAGTATAAACAATAGAGTATCAATTCTCAAAGTAATATAGCCACACTGCCCTCTGGTTCAGAGAAAGCAATGGCAACCCACCCTAGTACTCTTGCCTAGAAAACCCCATGGACGGAGGAGCCTGGTGGGCTGCAGTCCATAGGGTCGTGAAAAGTAGGACACGACTGAGCGACTTCACTTTCACTTTTCACTTTCATGCATTGGAGAAGGAAATGGCAACCCACTCTCCAGTGTTCTTGCCTGGAGAATCCCAGGGATGGCAGAGCCTGGTGGGCTGCCATCTCTAGGGTCACACAGAGTCGGACACGACTGAAGTGACTTAGCAGCAGCAGGAGCAGCTCTCTTGTTTTCAATTTTGGAGTAATCTCAACAAAGTCATTCTATCAATGTTTGTAATGAATGTTACATCAGCTGTGTTAATCAAAATTTGAGAAACGGAGACCTGATTGAAAATTAAGAGGCATTTATTTGAGGTTTTTCAGGACTGCAGCCTGATTGAAAATTAAGAAGCATTTATTTGAGGTTTTTCAGGACTGAAGCCATGGCAGACACAGGGTCAAGAAGTCCTTGAATTGTGCTCCACTAGACTACAAAGTTGGAGAAGGCGATGGCACCCCACTCCAGTACTCTTGTCTGGAAAATCCCATGGATGGAGGAGCCTGGTGGGCTGCAGTCCATGGGGTCGCTAAGGATCGGACACGACTGAGCGACTTCACTTTCACTTTTCACTTTCATGCATTTGAAAAGGGAATGGCAACCACTCCAGTGTTCTTGCCTGGAGAATCCCAGGGATAGGGGGGCCTGGTGGGCTGCCGTCTATGGGGTCACACAGAGTCAGGCATGACTGAAGCAGCAGGATGGAGACTACAAAGTAGAGCAAGTTTATGGAAGCAAAAACTGCAAGGCCGGTTAGTTACATGAGTTGTTTATAAAGAATGGCAATTGGAGTTGACACCACCAGGGAAGTTGTGCTGCATAGTTATGGAAAAATCTTCAGACAAGATTGTAGCTAGGGGATGGAGATCTACAAAGGTCTGGTGCCCTTGGATTCTGCATAGTTCACAGAAAAGTTCAGGTTCTCAGTGGTGCAGAGACTTATCTAAGACCTGGTCTGCAGTGGTTCCCCAACTCCATTTCAAATGCCTGAACTATCATTTCAATTTATCCATTATCATTTCAATTTATCATCAGTTGGCATCTTTAAAATTATCTCATTAGTAATCATATAAATACAAATTATATTATAGTCATGCTTGTTTGCATTTGGTCTTTTCAGTGTCAGAAACATTGAACTTTTGTGTTAGATAGTTTACCTTCCATTAAATTTAGGGACTATATAATGGATTTAGAATCTTTCTTTTAATGTTTTGTTTTTCTTATTTGATTTAACTTCTAATATATGTTGCTTTTCACCTAAAACATTCCTTTCATTTTACTTTAAGAAAAAGTGCATATTTATGCTAATCAAAGACCTATAATATTATCCATGAGAATATGATACCAGATTAGAGATGAAATAAACTAACATGTACATTATGTTGATATATTCTTAATTTACAATTTTTACATCTAAAGTAGTGCTCCTAACCATCATTAAGCCCATATGGTGTGATTAAATTACAACAGTTTTATTTGAATCAGGGAATCCATAGATGATTTTAAATACTTTTCATAAGAAGATAGAAATTATACATAAACTTCAAATATGTACTTTGGTACTAGATAAATGATTATCGCCTCTATAGATATGTCCATTGATGGATGGCTGGATGGAGGAAATGTAGTATATACATCCAGTGGAACAGACTTAGCTCTAAAAACGAAGGAAATCCTGCTGCATGTGAAAAAAAATGAATGAACCTTGGGGACGTTAGACTTAAGTGAAATAAACCAGTCACAGACAAATACAGCATGATTCCAGAGATGTGATGGGCATCGTCAGCATCGGCATCCAGTACTGCGTCCAGCTTTTCCTGTCTGGAGCTTCTTGGCTGCTGGTGGAGCCCTTGCTGAGCAAGTGGTTGAAGGCAAAGAGCCTGTGGAAAGCAAGGGCCAGGAAGGGCGGATGGAGTGGTTACTGGAACCTCCTGAGGTCATGTGTGGCCTGAACCAGCAGGTTGTGAAAGGCTGGCCAGCTGAGGGCCACGCCTATGGTAACCAGCATCCAGGCTGGCCTGCAGGAGGGGTGTGTGTGTGTGTGTGTGTGTGTGTGTGTGTGTGTGTGTGTGTGTGATTATGTGTGTCTCTTTTATCCATTGGTTCACAGACACATAGGTTTTCTCCGTGTGTGTGTGTATCTCCTTTATCCATTGTTTCATAAACACATAGGTTTTTTCCCATGACCTGAAAATTGTGAACAAAGCTGCAATTAACGTGGAACTGGAGACGTATCTTCAAAATTCTTATTTTCCTTTGGGTATATGACCAGAAGTGTTATTACAGGATCATAAGATTTTCCTTTTTTTAATTTTGGAGGAAACAGCCATACAGTTTTCCAATTTATATTCTCAACATCTTCCCTTTTCTGCGCATTCTCTCTAACTCTTGTCTCTTTGATGACAGCCGTTCTAACAGGGTTTAAGGTGGTACCCCACTGTGGTGTGGTTTTGACTTTCATTGCCTTGGTCATTAGTGATAGCAAGCGCCTCTCTTTGTGCTGTTGGCTGTTTGTATTTCTTCTTCTCAAGGATGTCTATTCAGTCACTCCGTAGAATTTTTTAACCAAATTGTTTCTTTTGTTGTTGTTGACTTGTATGGCTTATTTATATATTTTGGGTATTAACTGCTTATCCGAGAGGGGATTCCCAAATATTTTCTCCCATTGCATCGGCTAACATTTATTTTGTTGATTGTTTCTTTTCTCTGCTGAACCTTCTCAGCTTGATACAGTCCAGCTTGTTAATCATCTGCTTTTATTGCTTCTGCTCTGGTGTTATATCCGAAAATCATTGCCAAGACCAGTCGGGGAGCTTTTCTCTTTTGTTTTCTTCCGGGAGTTTTATNAGGATGAGATGGCTGGATGGCATCACGGACTTGATGGATGTGAGTCTGAGTGAACTCCGAGAGATGGTGATGAACAGGGAGGCCTGGCGTGCTGCGATTCATGGGGTCGCAAAGAGTCGGACACGACTGAGTGACTGAACTGAACTGAACTGATAGATATGCATGTATTTGTAAGAAATAATAGAGAGACCTCCCATCCACCTTTCACCCCAGATCACAAGCAGGGTGCCGTGCGGGTTAGAGGAGAGCCAGAGCACCGCGGCACCAGAGCCCTCGGTGCCCTCTGCAGTCGCCCCAAGGCCCTGATCTGCAAGTGGCCCTGGCAACGCTGATCGCATCTCTGTTCACATGTCTGTCATTTCAGGAAAGTTGCACGGATGGAACCACACAGTCTGGCCTCTGGGCGTCTGTGCTCACTTGGCATACTCCCCTAAGACACACACGAGTGGCTGTGACTGCCCAGCGCCCAGCCCTTTTGCAGAGTGGGCTCCTGTGGAGTGGACGCAGCGGCTGCTTGGCTAGCACCCCCGAGGGGCATCTCGGCTGGTTCCAGCTCTGGGCCATCGGGGGCAGGGCCAGGGTGCCACAGGGCCAGGCACAGCAGTGGGACCTCTTTCATCTTTATTTCTGGGGGCCATGCCTCACGGCATGTGGGACTTTAGTTCCCTGAATAGGGACTGAACCTGTGCTCCCTGCACTGGACGTGTGGAGTCTTAAGCACTGGACCGCCAGGGAAGTCCCTTTTCTCAATCTTTTTTGTGAAAATAGAAACACACGAGATTAGTGGGCACAGAGGACAGCCAGAGGGTCATGCATGGGACCTGGGGAGCAGGTGCCCAGAGGAGGTGGAAGGGGCGGAGAACACAGGAGACCCAAAGGACATGTGTCCCAGAGGCCAGGCACCGAGGGGGGATGTCCCAAGGGGGCCGCCAGAAACCCCGGCAGGATCAAGAATAAGAAGCATTACTGAAAGACGGTCAAAGAGCTATGCCGAGTGAGCGCCTGACCCAGCAACGCCTCTCCTGGGGTTGCACCCAAGAGCACAGAGAACACAAGGCCATAGAAATACCCGCACACAAGTGCGACTCACAAGAGCCAGACAGCGGGGGCCCAGGATGCCCCAGCAGGGGTCCGTTTGATCAACAAAATGGACCATCCACACAATGGAAGTGGCTCAGCCTGAAAAGGAACAAAGTGCTGATCCTCCCGCCATGTGTGCAGACCCCAAGCGCGAGGCTGAAGAGAAGATGCCAGATAGAAATCTGCACACTCTGTGATTCTGTTTATACGAATAGTCCCGAAGAGGTGAATCCAGACACTGGATGACTGGGGCAGGGATAGGGGGGGCTGCAGTGGGGCATGCGTTAGGGGCGATGGTGGCACAGCTCTGTGAATCTGACAAAAACATGGAATTGTACATTTAAAAATGAGCTTTATGATTTGTGAAGCACATATCAGCATCTAAAAAGCACCCGGCAAAGGAAATGGAGACGCTGAATCCTGCCAATTCTTAAAAGGAGTCTGGCTGTAAAGAAGCAAGGAGACACGTGGGCTGAGGGCGGGGGCTTTCTGTTCAAGGTGGGAAGAAACACAGGACATCTGCATAGAGGGGAAATGACACCTGGGGGGACACCCCAGGGAGACACACTGGGGAGAGGCAGTGCTCCAAGGGAGCAGGCAGGTTCTCAGGGAGGAGGCAGATCTGGGGCGCAGGCACCAGAGATCCTTTCCAGCTCGGAGGCAGGATGGGTGGAGGTGAGGCCAAGGAGCGAAGGGAAGGGACTGGGCCAGGGGAGGGGCGAGCTCCCAGGGCAGGAGCCACGTGACCCACCTGAGGCCTGCAGTCACTGTGGACAGAGACAGGCCAGCAGGGCCAGGCTTCTCCTGCCCGGACAGAGGGACCAGNATCCACCTTTCACCCCAGATCACAAGCAGGGTGCCGTGCGGGTTAGAGGAGAGCCAGAGCACCGCGGCACCAGAGCCCTCGGTGCCCTCTGCAGTCGCCCCAAGGCCCTGATCTGCAAGTGGCCCTGGCAACGCTGATCGCATCTCTGTTCACATGTCTGTCATTTCAGGAAAGTTGCACGGATGGAACCACACAGTCTGGCCTCTGGGCGTCTGTGCTCACTTGGCATACTCCCCTAAGACACACACGAGTGGCTGTGACTGCCCAGCGCCCAGCCCTTTTGCAGAGTGGGCTCCTGTGGAGTGGACGCAGCGGCTGCTTGGCTAGCACCCCCGAGGGGCATCTCGGCTGGTTCCAGCTCTGGGCCATCGGGGGCAGGGCCAGGGTGCCACAGGGCCAGGCACAGCAGTGGGACCTCTTTCATCTTTATTTCTGGGGGCCATGCCTCACGGCATGTGGGACTTTAGTTCCCTGAATAGGGACTGAACCTGTGCTCCCTGCACTGGACGTGTGGAGTCTTAAGCACTGGACCGCCAGGGAAGTCCCTTTTCTCAATCTTTTTTGTGAAAATAGAAACACACGAGATTAGTGGGCACAGAGGACAGCCAGAGGGTCATGCGTGGGACCTGGGGAGCAGGTGCCCAGAGGAGGTGGAAGGGGCGGAGAACACAGGAGACCCAAAGGACATGTGTCCCAGAGGCCAGGCACCGAGGGGGGATGTCCCAAGGGGGCCGCCAGAAACCCCGGCAGGATCAAGAATAAGAAGCATTACTGAAAGACGGTCAAAGAGCTATGCCGAGTGAGCGCCTGACCCAGCAACGCCTCTCCTGGGGTTGCACCCAAGAGCACAGAGAACACAAGGCCATAGAAATACCCGCACACAAGTGCGACTCACAAGAGCCAGACAGCGGGGGCCCAGGATGCCCCAGCAGGGGTCCGTTTGATCAACAAAATGGACCATCCACACAATGGAAGTGGCTCAGCCTGAAAAGGAACAAAGTGCTGATCCTCCCGCCATGTGTGCAGACCCCAAGCGCGAGGCTGAAGAGAAGATGCCAGATAGAAATCTGCACACTCTGTGATTCTGTTTATACGAATAGTCCCGAAGAGGTGAATCCAGACACTGGATGACTGGTTGCCTGGGGCAGGGATTGGGGGGGCTGCAGTGGGGCATGCGTTAGGGGCGATGGTGGCACAGCTCTGTGAATCTGACAAAAACATGGAATTGTACATTTAAAAATGAGCTTTATGATTTGTGAAGCACATATCAGCATCTAAAAAGCACCCGGCAAAGGAAATGGAGACGCTGAATCCTGCCAATTCTTAAAAGGAGTCTGGCTGTAAAGAAGCAAGGAGACACGTGGGCTGAGGGCGGGGGCTTTCTGTTCAAGGTGGGAAGAAACACAGGACATCTGCATAGAGGGGAAATGACACCTGGGGGGACACCCCAGGGAGACACACTGGGGACAGGCAGTGCTCCGAGGGAGCAGGCAGGTTCTCAGGGAGGAGGCAGATCTGGGGCGCAGGCACCAGAGATCCTTTCCAGCTCGGAGGCAGGATGGGTGGAGGTGAGGCCAAGGAGCAAAGGGAAGGGACTGGGCCAGGGGAGGGGCGAGCTCCCAGGGCAGGAGCCACGTGACCCACCTGAGGCCTGCAGTCACTGTGGACAGAGACAGGCCAGCAGGGCCAGGCTTCTCCTGCCCGGACAGAGGGACCAGGGACTGGACAAGAGTTTGGGGGGGTGCTCCTTGGAAGAAAAGTTATGACCAACCTAGACTGCATATTACTTTGGCAACAGAGACATTACTTTGCCAACAAAGACCCATCTAGTGAAACCTATGGTTTTTCCAGTGGTCACGTATGGATGTGAGAGTTGGACTATAAAGAAAGGTGAGCACCGAAGAATTGATGCTTTTGAGCTGTGGTGTTGCAAAAGACTCTTGAGAGTCCCTTGGCCTGCTAGGAGATCAAACCAGTCAATCCTAAAGGACATCAGTCCTGAATATTCACTGGAAGGACTAATCCTGAAGCGGAAACTCCAATACTTTGGCCACCTGATGTGAAGAACTGACTCACTGGAAAAGACCCTGATTCTGGGAAAGATTGAGGGCAGGAGGAAAAGGGGATGACAGAGGATGAGATGGTCAGATCGCATCACCGACTCCATGGACATGAGTTTGAGCAAGCTCTGGGAGTTGGTGATGGACAGGGAGGCCTGGCGTGCTGCAGTCCATGGGGTTGCAGAGAGTCGGACATGATTGAGCAACCGAAATGAACTGAACTGGTGGGTGGGGGTTTGGTGGGTAGAGGGCATGAGCTGTAAGGATGGGTGTGGGTGGAGGGCTGCAGGAAAAAGGAGGCCCAAGTGGGCAGGTGGGAGGGTGCAGCTGAGCTCAGGAATCCTCAGGGCTGTGAGGTTCCTGAGGCGGGATCAGGCAGAGCTGTGGGAGGCCGGGGGCCGGGAGGTCTGGTCTGAGGAAGGGAGTGTCCACACAGGAATTCGGGGAGGAGAGGAGCACGTGAGAGGTGGGGGCTCTGCCCACCTCCAGGCCAGCAGTTTGGGAACCTCAGGGCCCTACTGGTGAGAGAGCAGCTTCCTTGGGGGTGCACGGCCCAGGAGGCCTTCCCAGTTGACAAGAATCATGTCCCAGCCCGGCTGGCTTGTCCTCAGCGCCTGTGGTCCTCAGGGAAGGAAGCAGAGTCACAGCCCCAGCTGAGCAGGGAGGGCGGCCAGCGGCGAGGCAGTGGCTCTCCGCCAGCCGCCAGGACACACACCTCCCAAGACCCTGGAGGATGCCCGGGCATAAGGGTTAGCAGAGCCTGTGTCCGGAGTTTCCAGGGTTCCTGCAGTGAGGGGGATGTTTCTGCGCCAGCTTCCAAAGGCCGCGGTGCCCAGGTGTTTGGTCAGAGTCACACGTTGCAGTGAAAGCATTCTTCAGAGCAGATCAACGCTTACACCAGCAGGCGAAGCGGGAGAAGGCGGCCCCGTGACAAGGGTGGCCTCTCCCGCCAGCGGAAGGCCGCGGCGCGAAGCAGGTCCCCGAGGGCAGGGACGCGGCGGCTCGCGCAGCCCTCCGACAGACGCGGCCCGCACGGCCGCAGGAGCGCGCCCCGCTCGCCGGCCACCCTCGGCGGAGGCCCCGCCGCGCTCCCCGCGGAGAGGAAGGGGCTCC
>SJYW01035273.1:677052-691074 GCA_006410735.1 Raphicerus campestris | reverse complement strand
CTCGGGGCGGGGGCGGAGCCGGCGGAGGCGTGGTCAGGGGCGGGGCTTTCGGGCCTTCCTGGCGCACCTGGCGCACCTGGCGCTCCGCCCCGCCCGCACCTAGTACCTGGCGCCGGAGCGTGTCCTCGCCCCTTCTGTCCGCCTCGAAGGGCTCCCTGGCCCGCGCTGGTCTCCGGATTCCGGGGCCCCGGGCCCGCGGTCCTCTGCCCCCAGCACCCCTGGGCCCGCGGCAGGACCCTCACGGCCGTCCCCTCCCTGCGCCTCCCGCGATCCGGCCGGGAAGCGCCGACTTCCGCGTGGGCCAGCCGAGGTCCACTCCGCATGGCCTCGCTCGGGGACCTGCTGCGCGACTGGCACCAGGGCGCGCAGGCCGTGGCGCGGGGACTGGGACTGCGCCCTGCGCCACTTCTGGAGTGTCTCGGAGCCGCGCGCCAGGATGAGCTTCAACGTGGGCTGCGTGCACCTGCTGGCCGGGGACCCGG
The DNA here is from genome assembly GCA_006410735.1 of Raphicerus campestris. Taxonomy (NCBI): domain Eukaryota; kingdom Metazoa; phylum Chordata; class Mammalia; order Artiodactyla; family Bovidae; genus Raphicerus; species Raphicerus campestris. Next base: position 690,592 of record SJYW01035273.1, on the reverse strand, counting down.
AGGCCGCGCTGCGGGTGAGCCACGGCCCCCCAGGCTTTGTCGCAGAGACCCTGCCTCAGGGGATGCAGCTCTCTGCTCCTGGTGCGTGGTGGCTGGAGGCGTGGGGTGGCAACGCGGGGTGCGATAGCTGTAGGGGTGAGCCCAAGGCCCCCACCCTTCCTCCCTGATGGCCCCCCAGAGCCTTCCCCCACCCCAGCGTTCTGCTTCAGCGAACACCTAAGCAGGTGGGACCTGTGTGTGTCCAGGGGGGACCCTGCTGAGCTGCGTCAGGGCCAGGATGGGGTCACAAGGCTCCAGCACAGCCTCCACTCGTGGGGACCGTTTGCCCCACTCTGCCGTCTATGGGGTCACACAGAGTCGGACACGACTGAGGCGACTTAGCAGCAGCAGCAGCAAAAGCCGAGAGAGCCCTGGCTCGGGTGCTCTTGATGGAGGTGCTGAGGTGCCTGCACAGGCTCGAGGCTGGACGGGGCTGGAGGGTCGCCCGGATGCAGGCTTCTTCGGATCAGGTCTTCAGCAGACTCCTGTGGCGATGGCCAGGAGACAGTCTCTGGTTGGTGCCTAAACCCCAGATCTGTGTGCTCACCTGTCCCCCACCCACTCCCCAAAGCAGAACCAAGAGCCANCACGACTGAGGCGACTTAGCAGCAGCAGCAGCAGTCCTGCGGAAAAGCCGAGAGAGCTCTGGCTCTGGTGCTCTTGATGGAGGTGCTGAGGTGCCTGCACAGGCTTGAGGCTGGACGGGGCTGGAGGGTCGCCCGGACGCAGGCTTCTTCGGATCAGGTCTTCAGCAGACACCTGTGGCGATGGCCAGGAGATAGTCTCTGGTTGGTGCCTAAACCCCAGATCTGTGTGCTCACCTGTCCCCCACCCACTCCCCAAAGCAGAACCAAGAGCCAGATGTATGCACGGGCACGCACACACCTGCCTCTGCTGAGGGCCTGGCAGGGCCATCCCTGCCCTTCAAGCCTGCAGGTTCATCACGGTGGTGCACATCCCATGCGTGATGACAAAAAGCAGTGGCACCCTGCACACTGCTTGGGTCCCCGAGGGCCCCCAGGAAGAGCCAGGTTTCTACGTTGTTCAGGCCAACGGCGACGGCTACCAGAAACATGTCCGAGGGGCCTGTCCTGCCGTTCCTCACGTATGTGTTCGAATCTACAGTTACCTCAGCAGCAGTGTCAGTGTTAAAATGTTACCCGGCAATGGGGGTGTCATCACTGGACACCATGGGGTCAGAGGAATGAGGCCAGTCCAGTCACTACCTCCTCTAAACCTCGATTCAATCAGAGAGAGGGGACAGAGGTCCCGGGCTACGGGTGTGCCCGTTAAATTCTCCTCCACCCTAATTGGAGATGGAGTAGCAGAGGCATGTTTGTCGGAAAAATTTAAAAAGCAGATGGAACGGCTACAATCAGTAAAGCTGACTTGGACAGGGCGAGGGGAGCTGGGGCTCCATCTGTGGCAGGAGCCCCCCAGAAGCTCCTATCCGGCCACTATGTGGCAGGATAAGAGGGTTTCCCTTGTGCTGAGCGGCCACATCAGTGCCCGAGTGCTGANCCTCCTCTAAACCTCGATTTAATCAGAGAGAGGGGACAGAGGTCCCAGGCTACGGGTGTGCCCGTTAAATTCTCCTCCACCCTAATTGGAGATGGAGTAGCAGAGGCATGTTTGTTGGAAAAATTTAAAAAGCAGATGGAACGGCTACAATCAATAAAGCTGACTTGGACAGGGCGAGGGGAGCTGGGGCTCCATCTCTGGCAGGAGCCCCCCATAAGCTCCTATCCGGCCACTATGTGGCAGGATAAGAGGGTTTCCCTTGTGCTGAGCGGCCACATCAGTGCCCGAGTGCTGACCCTCAACCTCGGTCAGACTCAGCTTACCAAGCCCGCACTCAGCCAGGTTTGTCGAGTGGGACCATGGCACCCTCCAGTTGCCTGTATTTAACTCGATGGCTGCTGGATGCACTCCTTTTGCTTGTGTTTAACTGATGGCTGCTGTCCTTAGGAACAGACGACATCTTTCTGAGTTCAGTTTCAGGAAGAGCTGGGCTTCATACACATGTTGAGGCTTTCGTGCTGTTGTTCTTTCTGATTCTAATGTGATGTGTGATGAGATGTGTGTCTTTTTGTGTGAACTACCAAAACTAGGGCTCGAAAGAGACAACAGTCTTAACATAACTCCCTCCCACTGAGGTAACTATTACCAACGTGCTGAAGCGTTTCCTTGCCCTCGTGGTTAACAAGTTGGTTTGTGCCGCCATCTAACTACCCCCGAGCAGTCACCAGAAAACACCTGGGGAGTCCGGGCAGGTTGCGTGGAAGCCGTGACGCCTGCGCCCCTTGGACCCAGAGGCCCCTGGGCAGGCGAGGGAGACTTTCTCTTGCAGGTGACCGTCATGTGGCCGACGGGCTTCCTTGACCCACTGCTGGGCATCCCCATCTGTGACACGGTGGTGACGGGGTTGCAGGCCTGAGCAGTCCACAGGCATTTCTGTCTGCAGGCATTTGACCGGGCGGTGACCAAGGACGCCTGCTTGGCTGTCGGCTTCTTCCAACGCGGAGTGGCCAACGTCCAGCTGGAGAGGTGAACACAGACGCGCCCTCTTCGTTCTCTGACGGCCCTTCGTCTCTGCAGAGCCCTTCCTGCGCTCCTCTCTGCCTATGGCCACTTCCTCTGGCCAGCTCTCCCCGGGCTGCTCCTGGAGCCTGGGGACAGGATTGTGTCACGTGGGGGTTTGTCTCTCTGTCCCCACGCCAGGCTGCACAGTGACCCTGGGCTCTGTGCGGAAGAGTGTCACAGAGCACTTCTGCCGGCTCCCCTCCTCCATTCCTACACTCTNCTGCAGGCATTTGACCGGGCGGTGACCAAGGATGCCTGCTTGGCTGTTGGCTTCTTCCAGCGCGGAGTGGCCAACGTCCAGCTGGAGAGGTGAACACAGATGCGCCCTCTTCCTTCTCTGACGGCCCTTCGTCTCTGCAGAGCCCTTCCTGCGCTCCTCTTTGCCTATGGCCACTTCCTCTGGCCAGCTCTCCCCGGGCTGCTCCTGGAGCCTGGGGACAGGATTGTGTCACGTGGGGGGTTGTCTCTCTGTCCCCACGCCAGGCTGCACCTGTCTCTTATACACATCTTGGACACACACAGGTCCCACCTGCTTAGGTGTTCGCTGAAGCAGAACGCTGGGGTGGGGGAAGGCTCTGGGGGGCCATCAGGGAGGAAGGGTGGGGGCCTTGGGCTCACCCCTACAGCTATCGCACCCCGCGTTGCCACCCCACGCCTCCAGCCCCGGCACCAGGAGCAGAGAGCTGCATCCCCTGAGGCAGGGTCTCTGCGACAAAGCCTGGGGGGCCGTGGCTCACCCGCAGCGCGGCCTCCGGGTCCCCGGCCAGCAGGTGCACGCAGCCCACGTTGAAGCTCATCCTGGCGCGCGGCTCCGAGACACTCCAGAAGTGGCGCAGGGCGCAGTCCCAGTCCCCGCGCCACGGCCTGCGCGCCCTGGTGCCAGTCGCGCAGCAGGTCCCCGAGCGAGGCCATGCGGAGTGGACCTCGGCTGGCCCACGCGGAAGTCGGCGCTTCCCGGCCGGATCGCGGGAGGCGCAGGGAGGGGACGGCCGTGAGGGTCCTGCCGCGGGCCCAGGGGTGCTGGGGGCAGAGGACCGCGGGCCCGGGGCCCCGGAATCCGGAGACCAGCGCGGGCCAGGGAGCCCTTCGAGGCGGACAGAAGGGGCGAGGACACGCTCCGGCGCCAGGTACTAGGTGCGGGCGGGGCGGANAAGCAGGCAGGCCACTCTGTACCCCGAGGTTCAGGAGGGGCCTGGGGTGCAGGCGGAGGAGCCCGCGTGCTGCACAGCCCGTCTGTGTGGACCCTGTGTGCTGAGGCCTGCCGACCAGCGCTGCCCCACGCTCCAGGAGGGGCTGGGACGTGGGTCGGGTCCAGGCCAAGGTGGAGCCCTTGCCCTGGGGCCGCCCAGGGGCCCCATGCCAGGCTCCCCTACTGCCCACAGGTTCCAGGAGGCCCTGTCCGACTTCCAGCGCACCCTGGCCCAGCTGAGGGACAACACTGCCATCGACTACACCCAGCTGGGCCTGCGCTTCAAGCTGCAAGCCTGGGAGGTGAGCGTGTGGGAAGCAGGCCACCAGGAGGCCGTGTGGCTGGGTCCTGGGGGCTGTCTGTGGGCGGGCAGCCCGGGGGGTCCTTCCAGGGCTGGCCCCACCCTCTGGGCCCTGTCATCTTGTCACCGTGGCAGGTGGGCCCGAGTTAACTTAGGTGCTCCCTCTGGTCAGAGGGGCCCCAAAATCCCAGCAGGAGAGGGCAGTGTCAGAGGTCAGCAAGAGGTGGCGGGGTAGGCAGGGCAGGAGCTGGCCTAGCAGTGGGCCCTAGCGTCCTTGCCCTGGGCTCGGGGCTTGGCTCAGTTCCTGGCCTCCTGGGAAGTGGCCAGCACTGAGAGAAAGGCTTGGGAGGTTCTCCCACCGCTCCCAGAAACACGCCGCCTTGCAGCCTCTGGGAGCTGCAGTGTCCAGTAGGTCAGCCATGGGGGGAGTCCAGCCAGGGTGGGCCAGGCCCCAGCCCTGGCCTGCAGGACGTGGTGTGGGCTTGGCGTCAGTGGCCCGGGGCGGCCCCGTGGCAGCGGCCCTAGGACCGCACAGTCCCTGCAGAGCGTGGGGACAGAGGCTGTCCCGGGCGGTGCTCCGTCCTCCCAGCAGCACTGGGCGACTTGACTGCTATCGCCCTGCTCGGGAGGGGAGGGGCGGACAAGAGATGCCCCTCAGATAGTGCCCCAGACCCTTGGGGGTTCAGGGAACAGGGCAGCACGGGCAGGAGGGGGTCGGGCCAAACGCAGGACAGGCGTAAAGGCTGAGCGGATGTTTCCAAAGACGGGAGATGGCCTGACATTCAGAGCAGAGGGGAAGCAGGGAGGGCTGGTTGGCTCTGGCTGGGGGATCCAGAGAGAAACCAGCCAGGCAGAGCCCACCCAGGGGCTGGGAGCCAGGGAGTACCTGGAAGAGCCCTGGGCCACTGTTTCTGAGCAGCTCAGGGGCTGAACCAGTGCAGGGTCAGGAGTGGGGCCAGGTGCGGGGCCAGATGGTGGCCCTGTGGGGGAGGGGAATGCCAGGCCTGCCTCTGCTGTCACCCCGCCTCCCCCCTGCTCCTCCCCCGCTCTCAGGTGCTGTTCAATGTGGCTGCAGTGCAGAGCCAGCTGGGGCTCTGGGCAGAAGCCGCCTGCAGCCTGGGGGACGCCATCGCCAAGGGGCGGGAAGGGGTCTGCAATGACCTGGACGCCGCCCTGGGCCAAGTGCAGGTGAGGGGCAGGTGAGGGGCAGGTGAGTGGGGCAGGCTCCTGAGCTGACTCGGGGGCTTGCCAGGCCCACAGCCTGCAGTTTTGGGGCTCACATCCATCCAGCCCCCCAAGACCAACTATATGAGATAAAGAAACGTCTGGAGGTGGGGGGCCTGTGTGCCCTGGGGGGGATGGGCCTCCCACAGGCCATGAGAGTTGGGGGGTGGACCGTCCTGCTCTGAGGCCCCGGGCAGCTCCCGGCGCTCAGGACTCCCCCGTCCGGCCCCCTCCAGAAACAGGTCCCCCTGCAGCCTCGGCAGGTCCCCAGGGGTGAGGTCTTCCGGCCCCATAGGCGGCACGTGGAGCACCTGGAGCCTGTGGATTTCCTGGGCAAGGCCAAGGTAAAAGGAGGCAGCTTCTCTCTACTTGGGCCCAGGGCTCAGGGCCAGCGGCTCCAGCAGGCCGCAGGGCGGGCGGCCAGGGCCTGCTGAGCTCACATGTCCTGAGCGCTGGGGCCATCGAGGCCTTGGGCTGGGAGGGGGCGCAAGGTTCCCGCAGCCCCAGCGCCTCTAGATGGGTTCACGGATGAGTCCTGGGACCTGGAGGCGGAGCCACTGGGAGCTGCTGCGGACCCCCAGCCGGCACAGCCCCGCCTGCTTCAGCCGCAGCTTCGCTCTCCTGGCTTCAGCCTCGCCCTGCATTTCACCCTCAGGGCCCAGGACCCTGGAGGAACAGGGCGGTCTGGCCTGGCCACCTCTGCCCAGCCCGGGGTCTGGGCAAGCAGTACCAGCAAAATCGCCAGCTGATGAGGTGCAGCTTGCCCCAGGCTGGGCTGGTGTGCGGGGAAAGAGGGCTCCCTGCGCACAAAGCAAGGCTCACTCTGGTCTCCAGCTGTGGCCGGGCCCCTCGCGCCCCGGCCACTCAGGGCCAGGCACTAGGTGTCCTAGCTGGAGGGCTCCCTGGAGGAGGTACTTCTGAGCTGCATTAATCCACCCACTTAGAGCCCTTACCACAGGACACGACTGTTGCTATGGAATAAGAACATTTTAAAAGCGGTTCTAGAAATAAGTCACACAGATAAGCCAGGCTCCGGCAGGCCCAGCAGGCAGGCGGGGACGTGGGGATGCAGGTGGGCACTTGGTGCAGGTGGGCAGCGGGCCGGGCACCTCTAAGGCGGCCACCCCTGCTGCTGCTCACAGGTGCTGGCCTCTGCCCTCCCCGCTGACTCACACGGGGTCGGCTCCCCACAGCCACAGGTAGGTGAGCCGCCTCCCGCCGCCCCCCTCCACCCGTCTCCTCTGGCATTTGCAGGTCCAGGCCTCCTGGATTCTTTGCCCTTAAGGGTGCCTGAACCCTCCCTGGGGCTCCCCATGTCCCTCCGATCTAAACTTAGGGGGCAGCCCATCCTGGTGAGGGCCGGTGAAAACCCTGCAGCCTTGCCCCCGGTGCTCCTGGGGGTCTGCGTCCTGAGGAGGCGCCGTCTGTGCCCACAGGCTCTGGACGTGCGTGGTGAAGCCAGGCCCAGGGCTGCTGCACAGTAGGAAGGGGTCGGCTCCCAGTTCTATCAGCAGGGGCCCTGCGAGGCCTGCCTCCTGGCCTGATGCTGGAGCTCCTGGGCAGACCCACTGTGGCCACTCAGGGCCGGGAACCAGCATGGCCTGTCCCATTTCCAGACTGTCCAGGGTCCCAGTGTGGTGGGGGGCATCCCGCCTCACTCAGCCCTCCCATCTGTCCTGAGCCCATCCTGCCCCCAGGGGGAGAGCCCACCCCCTCTCAGGCCAGGGGGGGGTGGGCACCAGAGGCAGCAGTGGGGTGCAGCTGGCCACAGGCTGCAGGAAAAGCCCAGCAGACGCAGCCTTGCAGCGGCCCTCTGAGTGGGACGCTCCTCTCCAGCTCGGGCTCTGCAGGCCCACCTTTCACGAGGCCTTGCTGTGGGTGAGGCCTGGGAACAAGGGCCCCTCCCCTCCAGGGCCTGTGACACGGCCCCTGACAGAGCTGACACCCCCTGCAGCCCCAGGACACCCGCTGACGCAGAGATGGAGGTCAGCTCCGGCCAAGCTGGGCAGCACGACCACGGCATGCTGGTCACCCACAAGGTGGGTGGGCCCCGGCGGGGCAGGCAGGGGCCACAGCATTTGCAAGACACCAGCCCCATCGGGGCATCTCGGGCCGGGCAACTTGCCTCATCAGCTGCTGGGGACAGGGCTCCAGCTTCCTTAGGCAGGCCAGGGGCCGGGTGGGAGCCAGCCGCAGAAACCAGATGCCAGGAGTCGGGAACACATGGACGTTCATAGGTGCTCCGAGGGGAGCTGGGGGTGCTCCCTACCCTGGACCTGGGAGGGGCGGCCATGTGTGCATCAGAGCTGTGAGGCTCCCGCCCCTCAGCTGGGGCGCCCAGCCTTCCTTGCTGGATACAGGACTCCCCGGAGATGCCCCAGGGACTGCGTGCAGCTGAGGAGGGGTCGGCCCGGGCTTCTCAGGGCAGGTGTGCTGGGCAGGTGTGCCTTAAGGGGTGGGGTGCCAGGGGCCGTGAGGCCGCCGTGAGAAAGTTAGTTAACCACAGAGAAAGCAGCCTCGCACATTCGTGTTATCAAGGGACTCGGGTGAGAATGAGATGGTCCTTCCCCCTCCTCGTCCGCTGAGGCCTGGCTCACTCGCTGGGCTGATTAGTGCTCTTGAAAGCTGTTGGTTCGTCACCGCTGTGCTGAGCGCTAGGACTTCCAGACAGAATGGCAGCAGCTCCCTGACTGCTTTCAGCAGCCGGTAAATCTGATAGAAATCCTAACGCTTCACGTGCAAACTCAGCCCACTTAGTCCACCCTGAAGTCGGGGTCTCCATCCGTGGGACAGGCGGCCTGGGCTGGGGGCTCTGTGTCATCCCTCCCGCAGCATGCCCAAGGCTTGCGGTCCGGGTGCAGAGTGACGTCCAGCGGGTCCCTGGCTTCAGCCCCAGCCTCCCGGGCTGGCCAGGACCCCTCGGCTGCAGCTGCCACCTCCTGGTGGGCCAGGGGAAGACAGCTCCACGCCCGTATGGATCTGGTTCATGCTCCAGATTCACCTGTGACAGGGCTGGACTGGTGGCCTCCTGCCCGGCTGGGCCATCTTGCAGGCTGTGCCCCTCACCCCCCTGGTCTGCTGGGCCCAGCAGAGCCCCCGCCCCTACCCTCTGCCCTGACCTGAGGCCCAGCAGAGCCCCAGCTGGTGGCTTTCCTTGCAGAGCGCCCACGGGGAGCATGCGGGCCAGCAGGCTTCTCCAGGTGAGGTCCCGTACGGGGCAGGGTGTGAGGGCCCCTGGAGGGCAGGGTGCTCCCAGGGCCCAGGCAGGCGTCTGGGGGCTGCTGGGAGCTGCTGTGTCCTCCACGGAGGAAGCTGGTGGCCTTGTGGCTCCCGGGAGCTGGGTGCCAGCAGCCCCTCCTCTGACTCACTCCCCTCAGGGGACAGCAGTCACCTGACTCCCTGGCTCCCCCTCCTTTCTCCCTGCAGGGCTGCTGGCAGCTGGGGAGCCCAGCCCTGGCTCCTCCGAGGAGCCCGCCGGCGCAGGGGTAAGAGCCAGTAGCTCTCACGTTACCCCCAGTCCCCAGGAACGTGAGGGCCCCGAGGCCAGGCCCCACTCTGATCCAGCCGAGGAAACCTCCCAAGTCCATGGCCTCTGCCCACCCCCTCCACCCCTGCCCTGCCCCCTGGGCCTGAAGCCCATCCCAGCTGGACCTGGGGCCTTGGGGCCCAGCCACCGTTCTCCTGCGCCCAGGGAGCGGCTCGGGGGGGCTCTGAGCCCTTGGCGACCGTCACCGTGCACTGCGTCCTCACCCTGAGCCTGAGGGCCCCAAGAGCAGCTGACCTGTCCAGGCTGCGGGCCCTGATGAGCGAGGCCCTGCCCCTCCACGCCCAGCGTGCCCAGCTCAGGTGGGCTGGGACAGCGTGACGGGGCGGGAAGGGGGCTCTGGGCTGGCCACCTCTTGCAGGAGGGCCAGGACCATCAGAGGTTAGCACCCCCTGAAGCCCCTCGCCCACGTGGCCCCCTCTTTGCAGCTACCAAGACCCCAGCGAGGACGGGCGCTGGGTGCCCCTTTCTGGGGAAGAGGCGCTGCAGACGGCTTGGCGGTACGCGGCCGGCCCTGGGGGTCTGCAGCTGCAGTGCCGGGTGAGCGGGCTGGGCTCAGGGGGCGGCCGGCCCTTCTCCCGGGGCTGAGCTCACCCTCCAGCCCTCGCCCTGCCACAGGGAGTGGGCAGCCGACCCGTCCTCTACCAAGTGGTGGCCCAGCACGTCTACTCTGCCCAAAGGCCCGAGGACCTGGCCTTGCAGCCAGGAGACACTGTGGATGTCCTGTGTGAAGGTGGACCCCGCACTGCCCGGGCTGGGGGTGCCCGACCGGGGTCTGTGCACAGATACAGTAACGAGCCAACGCCCACCGTGGGCCAGCCGTGGCTGGAGGGCCACTGCGGCGGCCACGGCAGCCTCTTCCCCGAGAGCGGCACTGTCCCAGCTGCGCGGCGCGCCTGAGGAGCTCGGCGGAGGAGGCTGTGGTGAGGAGGGTTTAATAAAGACGTCTGCCTCCCACGTGTGACCTGTCTCGGCCTGACCGGGCTTCCAGGGGTGCGGGTGGGCCCTGCAGGAGAACCCCACAGAGCTGGACACTGGCTCTGCCAGAGACTCCATGGCCCACAGCCAAGCCCTCCCGAAGAGCGGGCTGCTCTGGCTCCGGCAGGCACCCCCACCCCAGGCCTGAGCCGGCCCTGCACCCGTCTGCCGCCAGCAGTCCAGGCACCGCACGGGTCCCGGCAGCCTGGCTTCTGTGCAGAGGGTCCCGGGAAACAGGCTGGGGTGCCTCCACAGCCCCCACAGCCAGGGCGACCCCAGGGGCAGAAGGGGCCGTCTGATGGCCGGCCGGGGCGCCCAGGATGAGGGCCGAGGCTGCTGACGGGGACGGGCCAGCCCAGGTCGCCAGGCTGGGCTCTGGGCCTCGGCAGCCGGCATCAGGGGCCGCTGGCCTAGTCCTGGAGCCAGAAGATCTGCACCGCCACGGCCCCCAGCGTGGCCGCGAGCGTCAGCACCACGAAGACGACCCCGGCCGTCCAGATGCCGAAGCTCTGTGCCCGCCACTGGGCGGGCGCCTCAGCCGGGATCAGGTTGGTCAGGTTCAACATGTAGCCCAGCGTCCAGCCGATGTCAGCGCCGCCGGCCTGCAGGCCACACCCCGGCCAGGGCTTGGGTCAGGGCCGCGGGGCTTCGGCCCTGGAGCCCCACCCCTCCCTGGCCCCCTGGGACCCGCAGCCGTCACCTGCTGGCGGAACTCGATGCTTCCCCAGGTCTCCTCACTGAACCCGTAGCCCTCGACCAGGAGTGTGAGGAAGTATAGGCCCGAAGCACAGTAGTCCCGCAGCCAGGGTTCCTGGTCCGGGGGCACGTTCTCCTCCACCTGGGGGCCAGGAGCCAAGTGAGCCCCTGTCCCAACAGCCCCACCCACGGAAGGTCTGCTCAGAGGCGCCCCCGCCTCCCTTGTGAGCCTGCAGCCCGGGGCCCACCCACCAGCGTCCAGGGCCGCAGGCAGAACTCCCAGATGGTGGCGTTGGCCTCGCTCAGGGAGGGCTTGGAGGTGAGGTTCAGGAAGTGGAAGGTGTGGTAGAAGCCGGAGAAAGCCTGTGGGGAGGGGCGGTGTGCCCTGTGGGTGGGGCCCAGGGCGAGCGGGCTCAGCCCTAACCCTCCCCACCTGGGGGCCCAGGCTCCCCAAGGGCACCAGGGGTTGGGACCCTCAGCCTCCGAGAGGAAGCTGGGCCCCGAGGGCAGGCTGGGGGGCGCTCACGTAGAACTGGCCCTGCACGGGGGGCTGGTAGACCCCAGCGAAGGCACAGTCTTCTCTGCCGTCACAGCTGGAGAAGTTGAAGAGCTTCCGGAGGGCCTCGACACAGGCCCCGGGGTTCCCCGTGCCCTCCACGGTGAGGTTCTGGCTGAGGCCCGGGGGCGCCGCCGGGGCGCAGGGCGACTCATACAGGGGCGCCAGGGCCAGTGTGCCCCGGTAGCCGCTGTGGTAGCAGGGGTGACGGACCAGGAGGCCCGGGCTGGCCTGCGGGAGGACAGATCCGCTTGGAGCCCTGGCCTGGCCAGCCCCCCGCCCGCCCCCCAGGACGCGAGCCCACCTGCACCAGCTCGGCCAGCAGCCGGCTCAGCGCCTGGTCGCGCCCGAAGCAGAGGTAGCTGTGTGTGTAGACAGTGTGGTTGGCACCGTAGAGGCGGAAGGTGGCCTGGGTGGCCTTGTCCAGGATGGGCCCTCCAGGCACAAAGGTGATCTGGGTGGAGGCCCCGCCCATGTCCAGGGCGCCCACCAGCGTCTCCTCCAGGGGCCGGATCCATTCTCCAGAGAAGGAGTACTGGGCACAGACCGGGGGCACTGAGTCCCGGCCCGGCCGCACGGGCCACAGCCCCGCCCCCCACGCCCTCCCGCCCTGGGGCCGCCTGTGGCACCTTCACCAGCAGGCCCAGGACGTAGTTGATGGTGATCCACCCAAAGGCGCCTTCGTCCTGCCCTGTCAGGAGCTCTGCGCCCCGGAAGTCCACCGGTGACTGGCCCAGGGCCCGTCTGACCGCGGCAAAGACGTCCTCCGCCTGCGAGTGATTCTTGCGGCTGCACAGGGAGGGTGGGGCAGAGTGGGTGGGAGCTGCCCCTGCTCACCGACCCGGGTGGCGCCTCAGCCCCAGGGGCACGTGAGCCCCATGCCAGCCCCTCACCTGAGCAGCCGCATGCCAGCAGTGGCCCCCAGGAACATGGGTGTCTCGGGATGCTTGGCCTTTGGGATCAGCGCTAGCGCCTCCTCCAGGCAGCCCTGCAGGCTCTCGCCGACCCGCGCAGGGTCGGAGGCATAGGAAGCAATTCCAGACCCTGGAACACAGCACCCACAGTGAGGCCCCAGGCCCTGAGGCTGGCGGAGCTGAGCAGGCCTGAGGGAGGTGGGAAGGTCGCCCTGCAAAGACGAGTCTCCGTCCTCACTCTTGGAGCCTGCAAAGGGGACTGTGTTTGCGACAAGGTCCCTGCAGGTGTAAAGTTAGGGGTCTGAAGACAATATGACCTGGGTTCCCTGGGTGGGCCCTGAACCCGACGACCGGTGTCCTTACAAGAGACGGAGGAATGGGGTTGGAGGCACACGGGGAGAGGCTCAGGTAGGCCCACACCAGAGCCTTGGCCCAGCACCCACTCACCAGCTGGGCCCTTGGGCCACTCACGGAGCTCTCTGAGCCCTTTTCCTTCAGGTGACTCCCTGCTGCCCCACCCCTGCCTGCAGCACCGCTTCCCAAAGCCGCCTCCAGCTGACAGCCCAGTCGGGCAGTGGCCCCCAGCCCCGCCCACCACTGGCAGACTGCCCACTGACCTTCCGCCTGGCAGGCCAGGGCCTGGCTGGCCGTGCCCGTGCCATTCTCCTTGTCGGCCGGCCACTGATACACAAAGAGGGACGTGTGGGAGGACCCAGCGTCGAACACGATCCCAAACTGGGGATGACACTGGGGTCAGGAGGGCGTGGGCAGGCGCGGCCTGGCCCAGCCGCTCCGGGAGCGCCCGGGGCACACCTTGGTGTCTGGAGGCAGGAGGACGTTGATGGTCCCCACCAGGACGAGAAGCAGTGCGGTGAGGCCTGAGGCCGCAGCGGCGCCCAGCAGAGCCGTGAAGACCCGCTGCTTCCAGGTCAGCCCCATGGTGGGGCAGCACCGGCACCCGTGGGGCTGTGGGGGGCACCCCGACTCTGCTGGCTGGAGTGCCCCTCTTCCTCCCCGGGGCTCAGGCGGCCCACTCCTGGTCGACGGGCAGGGCCAAGGACCGCACTGTAAAGGCAGGGTGCCCACCCCGTGTGTGGCATCAGACGGGCTGCAGGGACCAGGCACCAGAATGCCCGGTCTGGCAAGCTAGCCAGCCACATACAGTGCAGAGGGGGCGCTGAGGTCACACCAGGGGCCAGAGAGCCACCCCGTGTTGTTTGGGAGCCCCTCTCCCCCACCCCTAGGACCCAGCTCCCCTCCCATTCCCCACCGGGCAGGACTCCCAGCTCCACACTGACCTCAGGGACCCAGGACCCCAACTCTCCCACCTACCAGGCTCCTCCCTGCGGCCCCCACCCCAGGCCTCTCTGAGTGTTTTCTAAGAGCCCTGAGGTCAGGCCTGAACCAGGTTGGGACAGGAAACTGCCTGGCCATCCCACTGTTGCCAAGCTGCCCACGTGGAGCCCGGTGACCGAGCTCAGGAGGGTCCCAGGAAGTGCGCTCTCTCCCAAAGGGC
>SJYW01035273.1:640805-660047 GCA_006410735.1 Raphicerus campestris | reverse complement strand
TTCAGAATTTTCTGCACTTTATTGTGATCCACACAGTCAAAGGCTTTGGCATAGTCAAGAAAGCAGAAATAGATGTTTTTCTGGAACTCTCTTGCTTTTCCATGATCCAGCAGATGTTGCCAATTTGATCTCTGGTTCCTCTGCCTTTTCTAAAACCAGCTTGAACATCATCAGGGAGTTCACGGTTCACGTATTGCTGAAGCCTGGCTTGGAGAATTTTGAGCATTACTTTACTAGCATGTGAGATGAGTGCAATTGTGCGGTAGTTTGAGCATTCTTTGGCATTGCCTTTCTTTGGAATTGGAATGAAAACTGACCTTTTCCAGTCCTGTGGCCACTGCTGAGTTTTCCAAATTTGCTGGCATATTGAATGATTATTAGTATAGTATTAGTGGGTTGATTAGGAATTATATTGGTGAAGGGTTTCTTCATTTGTCCTGTCAATAATTACTGCTAATTCCCTGCCTTGGGTGTGACAAGGGTGTCTCAGGTCAAACCTCTCTGCTGACAGACTAACTTGTGTGACAACCTCTCAACCATAAACAGCACAGAGAGTTTGGAGTATTAGCATAGGGCTTTTGTCACTGATGAGTCAATGATCGCCACCAGGCCTCCATATCCTTAGGCACCTAGGAATACTTTAATCAATGTATTTGGAATATAGAAAAGGAAATATAGTAGTTTTTGATGTTAGCAATACTAGACTTTTTGAGTTAATGAATTCTCTCTTGTTATAGACCACTGCACTTTGTTATAAATCACTGTGTCCTTGTTAGGTAAAAATGTAACCTTATCACTATCTTAAGACTAAATAGATCTTAAAGGGAACGTTGGTGAAAGGTTTTCATTTGTTGGGCTGATGCTTGCTGCTAAATCTCCATATTCCCTGCCCTTACAATGAATATAACTAGCATATAGAAAAAATAAGTATTAACCTTTAAGATTAATCATGTTAAAACTTAGGTTAAGTAAATTCCTTTCTTGATTGTAACCCACTACACCCTCACCCTACAGGAATGCAACTTTATTTGGAGGGTGGCTCCTGATTTAAGAAAAAAATCACCCCTGGAAAAATAAGTTTTCTGGTTAACTGACTGGTATCAGAAAGGACCATAAAATGTCAGCAGGCCTCATGGCCAGAAGATGATGTAAAACCCATAAGACCTTTGAACAATTTTACATGAAGCACCTGATTGTGACAAGGGTTAGGTCTGCTGACCCCCGCGTGACTCTGTATTCATCCCTATGTATAACAAAAGGTATATAAACACACCTGAAAAATAAAGAAATCGGATCAGTTTCTGGAAAGGGTGATTCCCCCGTGTCATTTCTTTCTTGCTCCCCGTTTTCCTGGCTGAATTCCCACCTGAAATGTGGTACTCATCAAGCCTGCTAATTCTGCCTGGGCTTCTGAGATCAGACCGGGGAGGCCTCAGTGCCTCCTCTCCTTCGGGAGAACGGAAAGACGCCTGTGGCCTACGTAGGTGGTGACTGGTATTCCACATAAACCAGTTATTCAGCCTCTTTTTCTCCACTAACTTTCCCACTACACTGTCTGTCTCTAATCTCTCTCTATATCTGTAATTAAGTTTTTTCCTAGGATGCCGACTCCGTCTCCCCTTCAAATTACCCTGGATCCACTGGGGCTGGGCCCCGGCAGCGTGTGAGTCTTCTTTGAGCACAGCGTGGTGGATTGTGTTGATTTTCTTGACTTCTGAGCCGGGATAAACGTCACTTGGCTGCGGTGCACTATTTTCTTTTTATATTACTGGATTTTGTTTACTAACGCAGTTGGGTCTCATTATTTGTGGATTTTGTACTTGCAATTTTGCCTACAACCTCAAACTGCTTTTGTAATCGCCTCGGCGGGCATTCGTGGGCACGAGCGGAGCAGCAAAGACATGAGTGAGTTGACCCACCCGTCCTCAGCCGAGGTTCAACGAGGCGCCGCTGCCTCCTTGCTTCAGCTCCCGCTGCAAACAAGTGTCCTTTTCACCATCACTTGCGAGCCATCTGTTGGTGCCTGTGTGCTTTCAGGACTCTGACCTGTCTTTCCCCCGGAGCAGTGGTTCAGTGTCGGCTGACTTGGGGCTTGCAGTGGCTCCACAGAACAGAAGAGTAAGTGTATCTGGAGGATCTCTGCAGCTGTGTTCACAGTGCTGGGCTGATGCTGAACGGATTGGGAAGCTTCCTTCCCCCTTCACCTCCTGGAAGGGATTTCTAGTCTTCCTTCTTTAAATGTTTTGTGTAATTTCCACTGAAACCATCTGAGACTTTCTTTTTCAGAAGATATTTAATTGCAGACTCAGTTTCTTTGGTGGTGATAAGGCTATTCAAGCGATCCAGTTCGTGATGAGTGAGTTTAGGCAGTTTGTGGCTTTTGAGGACTTGGTCCACATCACTCCAGTTACTGACTTTGTGTCAACAGAATTACCCAGAGCCTTCCTTTCCTATCTGCTTGCCATGTCTGTAGCGACAGGCCTCTTCCATTCCTGATGCTGTCTTTGGGCCTGCAATTGTTTTTGCTGTGGCTGTTGCTAGAGGTCTATCAATTTTTTTTGTCTCTCAATTTTTTCTTTTTCTTTTTTTGGTTTCCAAATTCTTTTGATTTCTGCTCTTACACATGCTAGTAAGATTATGCTCAAAATCCTTCAAGCTGGGCTTCAGCAGCATGTGAAATGAGAACTTCCAGATGTACAAGCTGGGTTTAGAAAAGGGAGAAGAACCAGAGATCAAATTACCAACATTCTTCGGATCATGGAGAAAGCAAGGGAGTTCCAAAAAACCATCTACTTCTGCTTCATTAACTGCGCTAAAGCCTTTAACTGTGTGCATCACAGGAAACTGTGGAAAAGTCTTTAAAAGTCGGAACAGCAGACCATCCTACTTGTCTCCTGAGAAACCTGTGTGCAGGTAAAAAGTGGCAGAGCTAGACACGGAAGAGACTGGCCCCCCAGCGGGGAAGGGGCGCTTCCGGGCTGTGCTGCTGTCACCCTGCTCATCTCATCTGTGTGTACAGCACCTCACACAAAATGCTGGACTGGATGAGTCGGGCTGGAATCAGGAATGCCGAGAGAAACGTCAACAGCCTCAGACACCCAGATGACACCGCTGTAATGGCAGGAAGTGCAGAGGACCCAAAAAGCCTCTTGTTGAGGGTGAGAAAGGAGAGTGGAAAAGCCAGCTTGAAACTTAACATTCAGAAAACTAAGATCATGGCATCTGGTCCCATCATTCCTGGCAAATAGACGGGAAAAAGTAGAAGCTGGAAGATTTTATTTTGGGGGGCTCCAAATCCACTGTGCACAGTGCCAGCAGCCTTAGAAGGGGAGCTGCAACAGATCCGGCAGCGCATTAGAAAACAGACGCCACTTTGCCCACAAAGGCCCGTAGAGTCAAAGATACGGGTTTCCCAGCAGTCGTGTACAGATATGAGAGCTGGACCATAAAGAAGTCCAAAGAATGGATGCTTTTCGAATTGTGATGCTGGAGAAGGCCCTTAAGAGTCCTTTGGACAACACAGGAGATCAAGCCAGTCAATCCTAAAAGAAATTAACCCCAAATATTCACTGGAGTTGTTGACAGAAGCTGAAGCTCCAATATTTTGGCCACCCGGAGAAAGGACCTTGATGCTGAGAAAGACTGAGGGCAGGAGGAGAAAGGAGTGGCAGAAGGTGAAATAGTTAATAGCATCACCAACTCAGTGGACATGAACTTGCAGAAACTCCAGGAGATAATGGAAGACAGNTTTAGAAAAGGGAGAAGAACCAGAGATCAAATTACCAACATTCTTTGGATCATGGAGAAAGCAAGGGAGTTCCAAAAAACCATCTACTTCTGCTTCATTAACTGCGCTAAAGCCTTTAACTGTGTGCATCACAGGAAACTGTGGAAAAGTCTTTAAAAGTCGGAACAGCAGACCATCCTACTTGTCTCCTGAGAAACCTGTGTGCAGGTCAAAAAGTGGCAGAGCTAGACACGGAAGAGACTGGCCCCCCAGCGGGGAAGGGGCGCTTCCGGGCTGTGCTGCTGTCACCCTGCTCATCTCATCTGTGTGTACAGCACCTCACACAAAATGCTGGACTGGATGAGTCAGGCTGGAATCAGGAATGCCGAGAGAAACGTCAACAGCCTCAGACACCCAGATGACACCGCTGTAATGGCAGGAAGTGCAGAGGACCCAAAAAGCCTCTTGTTGAGGGTGAGAAAGGAGAGTGGAAAAGCCAGCTTGAAACTTAACATTCAGAAAACTAAGATCATGGCATCTGGTCCCATCATTCCTGGCAAATAGACGGGAAAAAGTAGAAGCTGGAAGATTTTATTTTGGGGGGCTCCAAATCCACTGTGCACAGTGCCAGCAGCCTTAGAAGGGGAGCTGCAACAGATCCGACAGCGCATTAGAAAACAGACGCCACTTTGCCCACAAAGGCCCGTAGAGTCAAAGATACGGGTTTCCCAGCAGTCGTGTCCAGATATGAGAGCTGGACCATAAAGAAGTCCAAAGAATGGATGCTTTTCGAATTGTGATGCTGGAGAAGGCCCTTAAGAGTCCTTTGGACAACACAGGAGATCAAGCCAGTCAATCCTAAAAGAAATTAACCCCAAATATTCACTGGAGTTGTTGACAGAAGCTGAAGCTCCAATATTTTGGCCACCCGGAGAAAGGACCTTGATGCTGAGAAAGACTGAGGGCAGGAGGAGAAAGGAGTGGCAGAAGGTGAAATAGTTAATAGCATCACCAACTCAGTGGACATGAACTTGCAGAAACTCCAGGAGATAATGGAAGACAGGGGCCTGGTGTGCTGCAGTCCATGGTTTAGCAAAGAGTAGGACATAACTTAGCGACTGAACGATGAAAACAACACTTATTTCCTCTTTTCTGCATGATCCGGGTTCATAGTGCTGTTTCTTCTCTAATTTAAGGTGGAAGCTTAGATTACTGATTTGACACTTCTTTTCTGATGTAAGCATTTGTACTAGAAATTTCCCTCTAAGCACTGTTTCAGCTGCATCTCTTGATTTTCTTACATGCTACATTTTAACTGCATTCAGTTAAAAATATTTGTTCCCCTTTCGATTTCCTCTTTGATCCATGGGTTATTTAGGATTTTGGTGTTTAATTCCCAACTAATTAAAGAGTTTTCTGACATCTTTCTCTTACTGGTTTCTATTCTAATCCTATTACAGTCAGAGGACATGCTTTGCCTGTTTCTGATCATCTTAGATTTGCTCAGGCTTTTTGATCAGGACACGCTTCGTTCGGATGTCCCATGCACGCTTGGGAAGGACACACTCTGCTCTGCGCGGCTCGTGCTGTGGACGACACTGCGCCCAGCTGGTCAGCATTGTTCACTCACTTTACGTCCTTGCTGTCTTCTGTCTGTGAGCTTTATCTATCACTGAGACGGAAGCACTTCTGCGTGTATGGGACCCCCTGGACTGCAGCCCGCTAGGCTCCTCTGCCCACGGGATTCTCCAGGCAAAATACTGGAGCGGGTTGCTAAGCCTTCCTCGGGGGGATCTTCCCGACCCAGGGATTGAACCCATGTGTCCTGAGTCTCCTGCCCTGCGGGCAGATTCTTTACCATTGAGTCACTGAGGAAGCTCCGGCTATAATCGAGACGTTGTCTATTCCCTTCTCTTTTTCACTTCTCGGCCACACTGCACAGCATGTGGGATCTTACCTCCCTGAACAGGCATCAGCCCCACACCTCTTGCAGTAGAAGCCCAGAGTCTCCACTGCTGGGCCTCGAGGGACGCCTCAGAGCTGTCTGGCTCTGAGCCACTCCTCTGGCTGCACTGGGTCTTAGCTGCGGCGCACGGGGCCTCTGATCTTCCTTGCGGTGCGTGGGGTCTTTAGTGTGGCACACAAGCTCTTACTTGCAGCCTGTGGGATCCAGTTCCCACACCAGGAGTCAACCTCAGGCCCTCTGCACTGGAAGCTCAGAGCCTTAGCCAGGGACACCAGGGACGCCAGGGACACAGGGACACAGGGACACAGGGACACAGAGACACCAGGGACACAGGGACACCAGGGACACAGGGACACAGGGACACAGGGACACAGGGACCCAGGACACAGGGACCCAGGATACAGGGACGCCAGGGACACAGGGACACAGGGACCCAGGATACAGGGACGCAGGGACCCAGGGACACAGGGATCCAGGGGCCCAGGGACCCAGGGACCCAGGACACAGGGACACCAGGGACACAGAGACGCCAGGGACACAAGGACACAGGGACACAGAGACACCAGGGACACAGGGACACAGGGACCCAGGACACAGGGACCCAGGATACAGGGACGCCAGGGACACAGGGACACAGGGACCCAGGATACAGGGACGCAGGGACCCAGGGACACAGGGATCCAGGGGCCCAGGGACCCAGGGACCCAGGACACAGGGACGCCAGGGACACAGAGACGCCAGGGACACAGGGACACAGGGACACAGGGACCCAGGGGCCCAGGGACCCAGGGACCCAGGACACAGGGACGCCAGGGATGCAGGGACCCAGGGACGCCAGGGATACACGGACACAGGGACACAGGGACTCAGGGACACAGGGACACAGGGACCCAGGACACAGGGACACAGGGACACACAGACACAGGGACACAGGGATGCCAGGGACACATGGACACAGGGATGCAGGGACGCCAGAGATGCAGGGACCCAGGGACACAGGGACCCAGGGGCCCAGGGACCCAGGTACCCAGGACACAGGGACACAGGGACGCAGAGACACAGGGATGCCAGGGCCGCAGGAACGCAGGGACACCAGAGACGCAGGGACACAGGGACACAGGGACAGAGGGACACAGGTATGCAGGGACACCAGGGACACCAGGGATGCCAGGACGCAGGGACACGGGGCCGCAGGGATGCAGGGACGCCAGGGCCGCAGGGACACAAGGGCGCAGGGACGCCAGGGAGTCCCTAGCTCTACTTTTAGTTCTGTCCGTTTTTGCTTCAGAAAGCTTTTTCTATTAAAGTCCTCTTTTTAGGTGCGTACTTTTAGAACTGTCAGGGCTTCTCGGAGAGGTGCCAGTCTTACCGACGTGTGACCCTCTTACCCCTGGTAGCTCTCTTCGTAAGTTTCTGTTGTGTGGCATTGACAAAGCCACTCCCTCCTGCCTTCTTCTGACGAGCGTCTGGATGCTACGTCACCTTTCATCCTTTCACTTTAATCTATGTATCACTGCACTGGAAGTGAGACTTAGAAACTGTAATCTAGAACGAGAAATAAGCGTTTGGCCTCCATCTGGTCCTGGCTCTCAGTCCCTGAACCCTGCGTCCTCTCAGGCTAAGAGAGAAACGCATTCGCACCTGCTGTAATCATGGATAACTCAAGTTTGGTGAGTCAACTGAAAGTGAAAGAAAGTGGAAGTCGTTCAGTCATGTCTGACCCTGTGACCCCACGGACTATGTAGTCCATGGAATTCTCTAAGCTAGAATACTGGAGAGGGTAGCTTTCCTTTCGCCAGGAGATCTTCCCAACCCAAGGATCATCAAACCCAGGTTTCCCACATTGCAGGTGGATTCTATACCAGCCGAGCTACCAGGCAAACCACTTGACATTTCATTACTTTGGTGGGCTCTTTCTCACCCCTCCCCCTGCTTTCTTGCCTTCGTTTGGCTCATAAGGAGCACTGCCACATGTCCCTTCACGTCTTCCTGGTGTGGCTTCGGCTGTGTCTGCTCTGCGTGGTGTTTTAGCCACCGTCCCGGCCACCTTGCGGGCTACAGTTGTCTTGCACGTCACACTAACTGGCCCTGAGATTCCCCCTGAACCATGCCGCAACTTCTGCTCTTATTGTCCAACATGTTTGAAAGAACCTGAGAGCTCAAAACATCACTTCTGTTGCTCTTCCTTCATCCCAGTGTTCCAGATTTCCTTCTTGGAACACTGGTTTTTCCGGTAGTCACGAATGGATGTGCAAGTTGGACCATAAAGAAAGCTGAGTGACAAAGAATTGATGCTTTCAAACTGTGGTGTTGGAGAAGGCTCTTGAGAGTCCTTGGCCTGCAAGGAAATCAAACCAGTCCATTCTGAAGGAGATCTACCCTGGGATTTCTTTGGAAGGACTGATGCTAAAGCTGAAACTCCAGTACTTTGGCCACCTCATGCAAAGAGTTGACTCATTGGAAAAGACTCTGATGCTGGGAGGGATTGAGGGCAGGAGGAGAAGGGGACGACAGAGGATGAGATGGTTGGATGGCATCACCGACTCTATGGACATGAGTTTGAGCAAAGTCCAGGAGAGGGATGGACAGAGAAGCCTGGCGTGCTGCAGTCCATGGGGTCACAAAGAGTCGGACACGACTGAGAGACTGAGCTGAGTGATTTATGTCTGAAGAGCTCCCTTCATTGTCTCTCAGTCCAGCTCTGCTGCCTTCAGATCCACTTAGCTTTCCTTCATCTGAGGCTGTCTTCACTTCACCGTCTCCTCATTTTCAGCTCCAGCTTCCTGCAAAGGATTCTTTGCTTTAAGCAGCCCCTCACGAGTCCCCTTCTCTGTAAAAGTCCCTCTCCTTGTTCTCTGGGATGACCTATGGTCACCATAATGTACACCCTGAATTGTAACTCTTTGCTATTCCCAAATAAACCATTTTTGCTGGTAAAATTACTGGCTGTTTGACTGTTTTAGGTCAACATTACTTGGTGTCAGAAGTGGGATCCAGAAAGGACCCCTGAAAACTCCAATGTAGTGATGAAACAAGTGTGAACTCACAGAGCCCAGGGAGCTCGCTGCTTTCCTGCTGACCCTGGAGGTTAAGGTAAGTTTCCTCCTGGACTCAAGTTTCACTCTTTCTGTGTTTTGAGGCTCTCCAGGTGTTATTAGAGAGATACCATTTTTGAAGCCTTCATCCTGTATTTAAAAGGTTCATCTTTTCTTAGAGCACTTGTCTGGGGCTTTAGCCTGTCTCTTGAAACCAGGCTGTTCCTACTGAAACTGTACTGCTGCTAAGTCTTTCGTCCAGCTCCTTTGGAACTGAGCTGTCCCTATTGGAACTGTGCTATTCAGAAACTGTTTTCCTTTGCTGTAGAGAAAAATCTCTAAGATAAGGGATTCTTGTCATTTAAATGTTTTGATGGTGCCCCCTCCACCCCCTTCAGACAGCTTTATGTTTAAAAATTGTGGTTCCTCCTCAGACACACTTCTAATTAAATGGACTAACTTTACCAAAAGTAATTTAGAACACTAACAGTCAGTAGGGGGAACTCTTAAATTTCCCAAGCTTACCTTTATTTAAGATAAATTGGACAGCCATGCTCTAAAAATTTTCAAAATTATATGGAATTCCTATCATTATTGGTACTTTGAGGTTTCTAAGTGTTATCAAGATTATAAAATTGCCTCTTAGCAAAATACAATTTTTAAATTAACTGAGGCAAACAGATACTTGAGGAATGCAAAATGGCTCCTGAGACCTCTCACCTCCTGCCTCCTCTGCCTCTGGACGAAGCAGCCGCGTGTGCTCGGCAGCCCCGAGTGTTCCATCCCGTGTGCTCAGCCGCGTGTGCTCGGCAGCCCCGAGTGTGCCATCCCGTGTGCTCAGCCGCGTGTGCTCGGCAGCCTTCCCCTCCACCTCCTTCTTTGGTCCCTTCTGTTCCTCTTGCACCTCCTCCTTACCCCCACTGCCTCTTTCTAATTCTGTCACTGAGCTGCCTTTTTACCTAAACCTCTCCCCACTTCCTCCTCTGTGCTCCTATCAGAATCTGCCCCTTGGCTCAACTTTTGTTCTGTATTGAAACACAGTCGATTGACGGTGTTGTGTTAGTTCCAGGGCACAGCAAGGCGACTCAGGTATGCATGCACGTGCGTCATTCTTTTTCAAATTCTTCTCCCAATCAGCTATTACAGAATACTGAGCAGCATTCCCCGTGCTCCAGGTGGGTCCTGGTCATCTGCTGGTTATCTGTTTTAAATATAGCAGTGTGCGCAGGTCAACTCTAAACGCCCAATTTACCCTTCCACTCCTTCCCCGCTTGTAACCATAAATTCAGAACATGCTCGTTTCAAGTTAAGTTTTCTGAGGATCCAAACAAATCCCAAGCTGATGTTCCCTGGTCTAAGGCCAGACTGAGCCCTAAAGAGGCCCCTAAAGTCACTGAGGAACCCCGCAGGTTTGCTCAAGAATTTAATATTATTACCCAAACCTATCAGCCTGGTTTCCAGATCTATGTGCTTGTAGAAAGAAAGAAAGTGAAGTTGCTCAGTGGTGTCCAGCTCTTTGCGACCCCATGGACTGTAGCCCGACCAGGCTCCTCTGTCCATGGGGATTTTCCAGGCAAGAATACTCTCTAGTGGCACATGCTTGTGGGCATGCACAAGCCAAACACTGGATGAAACTGCCTGATGGGAACATCCTGAAAAGGGTTTAGAGAAGCAATCCCCAACTTGTGGCAAGAGGCTGGAACATATACTCCAGGACTCCACCAAGTAATTACAGTAGCCTTCCCTTAACCAGCCGATGGGAGCAGCAGCCAGGCCTGTACCCCTGCCAGGAGCCAGCACGGGAGATCCCACCCAGGACAAGGTCGTGCGGAGAGGCCTGGCGGGCGAGGCAAGTCAGGTCTCAAGGGGTCCTCCGCCTGAGCATCCACCCCGAAACCAGAATCTGTCTGTTTACTGCACTCTTCTCACATTACAGGGGGCTGTCCCCAACCACCTTTCTCTGGAAAAAGTTAACTTAGACCTCCAACTGGTCTCCTGCCTATGAAAGGAATGCTTCAGCTCAAATCCCTCTGATGGCTCTCTAACTTGCCTGACAGGTTCCCCCAGACTTTTACAACTTGTGATTGTTTACANTTCAATGCCATTCTCCCAAATCATCCCACCCTCTCCCTCTCCCACATAGTCCAAAAGTCTGTTCTATACATCTGTGTCTCTTTTGCTGTCTCGCATACAGGGTTATCATTACCATCTTTCTAAATTCCATAGATATGTGTCAGTATACTGTATTGGTGTTTTTCTTTCTGGCTTACTTCTTTCTGTATAATCGGCTCAAGTTTCATCCACCAAACTTCTCTCTTATGGCCAGCCTCTATGTGCTCTGTGAAAAGTGCAAAGCTGACTGTTACTTGGGAAGATCAAAGTGAACTTCCTTTGAGAGTTTGAAGAGAAGTTTAACAGACTACTGGCCCTTGACATCCTAGTGATCAGCTTCCCTTGTCCGTCTCTGTATGTGAGGGAGAACGTCCTTGGGGACTTGGGGACGGTCACCGCCCCATCGAGTGCTACAGCCAGGCCCTGTGGCTCGAGGAGAGCCCCTCGTCTCAGAGTCGCTCCTGCTGCTGTCCTTCCGGTCACAGCCACCAGAGAAATGGTCCCGGGTCCCCTTTAACCATCCTTGCACCCCAGCCAGTAGGAGCCCCAAATCGCTACGCACGCCACACTTTTTGATTAGCCACCCCAGCTCCGTGAGACCGTGCAGCCCACAGCTCCTCGCGCAGCTCTTTCACGTGTAACAACCCTCAGCCCTGCACTCCGCCCCCCTCCTTCTCTGACCAAACACCTCACGCCTGTGTGGCCCTCCCCGGGGGCTCCAGGGGCTCCTTGACCCAGGGCAGACGGGCCCTGCTCGCCGGCGGCTCCTGTCTGAGACGACACAGGAGGCCGTGTGGGGCATGCTGCTGCGCCTCCGGCCCTCCTGAGGCAGCCACGGCAGCGCCTTCCCTTTCGGCTGCTTGGGCCCAACGGGCCGAGCTGCACGCTCCAGTCAGGCTCGTGCTGTGGCCCAGGGCAAGCCCACAGCATCCACACCCATAGTCCACGTGTCTCTGGGGCGGCCCAGGGCCCTGGGCGCTTAGGGAAGCAATGAGGCTCCTTACCGCTAGTGGGGCGAGATTAAGAATGGCTCTTCTGTCTAAATCTAATAGATGCCACTCTCTCACCAGCCGCCTTGGCCATCATCAAGACCCTGAGTGTGACTCATCCCAGACGTGACTCCCTGGAGGCTAAGAGAATCCATCTCACTGATAGTTCCTGCACCAACACTGCTCTCAGAGGAACCACTGGCCAAACTTCTGTTACGGTCTGAAGAGATGCTCCTCAAAATGACAGTGTGAGAAGACTGACTAGAAATGCACAACTGGCCTCAGAAAAGACAGACGATACTGGATATCTAGTGACTGTCGGTTCCTTAAAAAGAACTCTGCTGCTGCTGCTGCTAAGTCACTTCAGTCGTGTCCGACTCTGTGCGACCCCATAGACGACAGCCCACCAGGCTCCCCCGTCCCTGGGATTCTCCAGGCTAGAACACTGGAGAGGGTTGCCATTTCCTTCTCCAATGCATGAAAGTGAAAAGTGAAAGTGAAGTCACTCAGTTGTGTCCAACTCTTTGCGACCCCATGGACTGCAGCCTACCAGGCTCCTCCATCCATGGGATTCTCCAGGCAAGAGTGCTGGAGTGGGGTGCCATTGCCTTCTCCAAAAAGAACTCTAGCTTGGGCCAAATATCAATCCAGCTTCATGAGGAATTCTAAGATTCGTATTACTAAGCCATAGATCCGCTGACAAAATGATAGCCTTCACGAACCAGCATTGGTGGGGAAGTATTGATAAGGCCTCAGAAAGTGCCTACCTGGCTTGTCCCACCTGTCCAAATACAATCTAGGGAAACTCGCTCTCAGAGACTTTGAATTGCCTCATGGACCATTTGGAGGCTTGGCAAATGCATGTCATGTTGCTTCCTTCTCCTCACTGATTCAAACATGTTTGTCACAATCTGTCTGTTTTCTCATTGGACCAAAGTTTTGCCGTGAAGATAGGCCACAGCTTCTTCCAAGGCTAACATTTTGTTAGGAAAGATGATGCTTCCCTGGGGAACCCCTCTCAGACTTCATAGTGGCCGGGGCACCCACGTCACCAGTCTGGAACTTGACTGCTCCGCACCATTTGGCCGGTTTTACACTCTCACTGTCTTACCTTCTCCAGCTCACAGGGTAACTCGAGGGTATTAATGGCACTTTTAAAACCCAACCGGCAAAACTTACAGAGACTCTCCAACTGCTGTTCTAAAAGCACTGCCATTTACCCCTCTCAGACCCGCTCCCGTTGGAACTCATAAATCCTTGCCCTTTGGGACAGTCACTAGACCTCAGGTGTACCTGAGACCTGCCTCTTTTGACCCAGGGCTGATACAGGGAGATGTTGACTGCCTCTGTTGAAAATAACTGTGCTCTGGAAGGGCCATCTTTTCACAGCTGTTCCTGGGAGAGGAAGAGCTTAAGTATCATGCCTGAACCCAGAAGGACCCCCTCCAGCCTCTGGAAAGGGCCCGTCAGGCACTGCTCACCAACCTGCGCTGCCAGGCTCCAGGGAAGAGACTCTGGATCCAGGGGACACACCCAAACAGAGCATCCAGCCCGGAAGGAGGCTGCACCCCAACTGGTGACCTGAAAGCAAAGACCTCCCAGAACTGAGGCAGACCACATCTGAGCAGAAGTCAGAACCAGGCTGGTTAGATGGTGTGAAGTTCACACACATCTCTCTCTTCCATCTGGACTATTAACTAACTGCAATATTATCAACATTCATGGACTGGATTTGTAACCTGCAAGATGTATGACTGACAAAGTCTTTTTCAAACGAAGAAGTCTGATAGCCCAATACTGTAAATAACTATACTTCAATTAAAATGAATAAGTCCTTGAAGTTTCCCTGTTTGGGGGAAAGCCCATCAGCTATCGCCTCGCGTCGATTCCTGTTCCGTGCCTTCTCACAGTGCTCATTTCTCTCCGTGTCGAGCGTGCCCTTGCTGTGTTCCCTGTTCTAAGACACAGACTTCAGAAGGGAAATCCCGGAGAACTCGGGCCTACCCCTCTGTTACTTGAACGTGCCCTCCAGAGTTTTCCAACCTCTCTTCCAAGAGGGACATGATATCCGGGAAAGGTCCTCCCTGGCACTGACTGACAAAAAGTCACTGAATCCATTTTTAAAATGTGTTGATAAGCAACGCTTTTAGAGAAAAATCTTCATCAAAGAGGGGAAATGCGAAAATTAGTAAGCAGAAACCTTAACACCCTCAGCCCTGCCAGGGTCCGTCCCAGTCACGCCAGGCCCTTGGCGACCCCTGCACCGGCATCGGCTCCTCGGTCCGAAACTGTCCAGGCGGGAGAACTGGGTGGGGACCTCGATCTTCCCGCGCAGGGAGCAAACCCAGGTCTCCTACACCGGAAGGCGGACTCTACGCCAGCGCCCGGCCGCCCGGCTGCGGCGCAGCCTCAGTCGCAGGCCCCACGGGCAGGTGCAGACCGGGGCCCCGGGCGGGAGGGAGGCTCCGCTCCCGCCCGGCAACAGCTCAGCCCGTGAGCGGCTGTCACGGTGCGGCCAATGGAGCGCCGCCCCGCTCCCGGCTCCCGGCTCCCGGCTCCCGGCAATGGGCTCTCCGCTCAGCACAGCCCTCCCACCGCCGGTCTCCTCCGTTAGAGCTGTCCCTGCTTTGGTCTCTGTCCTTGCCCGTGGTTCACCTTAGTTTGCTCGTCTTGCATTTCAGTTATTTCCTGTTCCCAAGTAAACCCACGTTGCTGATAACAACTGGTCCAGCCCCGGTGGATCCAGGGAATTTGAAGCGGGGATGCAGTCGGCAAAGAGAGATTGATTCGAAATTTAGAGATTAGGAAAGAATAACGTAGTGAAAAACCAGAGGAGAAAAGAGGCTTGGTTTACACGGAAAGCTAGTAAAGCCTAAGACAAGAAACTGGCACCGTCTTCGTAGGCCACTGGCGCCCGCTTGAATAGCGGAGGGTGCCCCGACTGGGCTCCCTCCCGCGTGGGTCTTAGAAGCCGGGGCAAATGAGTAGACAGGCAAGCCTCTGTGTTCCAAGGGAAGAGCCTGAAAAAGAGAGGGAGGGAGAGGGAGAAAGAGCGAGCGAGCCGACACGGGGGAGGCCAAGCTTGTGCGAAAAAAACCCATAACTTTACTTTCAAAAGGTGCTCAGATACCCTAAGTTTTACATAATGGAAGATGCAGAGTCAGGCAGGGGCAGTGGCCTGACCCTCGTGGATACCAGGCTTTCTTTCTGCACATCTTTCCGAATACAAAGGTCTCAGGTGAGTAACATCATCTTCCGGCCAAGAGGCCTGTTAACACTTTATGGCTCTCTTCCTTAATGTTAATCTCATTTTCCCTGAAGTGTTTTTCTTTAATCGGCATCACCCTCAAAGCACTAAATGAAGTTACATCCCTGTAGAACAAAGGTGCAGAGGGTTATAACAAAGAAGGTGCTTAAAGATCTATGTTGCTGCCTGTTTTTCTATATACCGACTATATCAACAAATAAAAGGCATGAAAGCTTGGCAGCAAGTATTGGCTCAACAGTGGAACCCTTAGTCAGCCCTGTTCTAATGATTTTGGCTCCTGGAAGCCCCTGCACTCCTAGGACATTTTACGCTTCCTGTGCCTCTCTCACGCGCAGCTGTAAGAGTCCCAACAAACCTGTCAGGAAGGCTGGAAAGCCACCAGAGGGGTTTGAGCTGAGACACTCCTTTCATATGCAGGAGACTGTTAACTGGAGCGCTAAGTTAACTTTCTCCAGAGAAAGGTGGTCGGGGATAGACCCCCTGTAATGTCAGAATAAGTGGAAAGCTTAATGCAGTAAGGCAGGCAGACTCTGGTTTTGGGGGGTAAATGCTCAAGAAAGTCCAGGGGGACCTCTGAGGCCTGATCCTGCCTTTGCGTTTTGTCAGGCCCCTTTCCTCATGACCTTTGCCACGGGCAGGATTCCCCATGCTGGCCCCCCGGCAACAACTAGCTGTTTTATTATTTGAGCATCTGTACAACAGCTCTTCCGAGTCTTCTGCAGATAATGCCAACACCGCTTCTCCTCATCACACCTGCCGGCAGCCTGTGTCTGCTGCTCAGGATCTTCATGGCTCTTCCCGCCTGTAACGTTTCGAGTGCCCTCTATGAGACTGAGGTCTTGTCTCTGGCCTGTGGAGAGTGCTGGGGATTCAGCCACACTCTCAGGGTGGGTCTGGGAGTGGGCTGGGCCGCTGCTGCAGGTGCTGGTTGGATCCAGCCCACACAGCCCTGGGAGCAAGGCCAGGGACTCATAAATACCTTTGCAGGTGGTTCTCCAGTCTCCACAGATCCCTGGTTCCCACCCCCACCAACAGTTCCCTGCCCAGCTCTTGAGCCCCATCTGATATACACAGCATGTCTAGTTCACGTGACAGTCTTCCTGGTTCTCTGTCAGACCTGGCCCAGTCTAGTGACTGCTGCAAGGGCTGGGGCCAGCGGAGGGCGCCTCCCACCGTGGCTTTGATGACTGCCTTCCTAACCCTGACCTCTGACTCCTCCCTGGGAACGCATGTGAGACTCCAGACACAAGCCTACTAGAGTTGTTGGCACAGCGTGTCCTTTCTGGGAGCGGGGCAGAGGTGGGTCTGAGTTTGCTGGCACAGCGTGTCCCTTCTGGAGCGGGGCAGAGGTGGGTCTGAGTCTCATCCTGACGGTGATGGAAGGCTTTAAACAAGGCAGCTGCGCTGTGGCTCCGTCCCCGGGGCACACACATCCAGAGCAGGCGTCAGGCGGGTGGGGGCACTGTGTGGGCTGTGGGGGTGAGTGTGGCCATGTAGGCTGGGCTGTGCACACTGCAAGGCTTGGAGAGAGCAGGAAGGTAGAGAGAGCAGGCCAGGGCCACCTCCACCCATGCTGTCCCAGGAGGTGGCGGCTGGACA
The DNA here is from genome assembly GCA_006410735.1 of Raphicerus campestris. Classification (NCBI taxonomy): domain Eukaryota; kingdom Metazoa; phylum Chordata; class Mammalia; order Artiodactyla; family Bovidae; genus Raphicerus; species Raphicerus campestris. The sequence continues at coordinate 643,351 of SJYW01035273.1, read as the reverse complement.
GCAGGCCTGCCCAGGTAATTAAAAAGGCCCACGTGTCCCAGGAGGTGAGAGGAACACAGCCCATCTATGTGAGCTTGACTTCTTCAGTTTAAACAGAGAACATTCAGGCCTCTTGCAAGCCCAACCATCCTTCTCCCTCAAAACACCACTTGGGAATGGTGTGCTTCTCCTGGGGCGGCCGTCCCCGTGACCTGGCCGGCCTCCATTGACGGCGTGAGCTGCGGCACACCGACACTCACGCGGGAGGCCCCAGTGGGAGGTGCTGGCTCCATGTTCACCAATGACGCTTTTCGAGCTACTGTCAGACTGCTTTCCAGGAAGTCTACAGCAATTAACAGGACCTCCTCCCCAATCACCAGCCCAGGGTGACTCAGACCCTTTAAAATGTTTGCAAAACCAACAGGCAGGACACATCGCTTTCCCCTCACTGGCTTTTTATAGGCCGTTTGATTCTTTCTCTGTGACTTGTCAATTCGGCCTCCACTCACTTTCCCTACTGGCTTGTGTCTCTGTTAATATGTAAAAACCTTTCGTATGGGAAGGACCTTAATCTTGCCTGTGCATGCAACCTCAGCAACCTACGTTCAATGCTTTGCAATCCACAGACGGTAGCCTGTCAGGCTCCTCTGTCCATGGAATTTTCCAGGCAAGAAGGCTGGAGTGGGTTGCCATTTCCTACTCCGGGGGATCTTCCCAACCCAGGGATCGAACCCACGTCTCCTGGCAGGCGGACCCCCACCGAGCCCCCAGGGGAGCCCTTATCTCTCCCGCTAGGTGCCAGCACCTCTCCCCAGAGCCCCCTGGTGGCGGCTGCTCCCCGCTGAGGTGGGCCTGCAGAGGCCGCAGGCCTGAGGCTGCTTCGGCAGCCCCCACCAGCCTGCCTCCAAGTCTGCCACCCCCTCCCTCTGTTCTTTTCCCACAGTGCTTCCTGTGTTTACACCGCTTTGCTCCTGGGTACCTTCTGTATTTGACGCCTCCTCCCCATCACGCTTCTGGTGGTTCTGTGCATGAGGGAGGTAACCTTGTGGACCAAATGCAAGGCCTCAAGTCTTCCAAGGGCAGACCCTGCCAGCCCTGACCCGCCAGGCTGACCCCGAAGACCGTGGGGCAAGCCTACTTGCTGAAACGGCCCAGATCGACTGCAGCATCCCCGAGGGAGGCTGGAGAGGGGCAGGGGCATGTGGCAAGGCTTCTGGCAGCCCCGGCTCAGGTCTGCAGGCGACACGGCCGTCGTGCCTCCTGAGCCTAGGCTAAAGTGGGCAGGTCGCACTGGAGGGCTATCCGCCTGGCCCCTCGCCCAGACTTTCATCTGGACGTGAGTTCTGGCGACATCACCCGCTTCCGGGCCACCAGCCTCCAGGTCCCCAGGGGCCCCCGGCCCCTCAGCCCTCTCTCAGGCCACATGGGCAGCCTCCCACCCTCCCCAGCCCTTGGTAGCCCGGATGAACCCACCTGGCACCTGCTGATCTGCCCACAGGCAACTGGACCAGGAGCCTCCAGGGAAGCCAGGCCTGGGCACACGTGGGGGTGGCCAGCCAGCCCTGTGATCACTTTGTGGGCTCCCCTTGTGGCCGCACTGCTGACCACGTGGCCCTCAGCTCTGTGGGCAGGGGTGGGGCAGAGGCTGTGGGGTGCGGTGTCTCTGCCCTCGTCTGCAGACCACCCGTCCGCCGGCAGCCTCTCAAAGACCTCCTCTTCCCCACAGTCTTTCTCAGAGCCCTGGGAGCCTCCTCCCTAGACCTCTTACAGAGCGTGCACTTGGTGGGGCAGGCCTAGCAGTTCCTGGCCCGGACTGAGGGGCAGGCGGCCACCACAGCAACAAGCTCAGACCAGCAGGCCCAGAGTCTTCTGGGTCCAGGGAGGCGGTGGATGCGCCGAGAGAGGAGACCCACGCAGTGGCCGCAGCGGAGGGGCAGGTTTAATGTCACTCTACGGGGTGTCGTACATTGTTCAGAGCCCGGCACGAGCCCCTACTCCCCTCGACAGGGGGCACAGCTGGGTGTCTCAGACCAGACTCTGCACAGGGGGGCCAGCCCCCGAGGGCCAGCTATGTACAAGGGCCCACCCACTGGGCCACGGGAGGCTGTGTGCACACAGCCCAGCTGCTGCCCCACCCTCGCTTGGGCCAAGCTGCGGGGTCCAGGCCCCCGTGCAGCAGGTGGCAGGGATCTCACCCGCCAGGACCCAGCCCTGGCAGGCCCTGCCAAGACCCTGGGCCCCTGCACCGGGAGAGGCCTTCAGAGCTTGGCCGCCAAAAGCTGAGCGGGACAGCAGCAGGGAGCCGGGTGGGTACAGGGGGCCGGGGAGCAGGCAGGGCCTGGCTCGACCCAGGGCGCCCTCCGAGTGAAAGGAAAGTGTGTCCCCGCTGTCCCCGGGTAACCCCCGAGGGCCGGCGCCGCAGTCAGGGAAGCAGGGACGAGGGCAGCGCAAGCACAGACCATCAGGGACTCGGCCGGGCCGGAGCCGGGCCGGGCAGCCGGGCCGCCCTGGTGCTGGTGATCGGATACGGCAGGGCTGGGGAGCTGAGGCAGAGGGTCCTGGACACA
>SJYW01035273.1:610066-632558 GCA_006410735.1 Raphicerus campestris | reverse complement strand
AAGGTGGGCCGGCCTGCTTCGCAGGGCACCTACTGTCTCGGGAGTCATGAGAGGTGTCGGCTTTCATGGGGGTGGGGTCGCTCCAGGACCGGCTGAAGCTCCGCTCGCGCCGTTCAGCGAACGCTGCAGTGAGAGCAGAACCCGTTAGGGTCGTGACCTGCAGCCACTCGAGGTGGCTGGGACCGGGGGCTGGGCAGGACGCAGACCGGTGGGGTCTGGAGGGTGCAGGATGCCGCTGCAACGAGGTGGGTAGGAGAGGGGCAAAAGGCAGACGGGCCAGGGTCTGGGGACACAGGCGGAGTCTGCGTGAAGGGGCAGGGCCCTGTCCTTTGGGCGGAGTCTGGGTGTGGGAAGGTGCCTGCTGGGGATACCCGCCTTGGGGGCGCAGAGAGAGCACGCCAAGCCCCAGTCGGCCAAGAGCAGTAACCCCCACCCGTCCGCCTTACTCTGGGCCTTACTCTGGGCCTTCACCCGCCGGCTGCCAACCATGCGCAGGTGTTTGCGGAAGTTCCTAGGGGCGGAAGCGCGGGGGTGCTGGTGAGGGCCGTCAGGAGGGGTGGGCGTGCCCCCCCTGCTCCCCTCCCTGACTTCGTCCCTTTCTGTGAGGGGTGCCCTCCTGGCGCCCCCAGCTCTCCCACAGGCCAATCCCACCCCGTCCCTCCCCTCCCCGAGCCTCCCGGCCTGCTGGCTGTTGGGATACAGGCAAGGTTATCAAGCTTCCTGTTGCCCCACCCTCCTCCCAGGACAGCTCTCTTGGTGGCCCTGTGCACTTGGCCTCCTATCCCTGCTGCCCACCCTTCCCTTCCCTCCGTGCACCCAGGCACACTCTGGCCACCCCCAGCCCTCTTCCCAAGGAGTCAAGAGTTCCTGCTTCCCGCTTCCCACGCGTGATGGCTGAGGCAGCACAGCGGGCCCCGCTGTGAGGGGGGCTTGGGGCCAGCAGATGCCGCTGCCCCTGATGTTGCGTCCCTAGGCCGCCTCAGAAGCAGGTCTCTCGAACCCCAAACTCTGCATCCTGCCAAGGCCCCACTTGCAAGACAGACAGCCAAGCTTCCTGGACACATCTGAGGGGGGATTAGGAGGGAAAGCCTGCCTGCTGATCCCACAGCTCTGGGCTTCAAGGGCCCAAGAAAGGCACGAGTGGGCCTGCTGGCTGCAGTTCAGCTCAGTGCGTCCCCAACACACAGGCCTGGGAGCTCAGGCCACATGACCCCTCCTGCCTGCCGCGTCCCCAGAGCAGGGCCAGGCCAGTGGTCGCCACCGCCCTTCCCCATCAGGTCCGCTGGACTGGGGGGCCCAAGCTAGACCAGAACAGACAAGAGACAGACCCTGGTGGCGAGCGGCTGGCAGGCCCTACCTCTGGATTACAGACGCGGAATCATTCTCCCGTTTCCGGCGCTTCCTCTCCGCGTAGCCCCTGAACACCCTGGGAAACCGCCACGAGTCAGCACTGCCCTTGGCCACAGGCGGGAGGGACAGAGACGTGGGGACGGAGGCTCGAGTACGGGGCCCGCAGGCACCCAGGGCCCTGGGCCAGACAGAGGGTCCCAGCCTGCCTTGCCCTGTCCTCAGCCCAGCTCCCAGCAGGCCCCGGTGCAGCTCGGTGCTTGCCAGCACCCAGCATGCCCTCCTGGTCAAGGCCCAGGTCCCTGGCCTGCCCCAACCTACTTGGGGGGGGGGGGGAGAGTTCCCCAGGGACCACCACCATGCCCTCAGGCTCAAGGTCCTCCAGGTACTTACGAGATGCTGGAGTCGCAGCGGGAAATGGCAGCGTGAGGGAGAAGACACAGTGAGCAGANGGGGGGGGGGGGAGAGTTCCCCAGGGACCACCACCATGCCCTCAGGCTCAAGGTCCTCCAGGTACTTACGAGATGCTGGAGTCGCAGCGGGAAATGGCAGCGTGAGGGAGAAGACACAGTGAGCAGAGACCCTCAGACCTCTGACCCCACGGGGCTAGTTTCCTTCTCGTCACTGACTCGAGGGGTCCTGCACAGGCACCCCAGGGTGCCCGCTATGCCACGGGCCAGTCCTTGAAAGGGCAGCAGATGCTGAGGTCACGGTGGCCCAGGCCATCAGATGCTGCTCAGAGAACTGTGTGCCTTGGCCCTGCTGGGACTCGTAGCAGAGTGGCCCCGTTCAGCCTGAGGGCAGCAGTGCGCNCTTCAAGCTGGAGGGGCGGGGCAGGGACCGAAGCTGCAGGCTTTCCTGGGGCTCCAGGGCCTTCTCTGCCACCCAGACACTCTGGGGTCCGCTTGGTCGGCCGTCCCTCTCCCAGACCTTCCTGGTGGAGGCCCTGGGGGCAGGGAGATTGACGCTTCCCAGGGGCCCTATAGCCCCCAGACAGGGTGGGGGAAGGCCATTCTATTCTCTTCTCTGACCCTGTCCCAGAACCTGGCCTGTGTTCCTCGGAGGGCCTGGCGATGCCTGTACCCCTGGCCTGTGCCTTGATGCCCCGCTGAGCTGCTGATTTGGAGGCTTAAGAGGTGCCTGGAGAGCACGTGGTGGGTCTGCCAGGTAGAATTCTGCTCTTCCGGAAATGACGGGCACAGAGCCCAGAAGCATGGGGCCACCTGAATGTCCCAGGCGGCTTCTTCGTGACAGCAGGCCTCCAGGTCTGCTCAGCCATGCGCATTGCTCAACAGTCCTGGTTGGGGGCCCCCACTAGCTCGCCAGGGCCCCTTGGTGAGCGGGAGGCTCACTGCGTGGGTGCCAGGGCAGGGACTGACCCCAGGACTCCCAGAAGGCAGCCCCACCTTTCCATTCAACCAGGCTTGCTGCCTGATCCACCCTTAAGACTCTCCCAGCCCCCTCGCTGGGGAGGAAGCACGCTTGGCATGACTTAGTGCCGGCAAGCCTGAAGCCAGCCATGAAGCCCGGCTGGGCATGGGATGTGGTGGCAGGACGCCACCCGTGGGCAGTGCCTGGGGCGCCCCTCACTGTCAGGGCCTCCTGGCACTTGCCGCTGCAGAGGAGGCTGCCTGGACCCCCAACCAGCCCCTCACCAGACACTCGGTCAACGCTGTACATCCTCTCCAGCTTCTTGCGGCGGCCGGGAGCCTCAGGCAGAGGTGGCTGGTCCACCCCAAAGGCCTGAGGGGAGGGGCTGGGGGCAAGCTGGGCGCATCCAGGACACTCCTTGGAGCCCTGGCGGCTGCCCGCCCAGCTCTGGCAGGACCTGCTGACGTCCTCGTGACTGCCTCCCGGGCTGGCGCGCAAGGTCTGGCTGTGGTGGTGGGGGTGCTGCTCCCGCTGCCGCCGCCCCTTCACCACAGCCAGCTCGATGGCCTCGGCCTCCGGGCCGGGCAGGAGGGCCGGTTCCCCTGAGATGGTGTACACGCGGGGCTGGGGGCCCTCGCCGGCCGGCTTCCCGCTGGCAGCCTCCTCCGGAAGGCTGCCCTCATAGCGGCCATTGGAGATGAGGGAAAGGCGGCGCTTGTTCTGAGGGGCCGGCTGCATCTCGGGGGACCCGTCGTGGCCAGAGTAGGCGTCAGCCAGCAGGTGGTCTGGGGGAGAGGCGCCAGGTGAGCTTGCAGCCTGCTGGTCCTGCCTCCCGTCTCCTGGTGCTCTGGAGTCAGGGAATGAACACCCAGCGGGTGCCTGGCCCGCTGACCAAACCCTGGGCCCTAACAACTTCACAAAAGGGCTTTCTGAGCTGTGCCATGCCCCAGACGTTCATACTTCTATCGGGGCCCCAAGTCCCTCTTCTGTGCGTGTCGGTGACGAGGGGCAGGAACAGGCAGGCCACCTCCCAGCCTGCCACCGCGCCCGTGTGCCCAGTGCCAACTTCTCCCCTCCCCCCCACCAGCTGGCCCCCAGAGACAGTGGTGCCAGCCCTGGGGGGTGCCAGGAGGCCTGTTGCCATGCCAACGGCCCAGGCTGGGTGGGTGCCATGGTGATGAGTGACTCGCAGCTCCTCTTGGGGCTCTGGGCCAGGAAGGGCAGGGGGTGTGAGGAAGCCAGCCCAGCAGGGCGGTAGCTGCCCGCTCACACCACACAGTGAGCAAGGGCTGTGTCTGCGGGGCAGGAGGCAGTACACCCTCCCCTAGACTAGCAGCTGTGGGTGGACCGGGTCGTGTGCCCCTACCTGCACCATTCCGGTTTTCGGGGTGACTCTGGGACAGGTACTCGCCAAACGCTCGGGCTGCTCTGAGGGGGTGGACAGCGGAGTGCGCCGTCAGGGCACGCCACCCACTCTGGCGCCCCCACCCCCACCCACGCCCTCTGCACCCGCAAGGGAAGGCTCAGGGGTCATCTCCAGCAAGCACTCCCATCCCACCTCAGCCCGCCCAGGGCTGGCAGGTCGCAGTTCCGGGGACCCTTGGCGCCCCGCGCATCTTGGCCGGACCTGCAGGCGGGGCCCAGGTCTGCCTTCCCTCCAGCCCCGGCCGCCCAGTGCGTGTCGGGGTCGTGAGGTCGGGCACCCAGCCCACCGCAACTCAGGGAGGGGAGCCGAACGGAGGTCGGGGCGGGCGCCGGCAACGCGAATGCTGCAGGGACCGGGACGGGGCGGGGGCGGCGCTGGCCCCGGTGGGCGGCCCGCCGCACTCACCGCACTTTGGCCGCCACCGAAGACATGGCCTCGCTTCTTAGCGCCCTCCTCCTGGAGGCGACGGCGCCCATGGTCGAGGCGGCGGCGCATCCCCAGGCCTCAGAGCGCGCCCCGCGCCCGCCGCTTCCGTCGAGGGTGCCGCGCCGCGCCGAGGACTGGGATCAGGCTCGGGCTCGGGCTCGGGCTCTGGCTCGGGACCCGCATGGCACCGCCGGGGCCCTCCACGCGCCCCGCAGCAACGGACTGACCGCCCAGGCCGGGGGATGGCGCTCCGCCCACCGCGACGTCAGGGAGGTGGAAGCCCCGCCCACCTGGCGTCAGAGCGGGGCGTGGCCCAGTGAAGCCCCTCCCGCCCCGCCGGCAGTGGGCGGGGCCGGGAACCCGCGGCGCAGGGCGGGCCCAACCACGGCTCTGCCCTCTCGGCACTGCCGCCGGAGCTGGGAAACCGAGGCCTGAGGCCCCCTGGCCACAGGGTCCCAGGCCCTCTGGTCAAGGGGCTTCCTGGTCTCGCAGACCCACGTGCCCCGCTCAGAGACCTGCAGGGACCGTGGACCCCAAAGTCAAAGGCTTGACAGATCTTTTTTGTACAAAATGAGTCCCTGGCGCTATTTAATGATCTGAAAAGCAAAGTGCCCAGGTCATCTTAGGGAAACATCTTGTGTGTACAAAGTAGGAACAATGCCTGAGAGCTCCGGGGGGGGGTTCATGCTTGGTTGGGCGGATACCAGCACCATCCCGACCTTGGGTGCCTTGCCTGCCTGGCTTGGGGTCCCACGCAGTGACCTCACAGGCAGGCAGGCAACACTGTCCCCTCCAGGGTCAGGACTGTGAGCTGCCCATCTCGGTGGGGCCCCGGCCCCAGGGACCTCAGCACAGGGACCACATGTCCCACATAATCAGATCGACCTTTATTGACAGGCAAAGCAGAAACACAAAGGCTCCAGCACCAGAGGCCACAAGGGCTGACAGCCCTGACGACCGCTGCGTGTGCAGGGGATGTCAAGGCCAGTGGCCCTCCAGGAGAGGCCAGGGCAGAGTGGCCCCAGAGTGACACGGCACACTGGGCCCCAGCAGGTCTCCATGGCAGGCTGGGAGAGCTGCAGGGGCTAGGCATGCTGAGACAGAGCCCCGGGAGGTGCTGGCTTCAGGGTGCTTCAGGGTGGAAACTTCTGCCCATCTTAGACAGAGAGCTGGGGTGCTGAGTCCTCGGGTGTTTTGGGGGAAGTCAGACCTCAGTGTTGATGCCGAAGCGAGGGCTCATCCTCCTGTTAGTAAACAGCACATGGTCAAGGTCAAGGTAGGGGCAACCCTGGAGGGCAGCAGGGAGGGAGCAGCTGGCCTGCCTTGGAGCCCTCAGCACGCGTGGCTCAGACAAGGGGCGCAGGGTGTTCAGGCAGCTCACCGAGTCGGAGCCCTGGTTGGCTGGGGCGCTCTGGAAGTCAGCGTACGCATCCTTGGGGCCTCCCAGCAGCACCTCCTCGTACTCGGTCTGGTAGTCAGACTCATCTGGGCAGAGAGCAGGGCACGGGGGTCACCTCCTGAGAGCAGGGGCAGGGGCCATACACAGGCAGGGGTCCCGCTGTGCAGCCAACCAGGTCTAGGGGTTGCCAGAGGCAGCCTGGTGCCCGGGGCAGCTTACTGAGAGTGAGGGTCAGGAGGGGACATTGCCACCACCACCCCCAGCTGTTGGGCATGTATGTCTCGGGATTCAACTCACCGTCCCCTGCAGCCACCTTGGCAGGCTCGATACGCGATACAATCTCAGCAAGGTCCGTGAAGGAGGCATTGGGGCAGGTAAGGACCTGGGGGCAGAGGCAAAGAGGATATCTGACCTGCTCCTGACTGCACCCACCCTCTCTGTGAGCCTGTGTGGGTGATGGTGGCGTCCTGAGCAGTCCGACCCAGTACCTTTCTCCCACCAGAGCACTTCCTGGGGGAGAGTCAGAAGAGGCCTCTGCCGTCTGGTCCCTGGGAGGGACAGGGGGCACCTGTCCTCCTGACTGGGTGAGTGGGGGTGCCAGGTGCCGCAGGGGGAGGACTGGTGCCAGGGGATGGGCCCCAGAGGGGGCGCGGCCGCCTGCTCGGGCACTCACGCCGCTCGCCTTCGTCTTGCTCGTCCCCTGCCGGTCCTGCAGCATCTTCTCCAGCACGCCGCTGCGACCCCAGATGTCAAACACTGTCCGGCCATGCTGGTACCCCACCTCCTGCACACACACGGGAGTCCGTGACAGGAGTGGGCACGCAGGGAGGCCCGGGGGCGCAGCCGGCCTGGACACTCACGCAGATCTCATCAAACTTGCTGAACTCCAGGGTGCCATAACTGTCAATCGGGGGGCGCAGATACTCGCAGTACTCGCTGCTCTTCACTGTCTCCAGCTGCCGCACACAGCACACGTAGGCCAGGCGTGTTTGGATCTCCGCCATGTTCAGCACCTGCCAGGCCGCGACACTGAGTGTGGCTGTCCTGTCCCCATGTGGCTCCTGGCCTCCGTCTGGGCACAGCCACTCTGTCCTCCCTGGCCCCTCCATCCCCACCCTCCCCATGGGGAGCCTACTTCTGCTGGACCTGGGGGAGGGGGCTGGGCACCCACCAGGGGGTCTGGAGCCTTTACGCATGTCCCCCTCCCCAGAGCTGGTCCCAGGCAGGCAGGGACCATCCCCCGCTGGGCCCAGAGCCCGGAAGACACCACTCCCTCCCTGACCATCTCAAGGTCTCAGGGGCGTGGGCAGCAGGGCATGGGAGGAGTGACCAGAGCAGGCACGGCTGCGCCCACCTTGACCTTCGTGGCCAAGGGATTCCAGCGCTTCCACAGGAGCCACCATCCCGAGAGCGCGTCCCCGTAGTTGGTGAGGTCGGTCTCGTCCCGGCTCCCCACGTCAATGGCGATCACCACCTTTGCCCCCATTGACCTGGCCACATCGGCTGGGGAGGAGGGGGCTGGTGACCAGTGGGGACAGGTGTGTGGAGCCCTCGGTGGCAGCACAGCTGAGGGGAGGCTGGGGTAGAGCCAGGGGTGGGGGCAGAGCCTGCCTGAGAGGCGCTGCGGGAGCACGCAGGCCTGGGGGGCGGGTCTCCTCTCCACTGTCACACCAGGGGCCTGGCAGGGGCTGGAGAGTGCAGCTCTGTCCAACAGGNCCAGGGGATGGGCCCCAGAGGGGGCGCGGCCGCCTGCTCGGGCACTCACGCCGCTCGCCTTCGTCTTGCTCGTCCCCTGCCGGTCCTGCAGCATCTTCTCCAGCACGCCGCTGCGACCCCAGATGTCAAACACTGTCCGGCCATGCTGGTACCCCACCTCCTGCACACACACGGGAGTCCGTGACAGGAGTGGGCACGCAGGGAGGCCCGGGGGCGCAGCCGGCCTGGACACTCACGCAGATCTCATCAAACTTGCTGAACTCCAGGGTGCCATAACTGTCAATCGGGGGGCGCAGATACTCGCAGTACTCGCTGCTCTTCACTGTCTCCAGCTGCCGCACACAGCACACGTAGGCCAGGCGTGTTTGGATCTCCGCCATGTTCAGCACCTGCCAGGCCGCGACACTGAGTGTGGCTGTCCTGTCCCCATGTGGCTCCTGGCCTCCGTCTGGGCACAGCCACTCTGTCCTCCCTGGCCCCTCCATCCCCACCCTCCCCATGGGGAGCCTACTTCTGCTGGACCTGGGGGAGGGGGCTGGGCACCCACCAGGGGGTCTGGAGCCTTTACGCATGTCCCCCTCCCCAGAGCTGGTCCCAGGCAGGCAGGGACCATCCCCCGCTGGGCCCAGAGCCCGGAAGACACCACTCCCTCCCTGACCATCTCAAGGTCTCAGGGGCGTGGGCAGCAGGGCATGGGGAGGAGTGACCAGAGCAGGCACGGCTGCGCCCACCTTGACCTTCGTGGCCAAGGGATTCCAGCGCTTCCACAGGAGCCACCATCCCGAGAGCGCGTCCCCGTAGTTGGTGAGGTCGGTCTCGTCCCGGCTCCCCACGTCAATGGCGATCACCACCTTTGCCCCCATTGACCTGGCCACATCGGCTGGGGAGGAGGGGGCTGGTGACCAGTGGGGACAGGTGTGTGGAGCCCTCGGTGGCAGCACAGCTGAGGGGAGGCTGGGGTAGAGCCAGGGGTGGGGGCAGAGCCTGCCTGAGAGGCGCTGCGGGAGCACGCAGGCCTGGGGGGCGGGTCTCCTCTCCACTGTCACACCAGGGGCCTGGCAGGGGCTGGAGAGTGCAGCTCTGTCCAACAGGTGGCCGGCATGCCCCAGAAGGGGCTGTGCCCATAGCAGCCCCGACACCTGCAGGCTGTTAGTTCTCGCTGTGGGCACAGATGGGCCCTAATTGCGCCGACTGCCACTTGGCCTTGCTCTGAGCTCTGAGCACCAAGGAGCCGGCAACGGAGCCATCTGCCAGCAGCGTGTCTGAATGCCTCCCGCACTGCCCTGCCAACGGGCACACAGAGCCATGGGGTCAAGGCAGGTGGGCGCCCCTCCCCAGCCACCCAGTACCTGGGAGGTTGTTGATATAGCCCCCATCCATCAGCAGGTGCCCGTCTTTGGGGTCGCAGAGTGGAGGCATGTAGCCCGACAGGGACATGCTGGCACGCACGTATCGCCACAGCGATCCTGGAAGGGTGTGCAGAGGCGTCCGGGAGAGAGGCGCTGCTGTCAGCTCAGAGGCTCGCCCGGACGCTCCTGAGCCCTTGCACAGCTGGCCCGGCAGAGGTGCCAGGCCGGGCAGAGGACGCTCTTCCTGGGCACCCTCCTCGGAGGAGGAGCTGGGGGGCCGGACTTGCTCTGGGGCTCCCCACGTCTCTCCTGGCTATGACCTTCTGCCGGCTCTGCCACCCCACTCACTTCCAACCAGACTCATTTCAAGGGGGACAACACTCTGGCCTGGAAAAGGGCCCTCAGCTGCCCACCATGAGTCGGCTTTCCCAGGGATCCCCATCGAGCAGTGCCAGACACTGAGTGCAATCTGTACAGCGCCATGATCCTCGTGCCCCACTCTGGCCCCGTCTCCGCTGACCCTGCAGCCTCGGGCCCACAGCAGAGACATCTTGTTCAGACCTCCCCGAGTCCCTTGCCTTTTCTGGGGGGCACCCTTGCCCTGGAGCCACTCCGCCCTGGCTGGGAACGTGTGCCCAGGGAGGAGGCACTCACCGTCCGTGTGGACCCGCATGGCAGAGGCGGAGATGTCTGTGGTGATGGTGAAGTACGGGATCCATAGGTCCTGTGAGGAGACAGGACTCAGACAGACCAACCCAGGCTGCCAGCCCTTGATTCTCAGGGCCTAGGGCATCTAGACCCAGGCAGGCGGAGACCATGGACTCTGCCAGGGCTCCCAAGGCAGTCCCTGCCGGGGGGGCGGGCACCTCAATCTGCCTGTCCTTGAAGACGCTGGAGATGCTGCTGTTGAAACCAGCCCCCGAGAACATGGAAGTGATGGGGTAGGTCAGGTCCAGCATGGTCTTCACCATCGACATCATGTCCTGGGGGGCATACGGGGCACACGTGAGGCCCCTGCAGAGGAGAGCTGGTACACACCCCTGCCTGTAGGCGCAGGCAGCAGCCAGCCCCGCGGGACCACCGAGAGCCTGCGCCAGGAGAAGGGAGTGGGCACACGGGCACACCTGCTTCCTGCAAGCAGGACAGGGGCTTCCTGGAAGCACCAGGGCCTGGAGGTCCCAGGGGAGCAGCCGCTGACCCCTGGCAGGCTTGACCCACTGGGCCCTTGCTGCCTGCTCAGAAGGGCCGGCTCTGGGCACGCTGGGATGAGGCCATCCAGGCCCAGGGCTGGCTGCATGCCCACTGCTGCCCAAGACTGGGTGCCAGGGCAGGCGCTCCATCCCCCCGACAGAAGCAGGGCCCTGCCAAGGGCCTCACTGCCAAAGCCCCGGGACACCAGGGAACAGAGGCCCGCCCTTCTCAGTGAGGCTGGACAGCTCGGCCTGTGAGCGCCTGACCCCTCAGGGCTCGGGGTGAGGGAGGAGGCCCCTTCTCAGGAGGGGAAAGACCTGGGAGGGGAAAGCTCAGGCAGGGGCTGCAGGTGGAGGGGGCACGTGCCCAGGCACTCACGTGGGGACCAGGACGAGCAGGAGCACATGTGCTCTTGGAGGACAGGGACCCAGGTGGCCTGGCCTCCCGGCTCCTCTGTGGCCAACAAGCCCCTCCCTCCTGAGGAAGCCCCTGCTCAGCACCGCCCCCCACGCCCCTCCACGGGGCCCACACCTGCACAAGGGCTGCCCAGCGGGCTCCTGGGGCCCTGCACACACTCAGGACGGCAAGCCATCAGGCCTGAAGCCCTGTGGCTGTTCCCACACCCCCAGACCAGCAGGGCAAAGAAGGGAGAGACCTGCCCGGCTGTCTCTGGACCCTCACTGTCCCCTGGGGCCCCTGCCCTTGCGGGCTGTCCTCAGTGACAGGAGCCTCGGGCACATGTGCACTGGGCAGACAGCCCGCTCTGAGAGCTTCTGCACAGAGTGTGACCGGCTCTTTTTCTTTTAAAAATGAGAATGCGCTTCCGAGCCCTCTCACGGCCTCAGCCAGGGCCTTAGCCAGGGCTCTGTCCTGTGCCCCCAGACAGAGCTCTTAGGAGGGCGGGTGACGTGCCCCTCTGTTCCGCCCAGGCCTCAGATTCTGGGCTGTCTTCTGGTACCTGTTCACTACAGGGCCCACTGTGTCAACAACGTGTACTTCTTACTCTCTGACATTTGGGGGTCTCACATACCCAGGGAGAGAGACAGCCCAGGGCCCACGCAGCCCTTTCAGAGTCCACACCCAACCCCCTCTATCTACCCCACTCACCAAGCCTGAATACTTCAGGGCCAGATGCCAGACAACAGAGGACAGCCCCGAAGCCCCAAATCCGCAGGAATCACTGGAGCGGGCAGGTCTCAGGCTGTGCACCCTGCCCCGCCCGGCCCTCGCCGCACAGACCCCAGGCCAGGCCTCCCCCACCTGCCTGCCAGCATCGGCACCCTGGTGGCCGTGGAAGTACGGTGCACTGCGGGTGTACGTCCTCGGTCACCTTCACAAGACCGGGCGCCAGAGCCCCCGCCCCCAGCACCGAAGCCCTCGCAGCGCCCTCCCTGCTCCCCAGCCACGCTGCAGAGCCGCCTGCAGGGGCCGCCTGTCCCCAGGCCCCTGCCCTCACTGGGCCTCACCTCCGCCCACTGCTTGGCCCGGATGCGGACCTGGCTGTAGCTGCGTTCCTCCGAGTACAGGGCGCCCATGAAGGCCCCGATGGACGTCCCTCCAACCATGTCCACCGGGATGCCACACTCCGTCAGGGCCCGGATGATGCCCACCTGCGCACAGCCCCTACACCGACAGGAGCAGGAAGTCAGCGCCCACTCTGCCCGCCAGGACCCAGGACAGCTGTCCTGTCCTGCCCACCCCTCAGCGCCCACGTCCTGCACACGTCGTGGGAAGTGGGGCAATGGTGGCAACTCGGACAGGGGCAGCGACACTCCTGAGCAGCAGCCGGCACTCAGCCTCCTTGTGGGGGCACTGGGGTGGCTCCGGGTGAGGCGAAGGCTCATCTCTCCACTTCTGCGGGGCGTCCACCACACAACCAGAAACAAACGCCACTTGGCAACAGAGACCCCAGGACTGCAGCGGGAGGAGGAACAGAGGGTAGCAGCAGACAGAGCGACACCCGAGAGACAGGGAGGTCGGGAAGGTCTAGAACCGACGACTGACGTCAAGCCTTGGGTTCAAGAAGCACTCTAAACGCAGAGCATGAATTCAAAAAGCAGCACCGTTCCCTCACCTCGAAAGCCCAAGGTGAAGAAAACTCTAGACCAGACTGAGAACACAAAGGCATGTTACCTCCAAGGGGCAGCACCCAGAGCTGCNTGTGAGCGCCTGACCCCTCAGGGCTCGGGGTGAGGGAGGAGGCCCCTTCTCAGGAGGGGAAAGACCTGGGAGGGGAAAGCTCAGGCAGGGGCTGCAGGTGGAGGGGGCACGTGCCCAGGCACTCACGTGGGGACCAGGACGAGCAGGAGCACATGTGCTCTTGGAGGACAGGGACCCAGGTGGCCTGGCCTCCCGGCTCCTCTGTGGCCAACAAGCCCCTCCCTCCTGAGGAAGCCCCTGCTCAGCACCGCCCCCCACGCCCCTCCACGGGGCCCACACCTGCACAAGGGCTGCCCAGCGGGCTCCTGGGGCCCAGCACACACTCAGGACGGCAAGCCATCAGGCCTGAAGCCCTGTGGCTGTTCCCACACCCCCAGACCAGCAGGGCAAAGAAGGGAGAGACCTGCCCGGCTGTCTCTGGACCCTCACTGTCCCCTGGGGCCCCTGCCCTTGCGGGCTGTCCTCAGTGACAGGAGCCTCGGGCACGTGTGCACTGGGCAGACAGCCCGCTCTGAGAGCTTCTGCACAGAGTGTGACCGGCTCTTTTTCTTTTAAAAATGAGAATGCGCTTCCGAGCCCTCTCACGGCCTCAGCCAGGGCCTTAGCCAGGGCTCTGTCCTGT
Organism: Raphicerus campestris; assembly: GCA_006410735.1. NCBI lineage: Eukaryota > Metazoa > Chordata > Mammalia > Artiodactyla > Bovidae > Raphicerus > Raphicerus campestris. The sequence goes on along the minus strand of SJYW01035273.1, from coordinate 619,551 downwards.
GCCCCCAGACAGAGCTCTTAGGAGGGCGGGTGACGTGCCCCTCTGTTCCGCCCAGGCCTCAGATTCTGGGCTGTCTTCTGGTACCTGTTCACTACAGGGCCCACTGTGTCAACAACGTGTACTTCTTACTCTCTGACATTTGGGGGTCTCACATACCCAGGGAGAGAGACAGCCCAGGGCCCACGCAGCCCTTTCAGAGTCCACACCCAACCCCCTCTATCTACCCCACTCACCAAGCCTGAATACTTCAGGGCCAGATGCCAGACAACAGAGGACAGCCCCGAAGCCCCAAATCCGCAGGAATCACTGGAGCGGGCAGGTCTCAGGCTGTGCACCCTGCCCCGCCCGGCCCTCGCCGCACAGACCCCAGGCCAGGCCTCCCCCACCTGCCTGCCAGCATCGGCACCCTGGTGGCCGTGGAAGTACGGTGCACTGCGGGTGTACGTCCTCGGTCACCTTCACAAGACCGGGCGCCAGAGCCCCCGCCCCCAGCACCGAAGCCCTCGCAGCGCCCTCCCTGCTCCCCAGCCACGCTGCAGAGCCGCCTGCAGGGGCCGCCTGTCCCCAGGCCCCTGCCCTCACTGGGCCTCACCTCCGCCCACTGCTTGGCCCGGATGCGGACCTGGCTGTAGCTGCGTTCCTCCGAGTACAGGGCGCCCATGAAGGCCCCGATGGACGTCCCTCCAACCATGTCCACCGGGATGCCACACTCCGTCAGGGCCCGGATGATGCCTACCTGCGCACAGCCCCTACACCGACAGGAGCAGGAAGTCAGCGCCCACTCTGCCCGCCAGGACCCAGGACAGCTGTCCTGTCCTGCCCACCCCTCAGCGCCCACGTCCTGCACACGTCGTGGGAAGTGGGGCAATGGTGGCAACTCGGACAGGGGCAGCGACACTCCTGAGCAGCAGCCGGCACTCAGCCTCCTTGTGGGGGCACTGGGGTGGCTCCGGGTGAGGCGAAGGCTCATTTCTCCACTTCTGCGGGGCGTCCACCACACAACCAGAAACAAACGCCACTTGGCAACAGAGACCCCAGGACTGCAGCGGGAGGAGGAACAGAGGGTAGCAGCAGACAGAGCGACACCCGAGAGACAGGGAGGTCGGGAAGGTCTAGAACCGACGACTGACGTCAAGCCTTGGGTTCAAGAAGCACTCTAAACGCAGAGCATGAATTCAAAAAGCAGCACCGTTCCCTCACCTCGAAAGCCCAAGGTGAAGAAAACTCTAGACCAGACTGAGAACACAAAGGCATGTTACCTCCAAGGGGCAGCACCCAGAGCTGCGGCCTGCCCGTGCTGGCTGGGAGGTTGTGGCCTTGCCACCCGGCCCTTCTCAGACAGCGTCTGCTGGCCCATAAGTCAGGAAAGAAACAACAGCTTAAATCGAAGAGGGCAAAATCAAGGAAATAATAAAGACCAGAAATTAACGAACCAGAAAACAAACATATAATAGACAGGACCCTGAAAGCTACAAGTAGGTGCTTTGAAAAGATGAATTCAGTTGATAGCTCCTGGTAAGACTGATCCAGAAAAGTAAAAATAGGGGAGACAGGCATGGGGGTGGGACAGAGAAGGAGGGAGACAGGCGGTTGTCGTAACTAACCTCCAGACTGAAGAAGGGAGCATCGTACAGATGCTCCAGTTAAGAAGTTAACAGTAACTCTGTGCCTTAAGTAGGAAAAATCAGACAAAACAGACACATTCGTAACACCAGTTATGAATGGCACAGCTTCCTAGACCCGACCCTAAAGGCAGAGAACCTGGATCACCCTACAACCATCAAAACAGTGAATTTTTAATTCTTGAATCCTCACAAAATTTCATGTCCAGATGATTTTACTAGTGAATTGCACCAAACATAAAGAAGAATAGTGGGAGCCACATAAGACCTTCTGGACATCAGAGGCGGAGCACACAAGCCCGCCTGCACCTCAGCCGAGGACAAGCACAGCCGCCTCCCATGGATCCGGCGCCCGGCAGGCACAGGAGTGCCACTGGCCATGGAGTCTGTCCCAAGGACGTGGCGCTAGAATCACTCAGCGTGACCCATCCTATCAGCAGAATAAAGGAGCAAATCACAGAGTCCCACAGACCCAGAAAGACAAGCCCCCGTGACAAAAACTCGGTCGGCTAAGAACAGAAGGCACGCCGTCAGTCTGGAACAGGGCGTCTCAGAGAGCAGCGGCTGCGCGGCACTCAGCCATTAACGGGGGTGCGGTCCTGACGCTGCGGGCAAGGCAAGGGCTCGCTCGACACCTGCTCAGACCTGCGGAAGCTCCAACCAGGGCAACACACGAGGAAGGGGAGCAAAGGCGAGTGCGTACTTTGGAAAGAAAGAGGAAATACCATCTTTATTCTTGGAAGACGAGAACTCTATCTATAAAAAACGCAAAAGAACCACAGGAAAGGAAACAGAAGTGAATTTACCGAGGCTGTAAGACGCCGTATTCACAAAGACCATATTTCTACATACCGGGGACAGACAGTGTAACATGAAATTCAAAGCAGACCACTTACAATAGCAGAAACCCATAAAATACTTGGACGATTCTAAACTTTACACAGAGGTGCAGAGGAATGAGGACGATCAAAACAATTTCAAGGAGAGGGAGGGTGAAGGGGTCACACTGCCTGACGATCTTCCTACAGGGGTGCCCTGCAAAGCCAGGGCAAGGGCGATGGCGCACGGTGTGGTCAGGACAGCAGGCCCCAGCGCAGCCCACACCTGGGCAGGTGCTGGCCTCTGAGCCGGGTGCCGTGGCAGCTGAGCAGGGAGGGAGCGATGTGAGGGAGAGGACCCTCACCCACCGAGAGCTCTGCTACTCAGAGGCAGCAGCTGTGGGCGGATCCCAGGCCCAGGGGCACAAGCTTCTAGAAGATGAGGCCCCGGCAAGAGCCCCCCGAGCCCCAGAAGTTAAACTGTAAGAACCCGGGAAATCCCACTTCAGCAGGTTAAAATGAGCTCATCAAAAAAAGCCACTAGGAAAGCTGTGGTGCATATACACAATGGAGTATTAGCCCTTAAAAACAATACATTTGCATCAGTTCTAATGGATGAAGCTGGAGCCGATCATACAGAGTGAAGGAAGCCAGAAAGAAAAACACCAATACAGTGTACTAATGCGTGTATGTGGAATTTAGGAAGAGGATAACGATAGCCCTGTATGCGACACAGCAAAAGAGACACAGACGTACAGAACAGTCTTCTGGACTCTGTGGGAGAGGGCGAGGGTGGGATGATTTGGGAGAATGGCATTGAAACATGTATCATATATGAAAAAAATCACCAGTCCAGGTTCGATGCAGGATACAGGATGCTTGCTTGGGGCTGGTGCACTGGGACAACCCAGAGGGATGGTATGGGGAGAGAGGTTCAGGATGGGGAACACATGTATACCTGTGGCGGATTCATGTTGATGTATGGCAGAACCAATACAGTATTGTAAAGTAATTAACCTCCANCACCTCCGCCCACTGCTTGGCCCGGATGCGGACCTGGCTGTAGCTGCGTTCCTCCGAGTACAGGGCGCCCATGAAGGCCCCGATGGACGTCCCTCCAACCATGTCCACCGGGATGCCACACTCCGTCAGGGCCCGGATGATGCCCACCTGCGCACAGCCCCTACACCGACAGGAGCAGGAAGTCAGCGCCCACTCTGCCCGCCAGGACCCAGGACAGCTGTCCTGTCCTGCCCACCCCTCAGCGCCCACGTCCTGCACACGTCGTGGGAAGTGGGGCAATGGTGGCAACTCGGACAGGGGCAGCGACACTCCTGAGCAGCAGCCGGCACTCAGCCTCCTTGTGGGGGCACTGGGGTGGCTCCGGGTGAGGCGAAGGCTCATTTCTCCACTTCTGCGGGGCGTCCACCACACAACCAGAAACAAACGCCACTTGGCAACAGAGACCCCAGGACTGCAGCGGGAGGAGGAACAGAGGGTAGCAGCAGACAGAGCGACACCCGAGAGACAGGGAGGTCGGGAAGGTCTAGAACCGACGACTGACGTCAAGCCTTGGGTTCAAGAAGCACTCTAAACGCAGAGCATGAATTCAAAAAGCAGCACCGTTCCCTCACCTCGAAAGCCCAAGGTGAAGAAAACTCTAGACCAGACTGAGAACACAAAGGCATGTTACCTCCAAGGGGCAGCACCCAGAGCTGCGGCCTGCCCGTGCTGGCTGGGAGGTTGTGGCCTTGCCACCCGGCCCTTCTCAGACAGCGTCTGCTGGCCCATAAGTCAGGAAAGAAACAACAGCTTAAATCGAAGAGGGCAAAATCAAGGAAATAATAAAGACCAGAAATTAACGAACCAGAAAACAAACATATAATAGACAGGACCCTGAAAGCTACAAGTAGGTGCTTTGAAAAGATGAATTCAGTTGATAGCTCCTGGTAAGACTGATCCAGAAAAGTAAAAATAGGGGAGACAGGCATGGGGGTGGGACAGAGAAGGAGGGAGACAGGCGGTTGTCGTAACTAACCTCCAGACTGAAGAAGGGAGCATCGTACAGACGCTCCAGTTAAGAAGTTAACAGTAACTCTGTGCCTTAAGTAGGAAAAATCAGACAAAACAGACACATTCGTAACACCAGTTATGAATGGCACAGCTTCCTAGACCCGACCCTAAAGGCAGGGAACCTGGATCACCCTACAACCATCAAAACAGTGAATTTTTAATTCTTGAATCCTCACAAAATTTCATGTCCAGATGATTTTACTAGTGAATTGCACCAAACATAAAGAAGAATAGTGGGAGCCACATAAGACCTTCTGGACATCAGAGGCGGCGCACACAAGCCCGCCTGCACCTCAGCCGAGGACAAGCACAGCCGCCTCCCATGGACCCGGCGCCCGGCAGGCACAGGAGTGCCACTGGCCATGGAGTCTGTCCCAAGGACGTGGCGCTAGAATCACTCAGCGTGACCCATCCTATCAGCAGAATAAAGGAGCAAATCACAGAGTCCCACAGACCCAGAAAGACAAGCCCCCGTGACAAAAACTCGGTCGGCTAAGAACAGAAGGCACGCCGTCAGTCTGGAACAGGGCGTCTCAGAGAGCAGCGGCTGCGCGGCACTCAGCCATTAACGGGGGTGCGGTCCTGACGCTGCGGGCAAGGCAAGGGCTCGCTCGACACCTGCTCAGACCTGCGGAAGCTCCAACCAGGGCAACACACGAGGAAGGGGAGCAAAGGCGAGTGCGTACTTTGGAAAGAAAGAGGAAATACCATCTTTATTCTTGGAAGACGAGAACTCTATCTATAAAAAACGCAAAAGAACCACAGGAAAGGAAACAGAAGTGAATTTACCGAGGCTGTAAGACGCCGTATTCACAAAGACCGTATTTCTACATACCGGGGACAGACAGTGTAACATGAAATTCAAAGCAGACCACTTACAATAGCAGAAACCCATAAAATACTTGGACGATTCTAAACTTTACACAGAGGTGCAGAGGAATGAGGACGATCAAAACAATTTCAAGGAGAGGGAGGGTGAAGGGGTCACACTGCCTGACGATCTTCCTACAGGGGTGCCCTGCAAAGCCAGGGCAAGGGCGATGGCGCACGGTGTGGTCAGGACAGCAGGCCCCAGCGCAGCCCACACCTGGGCAGGTGCTGGCCTCTGAGCCGGGTGCCGTGGCAGCTGAGCAGGGAGGGAGCGATGTGAGGGAGAGGACCCTCACCCACCGAGAGCTCTGCTACTCAGAGGCAGCAGCTGTGGGCGGATCCCAGGCCCAGGGGCACAAGCTTCTAGAAGATGAGGCCCCGGCAAGAGCCCCCCGAGCCCCAGAAGTTAAACTGTAAGAACCCGGGAAATCCCACTTCAGCAGGTTAAAATGAGCTCATCAAAAAAAGCCACTAGGAAAGCTGTGGTGCATATACACAATGGAGTATTAGCCCTTAAAAACAATACATTTGCATCAGTTCTAATGGATGAAGCTGGAGCCGATCATACAGAGTGAAGGAAGCCAGAAAGAAAAACACCAATACAGTGTACTAATGCGTGTATGTGGAATTTAGGAAGAGGATAACGATAGCCCTGTATGCGACACAGCAAAAGAGACACAGACGTACAGAACAGTCTTCTGGACTCTGTGGGAGAGGGCGAGGGTGGGATGATTTGGGAGAATGGCATTGAAACATGTATCATATATGAAAAAAATCACCAGTCCAGGTTCGATGCAGGATACAGGATGCTTGCTTGGGGCTGGTGCACTGGGACAACCCAGAGGGATGGTATGGGGAGAGAGGTTCAGGATGGGGAACACATGTATACCTGTGGCGGATTCATGTTGATGTATGGCAGAACCAATACAGTATTGTAAAGTAATTAACCTCCAGCTAAAATAAATAAATTTAGAAAAAAGCCACTAGGAAACAAAAGTCACAGACTGGAGACAGTATCAGTAATAAACATGTCTGGAGAAGAGCCACGTCCAGACCACACAGAGCCCCCCGGCAACACAGCAGAGCACGCGCTGAGGGGAGGGGGCCGCGGGCCAAGTTCAGGGTCGCAGACCGGCCCCAGCGGCAGCGTGAGCGTGGCCACGCTTGCCCTGACCAGGCCAAGGGTGTCAGAAGCGTGGGCAGCCCGGGCTCTCACAGCCGCTGGGGCGTCGGATATATTCANCGGGCCAAGTTCAGGGTCGCAGACCGGCCCCAGCGGCAGCGTGAGCGTGGCCACGCTTGCCCTGACCAGGCCAAGGGTGTCAGAAGCGTGGGCAGCCCGGGCTCTCACAGCCGCTGGGGCATCGGATATATTCAACTACTCCAGGCAGAGGTGATCCGCTGCTGGTGCTATCCCACAAGGAAGAGTCGTGTGCAAATGCTGACAGCCGTTCTGTGCATAGTAAGCAACCCAGAACACAACCCAGACATCGCTGGCAGGAGGAGGACCAGCACGGTGTGCAGCCCAGAGTCCAGGCAGTGACGCTGCAGGAGCGGCCGGGGCACACAGACAACTCGGGGCACACGCCCATGGGCCGAGCAGACGCAGGCCAGCAGAGCGGAACATGCGGCAAGCGAGCACCGCTATTCCCAGAAAAGCTCGAACTGCGAGACCTGGGCACTGCAAGATCCTTCAGAACCACGAGAATGAGGAGACTCGCCTGCAAGACCCAGAGGGAACAGGCCTCAGGAACAAAGTGACATTGGGCTTCACAGCAATCCTACAAGCCACATGGACCACAGAAAGAACTCCCAGGGAAAACACTTCCACCCAGAATCCCACAAGCAGACTGTCCTGCAAGTGTGCACAGAACCAGCACGCTCTCTGCTAAGCACGCTCCTGGCATCTGCTCTCAAGGAAATTTCCAGAGGAGTAACAGGCAAATGTGGCCTTGGAATGCNAACTCTCAGGCAGCGCCTCAGCCCTGTGCCGGGGAGGAGGCCACTGCCCTGCCTTGCAGAGCTCGGCGGCACAGCAACGGCAGCTCCGTCACTCCAGAGAAGACAGACTCCGCCCCTGGGGAGGGGCCGCCTGGGACCCTGCGCAGAGGAGGAGGCAGAGGACAGATGGCAGAGACAGACGGAGTCTGACTTCGTGTATGCTTGGGTGGGCTTAGAACTCAGTAACTTAGAACTGAAAAGAGTGAAAAGGACAAGGACAACCAACAGAGCCCTACCGCATGACACAAGGAGCTGCGCTCGCTGCCCTCCAATCACCCACGGCGGGAAGGAGCGTGTGTGTGTGTGTGTGTGTGTGTGTGTGTGAGAATCATCCATGTGGGAAAGAGCGTGTGTATGTGTGTGTGTGTGAATCATCCACAGTGGGAAGGAGCGTGTGTGTGTGTGTGTGTGTGTGTGTGTGTGTGTGTGTGAATCATCCACGGTGGGAAGGAGCGTGTGTGTGTGTGTGTGTGTGTGTGTGTGTGAATCACCCACGGTGGGAAGGAGCGTGTGTGTGTGCGTGTGTGTGTGTGTGTGTGTGTGTGAATCATCCACGGTGGGAAGGAGCGTGTGTGTGTGTGTGTGTGAATCACCCACGGTGGGAAGGAGCGTGTGTGTGTGTGTGTGTAGCTGAACCACTTTCCCATACACCTGAGCCCAGCGCAACACTGCCGATCAGCTCTGCTCTGGTGTGGGACAGGGAGTGTAAGCGAGGAACTCTGTGGAGCAGCGGAGCGCCTGTCTGCAGGACGCTGTCCCGAGACACCTCTGGATTTGCTGACAGAGGATGGCAGAAGGCACTGTGTCACGCAGACACTACAGGGCCTCACTGAGCGCCGCTCTGAGTGACTTCCACTAAAATTGCTGCAGCGGAGCAGCTGCTCCAGGCGCCTCACGGCCGCAGCCCAGAGCCCCCGAGCGCCCCTCACCTGGCAACTCTGCGCCAGCTGCCTGGCTTCCAGGCCCACCAGCTCAGCTTCCGCGTAAAGACACAGCGCTGACGATGCCTCTGAATTAGCCAAGATGAGCAGGCACAGCACTCGCTAGCCCCCCAGGCCAGGCTGCACTCAGGGCGCAGAGTCACCATATGGGGTCCCTCCCGGCAGCCTGAGGCCCTGGTCCCAGCCCAGCCCTCCGAGCGAGGTGGCAACAGGCGGCAAGACGCGCCGTGAAGGAAGATGAAACCAGGGACGAAGCTGGAGTGGGGGTAAGGTGCCCCGGAAGAGCAGAGGACCAGCTTTGACCCACTTTCTCTCCCGAGGGCCCCTCCCTCCCCTGAGGGTCTCAGGCCACAGCTTCGAGCCCCAGCATCCCCAGTCCTAGGGAAGCAAGGAGTGTGAGTCCAGTTAGACAAGCAGTTCTGAGAGTCGTCTGCATTCTCAGACCTCATACAGCTACGATTAGCCAGCCGAGGAGTGGGGGAGCTGAATAGGGCATCTGCCCTCTGGGCCCTTCTCTCCTCTAGCTCACTCCAGAAGGGGTGTCCTCCGGCCAAGGGAGGTGGTGAGCCAGGCCCCTCCAGTGGGCCCCAGGGACAGACGGCCAGCCCAGGGAGTGCCCTGATGTCCACCGCGGCCAGGTGCCTGAGCTTCAGCCTGCAGGGCACCCTGGCCCTGGGACCTGCCCTTGGGGGGCAGGGATCCAGTACAGATGCCACCCTGCCCCTCCGCACACTACTGCTTCAGCCAGTGGCCTGGGCCTGTCGCACCCTCACCACACACCTGCCGCTCCATTTCTGCCCCTCATGTTAATTTCTCTTTAACACATGTCAGGAGAAGGGCAGCAAGTGTCAGGACAACCTGGGGTTCAAGTTGTTTGGGCTCAACATCCTTAAAGGAACCCACCCACCAGCCCAAGGAGCTAAAGGCTGCTTCAGAGGGTCGTGAGCAGAGCAGATCCCTGTTTCATAAAGCGGAGAGAAGCTCACCTGCAGGCCAGAGCAAAGAGGGGAGAGCCAGGAAGAGATATGCTCTCCTGCAGCCTTCGTGGGGGGGCCACAGCTGTGCGTGGGCAGCATACAGGGACCCATGCCCACACCCACGTACACACACACAGCCACACACACACCCATGCCCATGCACCTACACACACACACAGCCAC
>SJYW01035273.1:591822-608518 GCA_006410735.1 Raphicerus campestris | reverse complement strand
ACAAGTTGGAATCAAGATTTCGCCTGCAATGCAAGAGCTACGAGATGTGTATAAGAGACAGCACACACACACAGAGCCACGCACACACACCCATGGACACACACACACACAGCCATGCCCATGCACACACACACACACACACATGCCCACACACACAGCCAAGTACACACACTCTTGCCCATGCTCCTACACACACCCACAAGGGAAGGGCATGGGAAGCAGAGGGACTTACCTTGCTCCCCCTCCCCCAAGGACCAAGGCGATGGCATTGCCAGTCAGCACTCTCGCCAGGCGGGAGAAGTCCGAGTGCCGGTCTGGGGGCCTCTGGCAGACCCGCTCATACAGCTCCACCTACAAGAGAGGCCAGCAGACAGGGCCGACCTGACCCGCTGCTCTCCCCAACTCCTGACCCAAAGCTGTCTCCAGGACACGCCGGCGGCTCTGAGCTGAGCCGTCAGCACCTCAGTGCCTGGGCTTGGCTGGGAGGGTCCCACGGCCCTGGGCCTCGCCGACACCTGCCACCCCACGCGGAGGCCTGGACGTCTGGGCGTCGACACCATGGTCAGTTTGTGTCCACCGTGCTGCGGGGGCCCTGCTCCCACTGTGGCCCGTGCTGTCTCCAGGGTGAGGGCCCTGAGGAAGAGGGGCCTCAGGATTTGCAGCTTTTTCTGTCCAAAGGAGGAGGCAGGGCCAACCTGAGGCCCCTGGGCTCGGCTCTGGCACCACGTGGGGGCTCCTCCATTAGCGGGGCCGCCACACAACAGTCAGGCTCAAGCAGAAGTGAGAGCCCCATCAGCGCCATGGGCTGGGGTCAGAGGTGGGGGGAGGGCAGGAGGCAGGCCGGGGCCCCAGCTCACCAGCTTGGGCAGGCTCCTCCTGGAGAAGACGCGGCGAGGGCAGCAGAGGTGCAGGTGGCCGGAGCACCAGCCCCGCATGTTGAGCCACTCCACGGTGCGGGCCGGCGCGGGCCCGTCCTGCCGGTGCAGCAGCACCAGCTGCTTCTGGGCGCGCACGGCCGAAGTGTCCAGCATCCGCTCCAGCTGAGGAGTGGAGCGTGAGTCAGCCGCCCAGCAGAGCCCTGGGCTGGACGCTGCCTCGCCCGTCAGCCCACACGGGCTGTGGCGCCGGCCTGGCTGCAGTGTGCTGGGCCCTTCCTCTGTGAAGCCGGGCCCCAGGGGCTGCCGCTACGTGCTGGCCGAGCTCTGGGGGCCTGCGGGCAGGGAGGGCACCGCCCTCCACTTCTCTAACATGGCCCTGTGAACACACGCTACAACCTTCTCTGGCAAAGGGGCGGCGCTCCTGGCAGAACTGGAACCCACAGCAGAGATGACGAGTTTGTAGCTGACCCAGGACAGGGCGGAACGTGAGGTGAGAACAGAGGACGGACACAAAGCAAAGAGGTGACAACTCCACCCGACGCAGGGGAAGCTGGAGGCGGTGGGACCCCAGGTGCAGGGCGACGAGCACGGGCCCAGGCCTTGCCTGGCAGCACCGCTGACTGCAGTGGGGCCTGGCAGCTCTGTGAAGCTGAAGACACAGCCCCTGGCTCAGCAGCTTTTCTAGGTGGTGCCCTGAAGACACCCTTGCACACGCGTGTAGCAAGGAAATTTCACAGTCCACTGACAGAACAGGCAGATGGTGGAGCATTCACAAATAGAAACTAAACAGCCGTAAGCCGAGTAGGACAATATGGATAAATCTCAGAAGCGCAAGCACTGAGGAGAGAAGGAGATTCCAAGACGGCACAGGCTTCAGCAGCATGTGAACTGAGCACTTTCAGATGTACAAGCTGGATTTAGAAAAGGCAGAGGAACCAGAGATCAAACTGCCAACATCCACTGGATCATAGAAAAAGCAAGGAAATTCCAGAGAACCATCTACTTCTGCTTCATTGACTACACTAAAGCCTTTAATGGTGTGGATCACAAGCTGTGGAAAATTCTTAAAGATATGGGAATACCAGGCCACCTTACTTGCATCCTGAGAAATCAGTATGCAGGTCAAAAAAACCAGAATCTCACATGCAACGACTGACTGGTTCCCAGTTGGGAAAGGAATACAGCAAGGCTGTGCAGTCGCCCTGCCTGTTCAGTTTACATGCAGAGTGCGCGCGTGCTCACTAAGGCCCTTCAGTCGCGCACAGTTGTGACCCCAAGGACTGTCGCCCACCAGGCTCCTCTGTCCATGGCATTCTCCAGGCAGGAACAGTGGAGTGGGTTGCGACACCCTTCTCCAGGGGATCTTCCTCACCTAGGGATCAAACCCGTAGCTCTTGCATTGCAGGCGAATTCTTTACCTCCGAGCTACCCGGGAAGCCCCTATGCAGAGTTCATCATGCAAAATGCTGCACTGGGTGAATCACAAGTTGGAATCAAGATTTCCAGGAGTAATATCAACAGCCCCAGATATGCAGATGATTCCACTTTAATGGCAGAAAGTGAAGAGGAACTAAAGGGCCTCTTGATGAGGGTGAAAGAGGAGAGTGAAAAAGTTGGCTTGAAACTCAATATTCAAAAAACCTAAGATCATGGCATCCAGTCCCGTCACTTCACGCAAACAGAAGGGGAAACTGGAAGCAGTGGCAGACTTCACTTTCTTAGGCTCCAAAGTCCCTGCAGACAGTGACTGCAGCCACGAAACTAGAGCACGCCTGCTCCCTGGGAAGCAGCAACGACAAGCCTAGGCAATGTACTAAAAAGCAGAGAGGCCACTTTGCCAACAAAGGTCCATCTAGTCAAAGCTATGGTTTTCCCAGCAGTCACACACAGATGTGAGAGCTAGACCATAAAGAAGGCTGAGTGCCGAATAACGGATGCATTCAAATTGTGGTGCTAGAGAAGACTCTTGAGAGTCCTTTGAACTGCATGGAGATCAAACTAATCAATCACAGAGGAAATCAACCCTAAATATTCATTGGAAGGACTGTTGCTGAAGTTGAAGCTCCAATACTTTGGCCACCTGATGGGAAGAGCCGACTCACTGGAAAAGACTCTGATGCTGGGAAAGATTGACGGCAAAAGGAGGAGGAGGTGGCAGATGGTGAGATGGTTGGATAGCATCACCAACTCAACAGACATGAATCTGAGCAAACTCCAGGACACACTGAAGGACAGGGAAGCCTGGCATACTGCAGTCCATGGGATTGCAAAGGGTCTGATTCAATGTAGTGATTGAACAACAAACCAACAGAGATGGCACAGAGCAGAACACTGTTCACGTAAAGCAGCGCCACACGCACACAGAGCAGGGTGGGGCGAGCGGCGCCGCACGCACACAGAGCAGGGCGAGGCGCTGGCTTTACAGGAGGCCGCCAGCCAGTGCTGCTGGCTGCCTCACGGCCGGTTTCAGTCCAGCTCAGGCGCTCAGTCGGGCCCGACTCTTTGTGGCCCCATGAACTGCAGCACGCCAGGCCTCCCTGTCCATCAGCAATTCCCGGAGCTCACTCAGACTCATGTCCATCGGTCGGTGAGCCCATCCAGCCATCTCATCCTCTGTCCTTCCCTTCTCCTCCCACCTTCAATCTTTCCTAGCATCAATGAGTCAGTTCTTCACATCAGGTGGCCAAAGGATTGGAGTTTCAGCTTCAGCATCAGTCCCACCAATGAATAGTCAGGACTGATTTCCTTTAGGACTGACTGGCTGGATCTCCTTGCAGTCAACTCTCAAGAGTCTTCTCCAACACCACAGTTCAAAGGCAACAGTTCTTTGGCACTTTACAGTCCAGTCCTCACATCCATACGTGACTCTGGAAAAGCCACAGGTATCTGCCTGCTCCTGCTAAACCACCACCAGAGGTAAACACAGCAAAATGCTTTCAAAATGTGCAGAGCAAATGTCTGGGTGTTTGCTCTTACTATTCATCCCTTCCTGAGTTCTTGAAATACTTCAAAGAAAAAAAAGACAACCCAGGTCTGAGAAAAGAGAGGGCCACGCTAGCCAGGACCTGCCCAGCCGGCTGCCGAGACCACGCCCACTACCCGGCCCCACCCGCCGAAGCCCCCGTGCTCCCGAACCCAGCTCACCTCGCCGACCCTGGGCTCCTGCTCGCCCAGGCCCACGACGAGGATGCAGTCTGCCTGCCGGATGCAGCACTGGGTCCAGGGCGTGAGCGTGCTATCCGCCTGGTAGAGCACAATCCGGTGGATGTCCTCCTGCTGCCCCAGCCAGCTAGACAGCCGGTACTCGTGGATACTGGAAGGCACAGACACCCTGGTGTGTTTCATGGCTGGGCAGGGCCCCCTGAGAGCAGGAGGCTGGGCTCGGCCAGGCTGTTCCCACGCGGAGGCCTCGTACCTGTCCAGAGCAGCGGAGCCAAGGCGCTGTTTGATGCTGTCACTGGTCAGCAGCAGGGCAGGGCCTAAAAACAACCACCAGATGCAGGAAACTGTCGGCATCCCACCTTGGAGGCGAGGCCCTTCCTTCTGGAGTCTGCTTTTCGGGAGAGCAGTAAACCTCTCACAGTTCTCGAGGAAGGGCCTGGGCCGGAGGAAAACCTCCAGGCAGGTGGCCCTCCTGCAGTGTGCCAAGGGAAGGGCTGAGCCAGGTGCAGGGACGGGCAGCCTCTCTGAGCCTCCTCAGTCTCCTCTGTACACACTGGGCTTCAATTTCTGCAGCTCTGAAACTGTGTGTGTTGGGGGCAGGGGAAGCACAAGCTCGCAAAATGCGAAATCAGACAACTTCCCCAACCCAAGCCAGCGGCTGGCTGGGTTCCAGCAGACGCGGTTTACCAGGATGGAGATGCATGCTTTCACATGCTGTCTCTGGGGTCAGCTTGTTCTTCCATCTACAGGGTGGCTCAGATGGTAAATAATCCACCTGCAATGTGGGAGACCTGGGTTCAATCCCTGGGTTGGGAAGATCCCTTGGAGAAGGGAAAGGATATGCACGCCAGTATTCTGGCCTAGAGAATTCCATGGACTGTATAGTCCATGGAGTGGCAAAGAGTTGGACACAACTGAGTGACTTTCACCTTCCGTTTGGGCTTCCCTGATAGCTCAGCTGGTAGAGAATCCGCATGCAATGAAGGAGACCCCGGTTCGATTTCTGGGTCAGGAAGATCTGTTGGAGAAGGGAGCTGCTGTCCGCACAGACACATCTGCTCACCCACGAGGGCTGCCAGGGGTGGGGACAAAAGCTGAGAGACAGTGGCCCTCAGGTCAGGAAGGCCACTGCACTGCCCTGAGGATGAAGAAGTCCTGCTGCAGCAAGAGGAGCCCAGGCTCCCCCTGCAGTGGCATCTGGACTTCCCTGAGGGCTTACAGTCAGAAGGGGAGAGACAGGAAGCCACTGCCTGTGTTTAGCTGGAAGCGTCTGCTTTCTTGACAGCACACAGAATAAGGGCGTGTTCCACAGGGTGGAATACTCGCCCAGAGCCAGACATCCTGGAGAGCGGATTCAAGCGGGCCTTAGGAAGCATGACTACACACAAAGCTAGTGGAGGTGCCAGAACTCCAGCTGAGCTGTTTCAAGTCCTAAAGGGTGATGCTGTGCAAGTGCTGCACTCAATATGCCAGTAAATTTGGAAAACTCAACATTGGCCGCAGGACTGGAAAGGGTCAGTTTTCATTTCAATCCCAAAGAAATGCAATGCCAAAGACTGCTCAAACTATCGCACAATTGCACTCATCTCACACACTAGCAAAGCAATACCCAAAATTCTCCAAGCTGGTACATGAACTGAGAACTTCCAGATGTTCAAGCTGGATTTAGAAAAGGCAGAGGAACCAGAGATCAAACTGCCATCATCCGCTGGAATGTAGAAAAAGCAACAGAGTTCCAGAAAAACATCTACTTCTGCTGTATTGACTAGGCCAAAGCCTTTGACTGTGTGGATCACTACAAAATGTGGAACATTCTTAAAGAGACGGGAATCCCAGACCACCTTACCCACCTCCTGAGAAATCTGCATGCAGGTCAAGAAGCAATAGTTAGAACTGGACATGGAACAATGAACTGGTTCCAAATTGGGGAAGGAGTACATCAAGGCAGTATATTGTCACTTTGCTTATTTAACTCACATGCAAAGTACATCATGAGAAACACTGGGCTGGATGAAGCACAAGCTGGACTCAAGATTGTTGNGTCCTCCTGCTGCCCCAGCCAGCTAGACAGCCGGTACTCGTGGATACTGGAAGGCACAGACACCCTGGTGTGTTTCATGGCTGGGCAGGGCCCCCTGAGAGCAGGAGGCTGGGCTCGGCCAGGCTGTTCCCACGCGGAGGCCTCGTACCTGTCCAGAGCAGCGGAGCCAAGGCGCTGTTTGATGCTGTCACTGGTCAGCAGCAGGGCAGGGCCTAAAAACAACCACCAGATGCAGGAAACTGTCGGCATCCCACCTTGGAGGCGAGGCCCTTCCTTCTGGAGTCTGCTTTTCGGGAGAGCAGTAAACCTCTCACAGTTCTCGAGGAAGGGCCTGGGCCGGAGGAAAACCTCCAGGCAGGTGGCCCTCCTGCAGTGTGCCAAGGGAAGGGCTGAGCCAGGTGCAGGGACGGGCAGCCTCTCTGAGCCTCCTCAGTCTCCTCTGTACACACTGGGCTTCAATTTCTGCAGCTCTGAAACTGTGTGTGTTGGGGGCAGGGGAAGCACAAGCTCGCAAAATGCGAAATCAGACAACTTCCCCAACCCAAGCCAGCGGCTGGCTGGGTTCCAGCAGACGCGGTTTACCAGGATGGAGATGCATGCTTTCACATGCTGTCTCTGGGGTCAGCTTGTTCTTCCATCTACAGGGTGGCTCAGATGGTAAATAATCCACCTGCAATGTGGGAGACCTGGGTTCAATCCCTGGGTTGGGAAGATCCCTTGGAGAAGGGAAAGGATATGCACGCCAGTATTCTGGCCTGGAGAATTCCATGGACTGTATAGTCCATGGAGTGGCAAAGAGTTGGACACAACTGAGTGACTTTCACCTTCCGTTTGGGCTTCCCTGATAGCTCAGCTGGTAGAGAATCTGCATGCAATGAAGGAGACCCCGGTTCGATTCCTGGGTCAGGAAGATCTGTTGGAGAAGGGAGCTGCTGTCCGCACAGACACATCTGCTCACCCACGAGGGCTGCCAGGGGTGGGGACAAAAGCTGAGAGACAGTGGCCCTCAGGTCAGGAAGGCCACTGCACTGCCCTGAGGATGAAGAAGTCCTGCTGCAGCAAGAGGAGCCCAGGCTCCCCCTGCAGTGGCATCTGGACTTCCCTGAGGGCTTACAGTCAGAAGGGGAGAGACAGGAAGCCACTGCCTGTGTTTAGCTGGAAGCGTCTGCTTTCTTGACAGCACACAGAATAAGGGCGTGTTCCACAGGGTGGAATACTCGCCCAGAGCCAGACATCCTGGAGAGCGGATTCAAGCGGGCCTTAGGAAGCATGACTACACACAAAGCTAGTGGAGGTGCCAGAACTCCAGCTGAGCTGTTTCAAGTCCTAAAGGGTGATGCTGTGCAAGTGCTGCACTCAATATGCCAGTAAATTTGGAAAACTCAACATTGGCCGCAGGACTGGAAAGGGTCAGTTTTCATTTCAATCCCAAAGAAATGCAATGCCAAAGACTGCTCAAACTATCGCACAATTGCACTCATCTCACACACTAGCAAAGCAATACCCAAAATTCTCCAAGCTGGTACATGAACTGAGAACTTCCAGATGTTCAAGCTGGATTTAGAAAAGGCAGAGGAACCAGAGATCAAACTGCCATCATCCGCTGGAATGTAGAAAAAGCAACAGAGTTCCAGAAAAACATCTACTTCTGCTGTATTGACTAGGCCAAAGCCTTTGACTGTGTGGATCACTACAAAATGTGGAACATTCTTAAAGAGACGGGAATCCCAGACCACCTTACCCACCTCCTGAGAAATCTGCATGCAGGTCAAGAAGCAATAGTTAGAACTGGACATGGAACAATGAACTGGTTCCAAATTGGGGAAGGAGTACATCAAGGCAGTATATTGTCACTTTGCTTATTTAACTCACATGCAAAGTACATCATGAGAAACACTGGGCTGGATGAAGCACAAGCTGGACTCAAGATTGTTGGGAGAAATATCAATAACCTCAGATATGTAGATGACACCACCCTTATGGCAGAAAATGAAGAAGAACTAAAGAGCCTCTTGATGAAACTGAAAGAGGAGAGTGAAAAAGCTGGCTTAAAATCAATATTCAAAAATCTAAGATCATGGCATCCGGTTCCATCACTTCATGGCAAACAGATGGGGAAACAGTGGAAACAGTGACAGATTTTATTTTCTTGAGCTCCAAAATCACTGGAGATGGTAACCGCTGCCATGAAACTGAAAGACACTTGCTCCCTGGAAGAAAAGTTATGACCATAAAAAGCAGATGCATCACTTTTCTGACAAAGATTTGTCTAGTCAAAGCTATGGTTTTTCCAGTAGTCATGTATGGATGTGAGAGTTGGACCATAAGGATAGCTGAGTGTCGAAGAATTGATGCTTTTTAACTGTGGTGCTAAAGAAGACTCTTGAGTCCCTTGGACAGCAAGGAGATGCAACTAGTCCATCCTAAAGGAAATCAGTCCTGACCATTCATTGGCAGGACTGATGCTGAAGCTGAAACTCCAGTACTTTGGCCATCTGATGTGAAGAACTGACTCACTGGAAAAGACCCTGATGCTGGGAAAGATTGAAGGCGGGAGGAGAAGGGAAGGACAGAGGATGAGATGGCTGGATGACATCACCAACTCGATGGACATGAGTTTGAGCAAGCTCTGGGAACAGGGAGGCCTGGTGTGCTGCAGTCCACAGGGTCGCAGAGTCGGACACGACTGAGTGACTGAATTGGACCACAGGGTGGCGGCTGTGAGGTGGCCGCTCGTCTGACCTGCAGGGGAGCAGCTCTGACTCAAAGGCAGAAGCCTGTGGAAGTAGGGGAGCAACTCCTCTGGGGGTCAGGACAGAGGGTGCTGGTCCCACTGAGGCCACACTCCTGCCTTGAGGGTCGGGCACCCACAAGGGCCTGACAGAGAGGGAGCCCTCTCGGGGCTGGAGGGGCTCTTAGCCCCTGGGCACTGCAGTGACTCCTTCCGTTCACCTCTTGGAAGTCTAGGATGAGACGGGACAGGCAGGCCGTGTCTGCTGCGGGAACACCAAGGAGCCCTGCCTGAGGCCCCGGGGACTGGGGCTGCTCTCTCTGGCCCTCGGTGCACATCTGCTCTAGGCCTCGGCCTGGCCTCGAGGGTTCTTAGGAGGCCCCTGGGAAAGTGTGGAGCCCCTAGGAGTACCCTGGGCTCACCAGGCGCTGCCTACAGCCCTGGCCAATTAGGAACGTGGTGGCCAGCCTGTCCCTGGGAGGGCTCTGCCTGAGGCCCAGGCCATGGACAGGGCCAGGGTAGTGTGCGGACTCAGGGTGGCTCCCAGGCACTCCGAGTCGGCTCTGTGGGGGCTGTTCAGGCCTGGAGAGTCACTGCCAGCCCTGCTGTTACGCAGCCTCTCCTCCAAACTGCAGAAGCCAGAGGAAGTGGCTGATACCCTGAAGCTGGAAGACAAAGCCATCGGCCTAGATCCTCTCTCTGCAAACACCCTTCACAGATGAGATCACCTTTCAGCAAAGGAACCCTCAGGGCAGGGTCTAGTGGTTCTGAGTGAGGGCTCTGGGTCAGCTGAGGAGCCTACAGAAAAATGCATCCTGACTCTATTCACTTCATCATCAAAACCATCCCCAGTGGATCGTGAACTTGGCAGATAATACCATAATGTCTTCAAAAGAGCCTCTCTGGGGTTTCCCTGGGGGTCCGGCGGCTAAGACGCTGAGCTCCCGGTGCAGGGGCCCAGGTTCGATCCCTGGTCAGGGAGCCAGATCCCACATGCTACAACTAAGACCCAGAGCAGCCAAATAAATAAATAAAATAAAATAAAAAACAAAAGAACTTCTTCATGACTTGGGGACAGGATGAAATTTCTTCAATAAAATTCAAAATTCAGTAACAATATAGGGAAAAAAATGATAAATAAATTGGTCCGTATTAGAATTAACAACTCGCATTTGTCAAAGTCAGTGAGCTGGATGCGTGCTGTCATGCCCAACTCTTGGCAACCCCGTGGGCTATAGGCACCAGCCCACGGGCGTCTCCGGGCCAGGACCCTGGAGCGGGCTGCCGCTCCCTCCTCCAGGGCGTCTCCCGGACCCAGGGCTGGGGTCTGTGCCTCTCGTGCCTCCTGCACTGCGGGTGGAGTCCTTCCCACCGGCGCCACCCAGGAAGCATTTGTCAAAAGACACTATTAAAAGAACAAAAAAATCAAGCCACAGAGGGAAAGATATCTGCATTTTCATCCTAAAAAGGCAACTGTATCCAGACTGCCCACTGACAAGGAAAAGAGAACAGCCCCACAAAACAGTGGGCAACTTGACAGGCACTCAGAAGAAGGGATCCTAGTGGCCGCAAGACAAACTTTTCAGCTGCTGGGAAATGCAGATTCAAGCTGCATGGGACACTGCCTCACAGTTGCAAATGCCCAGCAGCGCAGCGCACCACACGCTCTCCCTCTCCTGCAGAAGAGGCTGTCTGCTGGGCCACACGCCTTCTGTTGCTGTCGTCCAGTCGCTAAGTTGGGTCCAGTTCTTTGCAACTCCACGGATTGCAGCATGTCAGGCAAGCTTCCCCATCTTTCACTATCTCCTGGAGCTTGCCCAAACTCATGCCCATTGAGTGAGTGATTCCATTCAACCGTCTCATTCTCTGTCGCCCCCTTCTCTTCCTGCCTTCAATCCTTCCCAGCATCAGGGTTTTTTCCAGTGAGTTGGCTCTTCCCATCACGTGGCCAAATTATTAAAGCTTCAAAATCAGTCCCTCCAATGAATATTCAGGGTTCATTTCCTTTAGGTTTGACTGGTTTGATCTCCTTGCAGTCCAAGGGACTCTCAAGGTTTTCTCCAGCATCACAATTTGAAAGCATCAATTCTTGGGCGTTCAGCCTTCTTTATGGTCCAACTCTCACATCCATACAGGACTACTGGAAAAATCATAGCTCTGACTAGATGAATCTTTGTCAGAAAAGTCAAGTCTCTGCTTTTTAACATGCTGTCTATGTTGGTCATAACTTTTCTTCCAGGGAGCAAGTGTCCTTCAATTTCACGGCTGCAGTCACCGTCGGCAGCAATTCTGGAGCCTGGAAAGTACAGTCTGTCACTGTTTTCAGTTCTCCCCATTTGTCTGCATGAAGTGATGGGACCGGATGCCGTGATCTTAGTTTTCTGAATGTTGACTTTTAAGCCAGCGTTTTCACTGCCCTCTTTCACTCTCATCAAGAGGCTCTTTAGTTTCTCTTCACTTTCTGCTATTAGAGTTGTATCCTCTGCATATCTGAGTTTGTTGGTATTTCTCCTGGCAATCTTGATTTCAGCTTGCGGTTCGTCCAGCCCGGCATTTAGCATGACGTCCTCTGCATGTAAGGTAAATGAGCAGGCTGAGAATACACAGCCTTGATGCACTCCTTCCCAATTTTGAACCAGTCAGTTGTTCCACATCCAGTTCTTCTAACTGTTGCTTTTTGACCTGCATACAAGTTCCTCAGGGGGCAGGTAAAGATTGGATACATAAAGTATCTTTTCTGATCACAATGGTGTAAAAATGGAAAATTCACAAATATATGGAAATTAAATGCTTAAACAACCAGTGAGTCAAAGAAATCACAAAGAAATGAGGAAATATCTTGAAACAAATGAAAAAAAAAGCACGACATTCGAGAATGTACAGGACACAGCGAAAGCCCTGCTAGGAGGGAAGTTTATAGCTATAAATGCCTCTTCTGAGGAAGAAGAAAGATCTCTGATTAACAGACGGCTTTGTACCTTAAGTAACCAGAAGAATCTCAAACTAAACACAGGCCAGAGCCACGCGGGGCTGTGCTCCGGGTGCAGGCCTTCTCCAGCTGTGGGGCGCAGGGGCCCCTCTCTGGCTGTGGGGCGCAGGCTCCCCGTGTACAGCCTGGGTCTGCGGGCGCAGCCTGGAGGAGCTGCGGCTCTGAGGGCCGAGCTTNGGGCTATAGGCACCAGCCCACGGGCGTCTCCGGGCCAGGACCCTGGAGCGGGCTGCCGCTCCCTCCTCCAGGGCGTCTCCCGGACCCAGGGCTGGGGTCTGTGCCTCTCGTGCCTCCTGCACTGCGGGTGGAGTCCTTCCCACCGGCGCCACCCAGGAAGCATTTGTCAAAAGACACTATTAAAAGAACAAAAAAATCAAGCCACAGAGGGAAAGATATCTGCATTTTCATCCTAAAAAGGCAACTGTATCCAGACTGCCCACTGACAAGGAAAAGAGAACAGCCCCACAAAACAGTGGGCAACTTGACAGGCACTCAGAAGAAGGGATCCTAGTGGCCGCAAGACAAACTTTTCAGCTGCTGGGAAATGCAGATTCAAGCTGCATGGGACACTGCCTCACAGTTGCAAATGCCCAGCAGCGCAGCGCACCACACGCTCTCCCTCTCCTGCAGAAGAGGCTGTCTGCTGGGCCACACGCCTTCTGTTGCTGTCGTCCAGTCGCTAAGTTGGGTCCAGTTCTTTGCAACTCCACGGATTGCAGCATGTCAGGCAAGCTTCCCCATCTTTCACTATCTCCTGGAGCTTGCCCAAACTCATGCCCATTGAGTGAGTGATTCCATTCAACCGTCTCATTCTCTGTCGCCCCCTTCTCTTCCTGCCTTCAATCCTTCTCAGCATCAGGGTTTTTTCCAGTGAGTTGGCTCTTCCCATCAGGTGGCCAAATTATTAAAGCTTCAAAATCAGTCCCTCCAATGAATATTCAGGGTTCATTTCCTTTAGGTTTGACTGGTTTGATCTCCTTGCAGTCCAAGGGACTCTCAAGGTTTTCTCCAGCATCACAATTTGAAAGCATCAATTCTTGGGCGTTCAGCCTTCTTTATGGTCCAACTCTCACATCCATACAGGACTACTGGAAAAATCATAGCTCTGACTAGATGAATCTTTGTCAGAAAAGTCAAGTCTCTGCTTTTTAACATGCTGTCTATGTTGGTCATAACTTTTCTTCCAGGGAGCAAGTGTCCTTCAATTTCACGGCTGCAGTCACCGTCGGCAGCAATTCTGGAGCCTGGAAAGTACAGTCTGTCACTGTTTTCAGTTCTCCCCATTTGTCTGCATGAAGTGATGGGACCGGATGCCGTGATCTTAGTTTTCTGAATGTTGACTTTTAAGCCAGCGTTTTCACTGCCCTCTTTCACTCTCATCAAGAGGCTCTTTAGTTTCTCTTCACTTTCTGCTATTAGAGTTGTATCCTCTGCATATCTGAGTTTGTTGGTATTTCTCCTGGCAATCTTGATTTCAGCTTGCGGTTCGTCCAGCCCGGCATTTAGCATGACGTCCTCTGCATGTAAGGTAAATGAGCAGGCTGAGAATACACAGCCTTGATGCACTCCTTCCCAATTTTGAACCAGTCAGTTGTTCCACATCCAGTTCTTCTAACTGTTGCTTTTTGACCTGCATACAAGTTCCTCAGGGGGCAGGTAAAGATTGGATACATAAAGTATCTTTTCTGATCACAATGGTGTAAAAATGGAAAATTCACAAATATATGGAAATTAAATGCTTAAACAACCAATGAGTCAAAGAAATCACAAAGAAATGAGGAAATATCTTGAAACAAATGAAAAAAAAAGCACGACATTCGAGAATGTACAGGACACAGCGAAAGCCCTGCTAGGAGGGAAGTTTATAGCTATAAACACCTCTTCTGAGGAAGAAGAAAGATCTCTGATTAACAGACGGCTTTGTACCTTAAGTAACCAGAAGAATCTCAAACTAAACACAGGCCAGAGCCACGCGGGGCTGTGCTCCGGGTGCAGGCCTTCTCCAGCTGTGGGGCGCAGGGGCCCCTCTCTGGCTGTGGGGCGCAGGCTCCCCGTGTACAGCCTGGGTCTGCGGGCGCAGCCTGGAGGAGCTGCGGCTCTGAGGGCCGAGCTTGGGCTCGATAGTCGTGGCGCAACGGCTGAGCTGCCTTGTAGCACGTGCAGTTTTTCCAGACCAGGGAGGAGCCTCTCACCCCTGCATTGGCAGGCCGATTCTTAACCACTGGACCGCCAGGGACAATCCTCTACCAAACATTAAAAGAAACATTAATTACAGTCTTCCTCAAAGTCTTCCAAAATATTGACTCTGAGGGAACACTTCCTGACTCCCTTACCAAAGTCACGGTGGGACCAAGACACCCCAAGAAACGACAGACGAGCAGCCCTGACAGTGCGGAGCCCTTCACGAGAGCCGAGCTGACCAGACTCAGCGGGTAGAGAAGGGTTACACACCAGACCCAGTGGGACTCACTCCTGGAGTGCAAGGACGACTCGATTCATGAGTATCAACCAGTGTAATGAACCACACTAACAGAACAGAGGGGGGAAGTGTGACCATCTCAACTGCTGTAGGAAAAGCACTGAGGAAATCTACGTCTTTTTAGATATAAACTCTCAGCAAAATATGAATAGAAAGAAACCTCCCTAACATATGAAGAGGCCGTCCGTGAGAGACCGACAGCTAACACCCTACTCAGACAAAAGACTGGAAGCTTTTCCGGGAGGCTGCTTCCTTCTCACATCACTGGACGCCACTGCCACCCAACACCACCAGCGGTTCAGTACAGTCCGTCACGACCCCACTTTCTTGCAGAAATAGAAATTCACATGGACACACACGCAGTCGCGTGCGCACACCGCGCAGACGCCAGCTTCCTGGTCTGGATGCTGTGCCGTGGTTGCATAACCGGGGTGGGGGCTGGCATATGGCTCCCTCTTCACCCTTTTTATAACTTGCTATGAATCTATGATTATTTCAAAATAAAAGGTTTTTTTCAAAGGGAACAAGCTATTATTATGATTCAGCACATCTGCCCTGTACAACTGCAGGTCTTTTGATGCGCCCGGGACAGTCTGACCGACCTCACTGAAAACAAATGGAGGTTTCCAGATCTGGAACATTTGTTCTGAAACAAGAGACCAAGACTAATGGAAATTAATGCTTTCTGTGATTTAAATTTTCACTTGGAGAATTACTTTTAAATATTGAATATTTATAATAGCTCAATTTTGTAAATCATTTTTGTTTGGCATTTATTCTACACCTTCTATTACCCCTTGAAGCCATTAAAATAGCCCTGTCTCAGAAAACTGTCTTATTGTCTATTACTATGATCACTCACAGTTATATAAAAACACATGAGTAAAGTGTTAAGAATATGGAACGCTTTATGATTTGGAGAATTCCTAAGAATTCTCCAGAATTTCAGTTTCTTGTTCTTGAGTCCCAAACTCCCCAGCTGTCAGGAGCCTGAGAGCAAGACGCGAGCTGCTGGAGCCTGACTGAGGGCGCCCTGCCTTGCCAGCCGCCCCCGTCACTGCAGTGCGCCCTCCAAGCGGTGGGGCAGCGGCAGGCACCCACCCCAGGCGGGCTTCTGCGGGACTAAGGGGCCCCCGTGGGGTCAGCTGGGAGGAGCACAGTGCGACTCGTACCAGCTGCTGCGGTGTCGGGCCTCCCCATCAAGACTGTCCGGAGGCTCCATCTCACTGTGACGGTCCCCTCCCCAGTGCTGCAGCCCCAGCCCCACCCAGGGTTATCAGCCTTGTGGGCAATGCTGAGCGCTCTTTCAGGAGAACCTGGAAGGACTGAGAGGCAGGAGGAGGAGGGGACCCAGGGGACCTCAGGTGGCCTCGGGCAGGGCTTACCGATAGCGCTGAGGGCATGCTTGAGCTCCAGGGTGAAGGCGGTGAGGGGCACGTCCTCCGACACTGGCATGACAGCCACCGTGGAGAGGTTGCTGGCGGGGTTCCCCGAGTCCCACTTGCTGCCCACAGTATGGAACCCAAACTGGTGACCTGCAGAGCACAGGGGTGCGCGCTAGCCTGAGGAGCCGGCTGCCGCCGGGACAGTCTCAGTGTCCCCGAGTGTTTCCAGGTGATGGCGTGGCCCCAGCAGCCTGGCCGGGGGAATGGGCACCTGGGTCTGCCCTGGTCTCCACAACTAGAGCCCCGGCCTTCCTGCCGAAAGCGAACCGCACTGCGGCAACCCTTGCGTCTCATACACATCAGGACTGGCCCCCTGAAGGGGACACGGGAACAGACTCAAAGAAGACTGTGAGGCCCAGAGAAAACGCAATGGGGTGGAGGGTCGGCCAGGGGAGGACCCATCCTCTGGCCGCAGCCTCTCCTGGAGCTCTTCCAGCACCTCCTCCAGAGACAGTGACAGCCTGAGCTTCAGATGATGCCACCTTTCTACTATCTTGTCTGCACAGGCTTCCAGACCTAGGGGTGAGGCGCAGAATCGCCCGCCGGAGGCCAGGGCTGGGTCCTCAGACCACAGGCTCCCCACACTCTAGTCGTGTGGCCAGGAGGCCCCACAGCAGCAGTGGTGGACCTGCAGGCGCGTATGTCCACGAGGTCATTACCCTCCACCAGTGCATCCCTGGCTGAAGCTTATTTCCAATCACAAAGTCCCTTCTTGGTGAGTGGCATCTCCTGTTTTCACGGAGGTGGCTGAGGGGGCAGCCTCACCCTTCCCGCCAGCCACATCCCAGCCAGGCTCCAGTCTTCTGGGGCCTGGACACGCTGAGGGCTCTCTTCCTGGCTCCCCTGGCCGGCCGCTGTCATAGCCCAGCTCCCACACAGACCTCACCAGGCAGGGTATGGCCATGCAGAAAGGCCCAGTTCTGTCCATTTCTGACTGCTGGCCTTGTCCCTAGGGAGGAGGGTGGAGGGTG
>SJYW01035273.1:553353-576644 GCA_006410735.1 Raphicerus campestris | reverse complement strand
TGGGTGGTCTGGGTGGTCTGGGTCCTGGGTGGTCTGGGTCCTGGGTGGGCCGCTCTTGCAGACTCCACCTTCCCTCACCTGGTCTCCCTGCTTCAACACCACCGTGCCCCCTGGGACGTGGAGAAGCGCCACCCGGCCATCTAACAGCGAAGGGTCCTAGAAATGGAAACACAGGGTCAGGACAGGGAGCGCAGAGAGACAAGCTTATGAGGAGGCTGCACACGGACCCCCAGGCAGGCACACAGCCTCAGGACCACCCATGGAGACAGGCCTAGAGGGTGCCGTCGGCGACAAGCTGGAACCGTTGGCGCAGGACAGACGGACATCAGTGTGACAGCAGAACGCAAACACGCGTACCACATTGCAAAGCCGCGCGAGGGGGCGGCTGGCTGGCTGTGTGGCACAGGCCCAGTGGGCAAGTGTCCCGGTCGGGCGCCCTTTCCCTGCTAGTTGCGCTAGGGGCTCTTCACAGCACACCCAGGAGCACACCCAGGGTCTTGTGAGGAGAGAAACCCACAAAGTGAGTGCCAAGGGCGTGAAACACCAGCTGTGTTTACAGTTCACAGCAACAGTGGAATAGAAACATCAAGAAAACTCGCTAGTCACCTCTGAAGAGGCGTGTGTGCGTGCAAAGTCACTTCAGTCGTGTCCGACTCTTTGCGACCCTACGGACCATAGCCCGCCAGGCTCCTCTGTCCGTGGGATTCACCAGGAAAGAATACTGGAGTGGGTGGCCTTTCCCTCCTCCAGGGGATCTTCCCAACCCAGGGACTGAAGCTGCATCTCTTATGTCTCCTGAACTGGCAGGCGGGTTCTTCGCCACTAGCCGCCTGGGGAGAGGACAGGTATGGTACCTACATCACTAGTTCCAGCCCCGCAAAGCCAAGGGGGCAGGAGTCTCAGCCCGGGCTTTGGGGCTGCCAGCCGACACCCACAGAGAAAGATGGACGCCACATGCCTCCTGGCCAAGAGTGAGACCTGCGCCCCGGTTCCCCCACCATGGGGGGCGGGGGCCAGCCCAGCTGTCAGGCACGAGGACGATGCAGTCTCTGGATAAAGGACGACAGGGGCTTTAGGGAAGAGGCCTGAGAGCCCACCAGCCCCCACCACTCAGTGCCTTCAGGAGCAGCCTGGACAGGAAAAGACTGAAGAATTGGTGTGGCATCTGGGGGAGGGGACAGGACAGTGCCTTGTGTTTAAAAGCAGCCTGTGTCTTTTCTGGGGGGAAATTCTGAAGCTGTTGCTAAACGGGACGCTGGGCGTGGCTGCGCAGGGGGCGCAGGGGGCGCAGTGGGGCAGACGGGCTGCGTGAGCCCCTCAGCTCTGCGGGACGGCGGGCCCGCCCTCCTCCCCGCTGCCCCTGTCCTGTGCGGTGTCATAATAAAAGCTGGTTGTGTTTTTTGTTTTTCCAGAGAGACGGAAGAGACAAAGCGCCGCCAGCAGCACGTGGGCTCACTCAGACCCTGACCCGCAGCCAGGAACAGGAGGCTGGAGACGACGCGGAGACACGCTGCTTCTGGTCCAGCAAGGAGGGAGCTGGGAAGACTCCACTCATCCTAACAAGGGATGCTGAAAACCCTGAAATGTCAACGGCTCTCAGACCCACGAGAGACGTGCTCACCTCTCCCCTTGGAGAAGTGGGGGTGCAGTAACGAACCCCACGGAGGGAAACCTCCATGGGCCCCAAGTGTGGAGGCTCAAGGAACAAGTCTGAGAGATGAAAACTCCAGGGACAGGTCACAGGCCCTCAGCCTTGTGAGGGTCTCCTCCAGGCACTCGACCAGGTTCCCCAGAAAACAGCAGAGAAAAATTGCCTTGGGCCTCTAGTAGGGGAGGGGAAAGGAGCCACTGTGAGCTGGCCAGCCAGGCCTGCCCGCAGGGGAACTAGGCAACCAGAGCCCCGCAGGCTGGCGCCCATCAGAGCCTCACCGCTGGTGGGGAAAGAGTGCCAGCGCCAGCCTGCGCCCACCATCCCGTCTCCCTGAGAGCTCAGGGATCAAGCCGAGACACACCAGGGACGGTCACAGTCCAGAAGCACAGACACACGAAGACTGAGGTCTCACCCAGGCCCGCACGCCTCAGCACCTCGCCACCAAAGGCCTGGCTCAGCACGCCTTCTATCAAGGAACAATTGCATGCCATACTGACAGGAAGAAAAATAACGTGAAGAGCCAAGGGCCAGACATGGCGAGGGCGTTGGCATTATCCGACTAGGCTTTAAAATAACTATGCGGAATATGCTAAGACTCTTGAGAGTCCCTTGGACTGCAAGGAGGTCCAACCAGTCCATCCTAAAGGAGATCAGTCCTGGGTGTTCATTGGAAGGACTGATGCTAAAGCTGAAAGTCCAATACTCTGGCCACCTCATGTGAAGAGTTGACTCACTGGAAAAGACTCTGATGCTGGGAGGAACTGGGGGCAGGAGAAGGGGACGACAGAGGATGAGATGGCTGGGTGGCATCTCTGACTCGATGGACGTGAGTCTGAGTGAACTCCAGGAGATGGTGATGGACAGGGAGGCCTGGCGTGCTGCGATTCATGGGGTCACAAAGAGTCAGACATGACTGCGCGACTGAACTGAACTGAACTGAATATGCTAAGGCTCTAATGGAAAAGGAGACAGCCTGTAAAAACAGATGGGCACTGTAAACAGAGAGATGAAGACTGTAAGGAAGAACAAAAGGAAGCGCTAGAGGCCAAAACCACTGGAACAGAGCAAAGCATGCTTCTGATGAGCTTATCAGCAGCCTTGACACAGCTGAGGGAAGAACCTGAGCTCGAAGATACATCAACAGCAGGTTCCAAACAGAAGAGGAAACGGGGAAACGACTGAAAAAACAGAGCAGAACATGCAGGGCCAGGGGGCAAGCGTAAGAGGCACCGCGTGCGTGACGGGAACGCCAGGAGGGAGGAAGGGGCAGGGGAGCGCCGGGAGCAGCAAGGAATGCAGTCAGTGTCAGGCCACACCACAGACCCCGGAAGCTCGGAGGACACCGACCAGGATAAAGGTCGGAAGATGACACTGGGCATCCCTGACGCAAACTACAGAGAACCAGAGAGGAAGACGACCCTGGAGGAAGCCAGAGGCAGCACTTGGTTTGCAGAGGAACGACGGTGAGACTTACTCCAGACCTCTCTGAAACCACGCAGGCAGGAAGAGAACAGCAGAGTGCTGAGAGAAAAACCCATCAACGTAGAAGTCTATGCCCTGTGAGACTGCCCTTCAAACGTGAGGAAAAGCAGATGTTCTCGTAAACAAACACTGAAGGAACGTGTCACCTGCAGACCTAGATATGCGGGAAGAAGCTCCTTGGAGAGAAGTCAAATGATGCAGGTCAGAAACCCAGGTCCACAAAGTAAGGAGGGAGAGCGCTGGAAGAGGAGAGGCAGAATGAAACCCGAGTCGCTCTTCACCTCACAGGGACGTCTGTTCAAGGTGACATCAGCAGCAGTGCTTTACATGGCGGGGCTCACACAAGCGTGAGGTGAATGCCACCGTGGCACGCACCGGGCTGCGAGCGGGAGCGGGACTGTCCTGTGTTACAGGCACTCACGCCAGCCACAAAACAGCGCAGTGTTTAAAAGCGAAGCGCGCTCTCTGGCTGCACACTGAACACCGCTGGCACCAAATCCTCCCCCAACTCCACAGACACCAAGTGTCCCGGCTCAGCTCGGACACTGACCACCTGCATCTGTCACCAGACCCACAGGTCCTGGGTGCTCACTGGAAGGACTGATGTTGAAGCTGAAACTCCAACACTTTGGCCACCTGATGCAAAGAGCTGACTCATTGGAAAAGGCCCTGATGCTGGGAAAGACTGAAGGCAGGAGAAGGGGCTGACAGATGAGATGGTTGGATGGCATCACTGACTCAATGGACATGAGTCTGAGTCAACTCCAGGTGTTGGTGATGGACAGGGAGGCTGGTCGTGCTGAAGTCCACGGGGTCGCAAAGAGTCGGACACGACTGAGCACCTGAACTGAACTGGACTGGACAGGGGACACTTGCTTGGTGGGCCAGTGGCTAAGACTCTGCTCCCAAGGCAGGGGCTCGGTTCTACCACCTGGTAAGGGGACCAGATCCCACGGGCCACAACCAGAGACAGGGAGCGCCACAGCTGAGACCGACGGCCTTGCCACAGCTCAGACCCGGCGCGGCCCAACGCATGAATAGATTCAAGCTGAGGAGGCAGACAGGCAGGGAGAGAGCCGCCACACTGACACCAACCACAAGAGGGCCGGAGGGGCCACAGGAGCTTCAGACTTCAGAGAAGGCGCATCACGGGGACAACACGGTGATCGAGGGGGCAGTCCTCCAAGAAGACGCAGCGATCCAATGCTGCTGCTCAGTCACTCAGCCGTGTCCAGTTCCCTCTGACCCCGTGGACTGTGGCACGCAGGCTTCCCTGTCCTTCACTCTCTCCCAGAATTTGCTCAAACTCATGTCCATTGAGTCAGTGATGCCGTCCAACCATCCCATCCTCTGTCGTCCCTTTCTCCTCCTGTCTTCAATCCTTCCCAGCATCAGGGTCTTTTCTAATGAGTCAGCTCTTCACATCAGGTTTCCCAAGTATTGGAGCTTCAGTTTCAGCATCAGTCCTTCCAATGAATATTCAGGACTCATTTCCTTTAGGAGAGACTGGTTGGATCTCCTTTCAGTCCACGGGACTCTCAAGTCTTCTCCAGCACCACAGCTCAAAAGCGTCAGTCCTTCAGCGCTCAGTCTTCTTTATGGTCCGCCTCTCACATCCATACGTGACCACCGGAAAAACCACAGCTTTGACTACATGGACCTCTGCTGACAAAGTGATGTCTCTGCTTTTTAATATGCTGTCTAGGTTTGTCATAGCTTTTCTTCCAAGCAGCAAGCGTCTTTTAATCTCATGGCCGCAGTCACCGTCTGCAGCGATTTTGGAGCCAAGCAAACAAAGTCTGTCATTATCCACCACTGTGTAACAATCCAATACATAATGCATAAATGCTTAACAGACCATCAAAACACATGAGACAAAAACTGATCCAGCTATAAGGAAAAACAGATGATTCCACTATGCAGCGGGGACTTCAGCATTCTACCGAGACAGATCCAGCAAACAGGAAATCTGCAGGAACGCAGTTTAACTTAGCACCACCACGAATTGTCAGACTAATTGATGCGAAGATGGCAGACTATACAGTCTTCTCAAGCTCACACAGTACACTCACCAACATAAACGATGTTCTGGGCCACAGACTCCCTCTTCGCAAATTTAAAAGAACAGAAATCATACAGTATCTGCTCCTGGACTACAACAGAATTAAGCTAGAAATCAGTTACAGAAAGACAGCTGGAAAATCCCCAATTACTTGGAGATTAAACACCACAGCTCTAAGTAACGCATGGGTCACAGAATAACTCTCAAGAGAAATTTAAAATATATTGAACTAAATGAAAATGGAAACATAATTTAGTGTGTGCAATACAGTGAAAGCAACACTTAGAGGGAAATTTACAGCTCTGACCGCAAACTAGAAAAGAAGAAAGAGCTAATGTCAGTAATCTAAGCTTCCAGCTAAAGAACTAAAGAAAGAAAAGCAAAGTAAATCCACAGGGAGTAGGAAAAGGCAATAATAAAAACGAGAGCAGAAATCAAGGAAACTGCAAACAGGAAATCAATAGAGAAAAATTAACAAACCCGAAAGCTAGTTCTTTGAAAAGATCAATAAAATTGATAAGCCTCCAACTTCCCTGGGAGTTTGAAGCCTCCAACTTCTGATGACTAAGCGTCCGCACCTGCAGAGTGGGCGGCACGGGTTTGGCCCCTGGCTGGGGAACAAAGACCCCAAATGCCAAGTGGTGCGACCAAAAACAGCGACAACCTCTATCTCAGCTAATCAGGAAAAAAAGGGACTGGTAACAAATTATTAACCTCAAACACACTACAGATGCCACGGAAAATAAAGGGACAGCAAAGGAACACCATAGCAACTCTAGGCACACGAAGCTGACCACCTAGACTAAGTCAGCCAGTGCTTTGAAAGACACAATCTGCCAAAATTCACACTAGAAGAGAGAGACCACCTGAACAGGCCTATATTTATCTGGAAATTAAGTCAATAATCAATAACCTTCAAAACCAGAAAGCATGAGCCGCAGAAGGGCTCACTGGCGGCTTCCACCAAACACTCAAGGAAGGGATTACACCAGGTCTCCGCCAACTCCTTCAGAAAACAGCAGCAGAAGGAACACCGCCTCACGTATTCTACGAGGCCAGCATTCTCCCCACACAAAACCAGACAAAGACGTCACAGGAAGAGAGAACCGCAGACCAATCCCTCATGAGCACAGATTCAAAGATCCTCAGCAGAGCACTCGGCACGCTGAACCTAACGACGTGCAGAAAGGGCTATACCCTACAGCCAAGCAGGATTTATCCCAGGTGCTCAAGGCTGGTCCAGCACCCAAAACTCAACGGCCCCTCACATCAACAGGCTAAAGAAGGAAAATCACAAGACCCTGTCAGTAAACGCAGTGAAAGCACCCGCCAGACGGTGGCGCTGGTGGTGAAGAGCGCCCCGCCGCGGCAGGAGCCTCAGCAGACTTGGGTTCAGCCCCTGGGTGGGGAGACGCCCAGGAGGAGGGCCCACTCCAACACTCCTGCCTGCAGAGTGCCATGGACGGAGGGGCCTGGCGGGTTACGGTCCATGGGGTCGCACACAGTCGGGCACGGCTGAGCGAATGAGCAAGCACACACGCAGTACTCATTCATGGTAAGAACTCTCAGCAAACGTAACGGAGAATTTCCTCAACTCAATAAAGAAAATCTACCAGAAAAACTACAGCTAACATCATGCTTATTGGTGGGAAAATCAAAGCCTTCCCACTAAAATCAGGTGTAAGGCAAGGATGTCCTCGCTCATCATTCCTTTTGAACAGTATACAACATTTCCTGTAACACAAGAAAAGGAAATAAAAGGCATAAGGCCTGGTAAGGAAGACATAAAACTGTTTTTGCTCATGGATAACATGATTGTCTACAGGAAAAAATGTTAAAAAGAATCAACAACAACAAAAAATTCCTATAACTAACAAGCAACTTTAGCAAGGTTACAGGATGCAAAGTTAACACACAACAGTCAGTTGTTCCGTATAAACCAACAATGGATAAGTGGAATTTGAGATTAAAAACACAATAACATTTATGTTAGCATGCCTCAAAATGAAATAGCTAAGTATAAATCTAACAAAATACGTACAAGATCACTATGAAGAAAACTATAAAGCTTCAATGAAAGAACTCAAAGAATAACTATATTATTGGAAAAATATTTTATGTTAATGGAAAAGAAGACTCAATGTTGTCATGATGTCAGTTTTTCCAACTTGATCTATAGATCAATGCCATCTCAATCAAAATCATTGAAAGTTATCCCATGGTTGTTGTTCAGCTGCTAAGTCATGTCCGACTCTGGGACCCCGTGGACTGCACCATGCCAGGCTTCCCTTTTCTTCACTATCTCCTGGAGCTTGCTCAAACTCATGTCAACTGAGCCAGTGATGCCATCCAACCATCTCATCCTCTGTCACCCTCTTTGCCTCCTGCCCATGGACAGCAAGGAGATCAAACCAGTCAGTCCTAGAGGAAATCAGCAGTGAATATTCATTGGAAGGACTGATGGGGAAGCTGAAGCCCCAGTACTTAGACCACTTGATGCAAAGGGCCAGCTTGCTGGGAAAGTCGTGCTGTGGGCATTGACAAACTGACTGCAAGGTTTACATGGAGAGCAAAGACCCAGAACAGCCAACACAGTACTGAAGGGGGACAAAGTCGGAGGACTAGCACCGTCCAACTGCAAGACCTATACAGAGCCACAGTCACCAAGACTGGGGGCATCGGAGGAGGGCTGACAAAGAGGCCAGTGGAGCGAAGCACAGAACCCCAGACAGACCCCCAGGAAGCGCAGTCAAGCGAGCTCCGACACAGGAAGAGAGGCAGGAGCTGAAGGGGGGAAGAGAGCCTCGCCAACAAGCAGCCCTAGTGCAGCCAGGCACCACAGGCCANGAAGCGCAGTCAAGCGAGCTCCGACACAGGAAGAGAGGCAGGAGCTGAAGGGGGGAAGAGAGCCTCGCCAACAAGCAGCCCTAGCGCAGCCAGGCACCACAGGCCAAGGGTCGGTCCAGACACAGGCCTTCTGCGCTTTAAAAGCAGCTCAGAATGGACCACAGACCCAAACATGAAATGTGACGCGGTAAGAATCCCAGAAAGATGAGCACAGGAGAAAATCTAAGTGACCTGGGATCGTGTGACAGGCAACACACACGTGTCACCAAAGCCATGACTCCTGTAAGGAAGAGTTCACAAGATGGGCTCCATGAAAACGAGGCTTCTGCCTGGTGGAGGACACTGTCAAAGGAACGGAAAGACAGACCACAGACTGGGAGAAAACACGTGCAAAAGACACATCTGATAAGGACTTCTATCTAAAAATATAAAGAATACTTAAAACTCAACAATAAGAAAACAGTATGTTTTAAAAAGGGGCCTTAACAGACCTCTCACCAAAGAGGAATCACAAATGGCAAGTGAGCACGTGGAAAGATTCTCCCCATCATATGTCATCAGAGAGATGCGAATTCAAACGGTGAGATATCACTACCCGCTTATTAGAATCGGCCAAGATCTGCAACGCTGACAGCAGCAAAAGCTGGTGAGGAAGGACCAGCGGCCACTGTTCACTGCTGGCAGGAACGTGAATCCGGCAGAGCCAGTGTGGAAGGCGGTGCGGCAGTTTCTCACAAAACTAAGCATTTAATACACTCTTACACGTGATCCTGCCACCACATCCCCTGAGGGTTTATCCAGATGAGTTTGAAACTCAGGTCTACACAGGCACATATCGCAGCTTCACTCGTGATCAGAAGTCAGAAGGAAGCAAGATGTTCTCCAGCTGATGGACGGACAAGTGACCTCTGACCCCTCCAGACAATGGAGTATCATTAAGCACAAAAAGAGACATGAACCGCCGAGGTATGAAAAGACATGGCAGAAGCTTGGATGCAGACGCCTAAGGGAGAGAAGCCTATCTGGAATGGCCCTCCGCTACGTGCTCTGTGCCTGGCATGACCCCAGCGCTAGGGCGTGCTGGAGAAGGCCAGACCGTGGCGCCAGCGGCACCAGTAAAAGGCCAGGAGTTACCGGAGGCTGGGGAGGAGGATGAGCAGGAAAGCACGGGGAACTTGGGGCCTCGAAACCGCTCCGTGTGAAGCCGTAGCTGGGCACGTGTCAGCCCACGGTGTCCAAGCCCACAGAAGGCACGGCCGCAGTGAGACCCACGGGAAACTGGGCTCGGNGAGAAGCCTATCTGGAATGGCCCTCCGCTACGTGCTCTGTGCCTGGCATGACCCCAGCGCTAGGGCGTGCTGGAGAAGGCCGGACCATGGCGCCAGCGGCACCAGTAAAAGGCCAGGAGTTACGGGAGGCTGGGGAGGAGGATGAGCAGGAAAGCACGGGGACCTTGGGGCCTCGAAACCGCTCCGTGTGAAGCCGCAGCTGGGCACGTGTCAGCCCACGGTGTCCAAGCCCACAGAAGGCACGGCCGCAGTGAGCCCCACGGGAAACTGGGCTCGGTGACGACATCTCCAGGCAGGTTCCCAAACTGTGACAGGTGTCCCGGCCGGTGATTACAGAGGAGGTGGTGCGCGCTCTCCAGGGGGCAGCAGGGACAGGGGAAACCTCTGCACCTGCTTCATTTTGTTGTAAACCTAAAACTGCTCTTCTCCAAAAATAAAATCTGCTTCAAAAAAATTTTAATAGTGGAAAAAACACATTTCATGACAACGGTCGAGGGAACCTGAACGCTGGTTGAGTGGAGCATGTTTTGAGGCCTTTCAACACTTCAGCTGTGGGGATGATGTTATGGCTCGGTTTTGAAGCAGGGTCCTTAACCTTTAGAGAGGGATGACGTGGAACAGTACAGTGTCTGAAATTTCCCAGGCAGAAGATAACTGGAGGAGGTGTCAGGAGCCAAGTAGTAAAAAGACCAGCTGTGAGCAGAGGATTATTGGTTGGGTGACAGGTACATGGGGGTGCGTAAGGTTANATGGCGCCAGCGGCACCAGTAAAAGGCCAGGAGTTACCGGAGGCTGGGGAGGAGGATGAGCAGGAAAGCACGGGGACCTTGGGGCCTCGAAACCGCTCCGTGTGAAGCCGCAGCTGGGCACGTGTCAGCCCACGGTGTCCAAGCCCACAGAAGGCACGGCCGCAGTGAGCCCCACGGGAAACTGGGCTCGGTGACGACATCTCCAGGCAGGTTCCCAAACTGTGACAGGTGTCCCGGCCGGTGATTACAGAGGAGGTGGTGCGCGCTCTCCAGGGGGCAGCAGGGACAGGGGAAACCTCTGCACCTGCTTCATTTTGTTGTAAACCTAAAACTGCTCTTCTCCAAAAATAAAATCTGCTTCAAAAAAATTTTAATAGTGGAAAAAACACATTTCATGACAACGGTCGAGGGAACCTGAACGCTGGTTGAGTGGAGCATGTTTTGAGGCCTTTCAACACTTCAGCTGTGGGGATGATGTTATGGCTCTGTTTTGAAGCAGGGTCCTTAACCTTTAGAGAGGGATGACGTGGAACAGTACAGTGTCTGAAATTTCCCAGGCAGAAGATAACTGGAGGAGGTGTTAGGAGCCAAGTAGTAAAAAGACCAGCTGTGAGCAGAGGATTATTGGTTGGGTGACAGGTACATGGGGGTGCGTAAGGTTATTTCCACTACCTTTTTACATGTCTAAAGCTTTATATAATGAATAAGAACATAAAAAGTAAATTCTGGATGTACCAATTATTGAATATGAAAAATAAAATAATACAAATAAGTTTGTTTAAAATTATTAGAATGAGACTGAGAAAATATCAACTAAAGTAATATGACAATTTTATTGATGGATTAGATAAAATAAAATTTTAAGCGTAACTGAGGAATTCTAAAGTCCAGCTTTGGGGCATCTGGTTGGCCCAAACTTCTGGCAAAAGTAAAGAGAACGCCTTTTTGAAGGAAATAATGTCACCTTTGGTCTCATATAATTTCTACAAATAAACACTATATATAGCACACAGTTGCCAAGGAAAACCAGGTCCAGTCAGAGGTGAGACACCACCAGCCAGGGCCAGAGGGGACAAAGGAGACAAAGCGGCCCCAAGGGAGGGACGCCACAGCACAGGCATGCACGCGGGTGAAGCGCGGGTCAGCTGGGCTGCAGACAGCGGAGCCGAGAGGCAGGCTGCCAGCATGCTAACGGGAGAGCCAGCCTCAAGAACTCAGTCCCAGGCTTAACAGCAGACCTGCTTCTGTTAGAAGAATCAGTGAACCTACGGAAAAACATCAACATTTCTGTTTCTTTCAAAGACTTTTATAATGGAAATGCAGAAGAAAGTGGAAAAGGCAATGGCACCCCACTCCAGTACTCTAGCCTGGAAAATCCCATGGACAGAGGAGCCTGGTGGGCTGCAGTCCACGGGGTCACTAGGAGTCAGACACGACTGAGCGACTTCACTTCCGCGCACTGGAGAAGGAAACGGAACACACTGCAGTGTTCCTGTCTGGAGAATCCCAGGGACGGGGAGCCCGGTGGGCTGCCGTCCATGGGACTGCACAGAGTCGGACACGGCTGAAGCGACTTACCAGCAGCAGCAGCAGCAGAAGAGACAATAGGATTCATAATGGATAAATGAGAACATATGTTCATTCGAGCCTCTGAGGGTGAAGAGAGGAAACGGACAGAGGCAATACTTGGAGAGACAATGCTGATGATTTGTCTGCAATGATTGAGAGGGATGGACTGAAGAAGCCCACAGAGTCTCGTGCAAGATGAGTAACAAGAAACCCATGCTCAGTTCTGTCAAAGCGACGCTTCACGATCCGAGAGAGCCTATCTGGACAGCAACAGGAGACAGTTCTCCTCAAAGGAGGGAAGACGGGCACGCCCTCCTCCGCAGACACTCAGGCCGGAGGCAGAGCGCTGCTGCTGACTCGCCACCACCACCGGGGACCCAGCCCAGGAGCTGCGAGCTCTCCCTCAGGAGGCCGAGTCCCACAGGAGGAAGAAGGCGCGCGCCAGCCGCGGCCTCCTTCTGCACGCAAGGTGGCTCCCAGCGCCCGAGAACTGGCACGCGTCAGCATCTGCACCAGTCTGGCGGAGGCGCCTGTGTGCCTCAAGGCTGGCCCCAAAGCTGCCCCAGTCAGGGGGCTGTGCTGTGCACGGGTGCAGATGGCAAAACCTTCACGGAAGTTTCCAGTTCCCGCCCAGGGAGGCCAGGAAAGGAGGCCCCGTGAGCTGAGGGGTGTGGGAGGTCCCGTCTACCCCTGTTTTCTGGGGCTCAAGGAAAACAGTGCAGCTACGGAGCTGCCCTGCCCTGCGTGGCGCCAGAAGGGAGAGAGAAACCGCAGAGGCGCCAGACAGGCCCCAACAGAGACACTGGAGACAGAGCGCGATTCTGAGCCCGCCAGGCAGTCGTGAGCAGAAACACACCAATCCAGGCCTTCCCTGCACCCCGCACAAAAATTAATCCCATCTGCTTAAAACCCAAGCAAGGTGCGGCAGCAAAGCTTTTGGACGACAATATATAAAAACATTTATGAACCCAAAGTAAGGAAATGTTTCTTAGGCACAAAAAGCACTGATCATAAAAGAAAGGAAAGCGATGCTGACTGCGTCACAGCTACAGACTCCCGTCCCCCAGACCACTCAGAAGGCAGAANAAACGGACAGAGGCAATACTTGGAGAGACAATGCTGATGATTTGTCTGCAATGATTGAGAGGGATGGACTGAAGAAGCCCACAGAGTCTCGTGCAAGATGAGTAACAAGAAACCCATGCTCAGTTCTGTCAAAGCGACGCTTCACGATCCGAGAGAGCCTATCTGGACAGCAACAGGAGACAGTTCTCCTCAAAGGAGGGAAGACGGGCACGCCCTCCTCCGCAGACACTCAGGCCGGAGGCAGAGCGCTGCTGCTGACTCGCCACCACCACCGGGGACCCAGCCCAGGAGCTGCGAGCTCTCCCTCAGGAGGCCGAGTCCCACAGGAGGAAGAAGGCGCGCGCCAGCCGCGGCCTCCTTCTGCACGCAAGGTGGCTCCCAGCGCCCGAGAACTGGCACGCGTCAGCATCTGCACCAGTCTGGCGGAGGCGCCTGTGTGCCTCAAGGCTGGCCCCAAAGCTGCCCCAGTCAGGGGGCTGTGCTGTGCACGGGTGCAGATGGCAAAACCTTCACGGAAGTTTCCAGTTCCCGCCCAGGGAGGCCAGGAAAGGAGGCCCCGTGAGCTGAGGGGTGTGGGAGGTCCCGTCTACCCCTGTTTTCTGGGGCTCAAGGAAAACAGTGCAGCTACGGAGCTGCCCTGCCCTGCGTGGCGCCAGAAGGGAGAGAGAAACCGCAGAGGCGCCAGACAGGCCCCAACAGAGACACTGGAGACAGAGCGCGATTCTGAGCCCGCCAGGCAGTCGTGAGCAGAAACACACCAATCCAGGCCTTCCCTGCACCCCGCACAAAAATTAATCCCATCTGCTTAAAACCCAAGCAAGGTGCGCCAGCAAAGCTTTTGGACGACAATATATAAAAACATTTATGAACCCAAAGTAAGGAAATGTTTCTTAGGCACAAAAAGCACTGATCATAAAAGAAAGGAAAGCGATGCTGACTGCGTCACAGCTACAGACTCCCGTCCCCCAGACCACTCAGAAGGCAGAAAAGGCAGACCCAGAGGAGACGGCCACGTGCAAGACCTACGCGGCACAGGACTCTCGTTCAGAAACTGGGAAGAAACCCCAGATGCCTAACAGTGAAAGACAGAGAGACGGGCAGAAGGCTCCACGTGCCTCCCCCACAAGAGGCAGAGACAGTGAGATGTGAGGGACGCAGTCCCACCAGCAACCAAGGAGACTGCATCAACGCCGAAACCCAAGTCCACCCCCCCCTTACCTAAAATGGAAAAGCCCCCAAATTCTGACTGCTGGCACAGAGCCCTCATCCACCAGCTTGGAGGGGACACAGACCCGCGTGTGACTGAGCTCAGCACCGGTGTGGATGAGCCTCTGGCTCAGGCAGCAGCGTGGGCGCAGATTGGGAAGACACACGGAACGCGTCCCTCTTACCCAGCACACATGTGGGCGCTGGGCAGCCGTCCCCCGGAAGGAACAGGGGTCGTGGCTGGGAGCACCAACAGTAGTCTGGGACGAGGTGGCTTCATACATTTCTGTTTAGAAGGCATGCACAACTCTTAATGTGAAGGGAAAAGACAAATAAACCCACGTAAGTGATGAGCGCACGATTCTAACCCTTTGCTAGCATCCTGAGTGCGCCCTGTTCCCCAGGGCAAGGACCCCAGACTGCCCTGGGAGGGGGTCTGCGGAACACCAGCATCAGCACCATCAGGATGCCGTCCCGAGCCCTGCCCGGAGGGAGGGGTAGCCATGGCCACCCCAACCCTGGACCCGCTGCCTGAAGAAGCAGGACTTCTGAGGACAGGGTCTCCAGGACAGGCAGACGGACACCCCCAACCCCACCCCAGGCAGAGGAGGCAGCGGGGTCACCTGAAGAAGCAGGACTTCTGGGGACAGGGTCTCCAGGACAGGTAGACGGACACCCCCAACCCCACCCCAGGCAGAGGAGGCAACGGGGTCACCTGAAGAAGTAGGACTTCTGAGGACAGGGTCTCCAGGACAGGCAGACGCCCCCCTCCCACCAACCCCAGGCAGAGGAGGCAGCGGGGTCACGCACATCCAGCTTCATCAGTGTGAGCAAGTCCTGTGTGGCAGCTCTGAGGATGGAGTCTGTCTTCTTGCTGGCGACAGACTCGTCCAAGTTACTGTCCGAGTTGGGGAGGACAGCCGATGGGGTCTCTGCAACAACCACACTCTTCTTGGACTGGAGAAGACAGGCGGCGTGATCAGAAGGGTGCGGCTGGCTGGCCAGCCCGGGCCTGACCCAAGACGGGCCAGCTGGGAGCTCTGGCGCAGGGGCGGGGCAGGGCGCTGCCTACCTTGCTGGCCACAGCGCCCCCGGGGCGCTCTTCTGTGGGCGGCGGGACCCGGGCTCGGTCACACACCATCCTCAGGTCTGAGGTGGCACCTGCTGTGGCCCCTGCAAATGGACGGGAGACTCAGGATGCCACGCTGGCACCCTATACACACCGGGTCCTGAGCACCCACCCAGGGCAGGGCTGGCTGAGTGCACACACCCGCGGGTGACACTAGGCAGAGCAGCCTCGGGCACCTGCAGAAAGCTGCGGCCACAGCTGCATGCCATGCAGAGGACAGCCCAGACCAGTCCCAGGCAGAGCTGGGGAGCACGGCGGGCGCTCCCACTGGGCCGGGGGAACCCGGGAGGCAGGAAGGAGAGACTGTGGGTCTGCCTACAGTCTGAGAGCAACTTTGCCTCAATGCCGCCCCTCACAGAGCGGAAGAATGCAGCTTGTGCTCGTGTGAAAAAGTAAAAGATGGATTATTGACAGGAACCAGCCATTCCCTTCTCCAGGGAATCTTCCTGACCCAGGTCTCCTGCATTGCAGGCAGATTCTTTACCATCTGAGCCACCAGGGAAGCCCCCTACAAAGACCAATATCCACTAACTTTTTAAACATTATGTTTCATAGGAAAATATTTAAATCTGTGTAGAGACTTTCTTACTAATAAGGTTTTGAAATGTCTAAAACAAACACAGCAGTTAATAACCACTTTTGTCCATGCTAAGAAATATGCACTCATAATATTTTATTATATTATATATATACCAATATACTTTACTATTATTATTTATTATTAATGTCAAGGCTTTATGATACCAGTATCCATTTGAAAAATAAAACCCAACCACGCTCCCCGTGATAAATACATGCATATACGAAAAGTCGTCCATTTCTACACTGACCTGCTGTTATACAATCTATAAAACTTTAAAATGTTGAGGATAGCCTGCCAGTTTATGGAATTCGGTCTGCAGTTGGTTAAATCCGTGGATGTGGAACCTGAGGGCCATCTGACTGCACCACACCGTTCATACGAGGGGCCTGGGTCTGGTGCCCACTGCACGTTCTTTAACCAGTCTCCTATGGAAGCCAAAGGACGACTGAGCACATCTCAGATCTTTGCCAGAATCGTGTCCTCTAAGAGAGCAGTATCTGTACAGGCCAGAGGAAAGGGAAGTCTGTCCCTATGTGGGTGTTAACCAGGTATATCCATGTCGCTGGGTACTTCACACACAGATTTCGTTATATATGGATTGCCATTGTTTTTAGTTATCTGTTATTTATTTTATCTGAAAAAAAATCACTAAACATGTTTTTAATATGGTGGAGCAAATGGATAACACATAGAAGAAATGTATCCCAACCCTACCCACTTCAGACAAAAGATTCAATTCTAGGTGAGTATGAAAGATAAAGGGTTCCCTCATAGCTCAGTTGGTAAAGAATCCGCCTGCAATGCAGGAGACCCCGGTTTGATTCCTGGGTTGGGAAGATTGGCTGGAGAAGGGATGGGCTCCCCACTCCAGTATTCTTAGGCTTTCCTGGTGGCTCAGCTGGTAAAGAATCCGCCTGCAATGCAGGAGACCCCGGTTTGATTCCTGGGTTGGGCAGATCCCCTGGAGAAGGGAAAGGCTCCCCACTCCAGTATTCTGACCCGGAGAATTCCGTGGGGTCGCAAACAGTCGGACACGAGCAACTTTCACTTTCACATGAAAGATAAAATGTCAGATCTTACAGGCAGATTTCCTAGACAGGACACCAAATGGATTAGCCACAGAAGAAAAAATCGGACCCATGGGGTTCTTAAAAGATTTCTATTCATCAAAGGATACTATTAAGAGAGTGAGAAGTGATCAGAAAA
Source organism: Raphicerus campestris (assembly GCA_006410735.1). NCBI lineage: Eukaryota > Metazoa > Chordata > Mammalia > Artiodactyla > Bovidae > Raphicerus > Raphicerus campestris. The sequence goes on along the minus strand of SJYW01035273.1, from coordinate 559,785 downwards.
TATTTTTAATACATACATGCAACAAAGAGCTCATACAGAGAATATCTAAAGAACTCATATAAATCAATAAGAAAATGAAAGGCCAAAAGGCAAAAAACCCTATCCCCAAGGAGACGGAGGATCCTCAGGGTCACAACTCATCAGGAAGACGGAGCGACAGCCACAGCAAGGCCGGGGTGCAGGGCACAGGGCCGAATGAGAGCAGAAGGCTTCCTGGGGGCGCGGGGGCCGCGCGGCTCCCCGCGGCGGGCCTGTGTGCTGACCCTCCGACAAACGAGGCCAGTGAGCACCTGAGTGGGGCTGAGAACCAGACTGCTGGAGTTTAAATACAAACCACCACACCTGGCAGGTGGCCGTGTCCTGGACTGTGCAGACTGGAGCAAGCAGTCCTGTGACCCTGGAGAGGGTATAACCGGGCGAGCACCAGGAGCCCTGGCAGCACCTCCCAAGCTAAACACAACACACCCACCCTCGCGCCAAACCAACAGACAACGAGTCCCACAGACACACGGGCGCCGTGTGTGTTCACAGCGAGACAGCGCTTCACACCGAGAAAGGTGTGCCTCCACACGGCACTTGAGCCCACAAACACAGGCTGAGCAGAAGCCAGACTCAAAGCCAGTCTCAGGGTTCAGAGAGCAGGAGAACGCGAGGGCACAGGATGATAACCGCACCACTGCTGACAGGAACTGCAGGGCGCCCAAGCGGGGTCCCTTCTGGGTGCTGGCCTCACCGGGGAGCTCGGTTTATGCAAGTTCATCCAGAGCCCCCGAGGGCTTGCACTTTCTGTATGCACATTACACAACCATAAACAGTTTATGAAAATAAAGAATAACTTGCTAATTGTGACGAAACAGATAAATATAGAAACAGAACATAAAGCTTCCTCAACAGTAGCTCCAAGGAATGAAACCTCCAGGGCGGGCAGATCCACAAAAGCAGGTGGGTCGCCAGCAGCCGAGAGTCGGGAAGTGAAGGCTCGTGGGTTGGGGGTTTGTCTACCAGGCGACGAACATGTGTTGGAATTAGGTGGTGGAGGCTGGTGCTCAACTTTGTGAAAGTGCTGAAAACCACTAACGCTGTGAACTTTAAAAGGGCTCAGTCTGGGACTTTCCTGGCATTCCAGGCGTTAGGACTCCACGCTCCACTGCGGAGGCTGCAGGCGCAGACCCCTGGCTCGGGACTGAGATCCTGCAAGCCACGTGGCATGGCCAAACTAAATAATTAAAAGGGAGGATTTTATGATGAGTTAATTTTACCTCAAGAAAGTTGACTAAAAAAAACTATGTACATACAGAAAGGAAAGGTGATGCCAAATGAAGATAGCCCTAGAAAATGCACCAGAAAAGTGAAAGATTGTTTAGTGAGTGGTGCTGGGTAAATCACCACTAGACAAAGAAAGAGCTGAATGTAGGGCACGAGGGAGCCATGAGGAAAGAGAGACTTCCATGTGGAAAGTGAGGCTGAAAAGCCACCAGACAAGAATCCANGGCTGAGAACCAGACTGCTGGAGTTTAAATACAAACCACCACACCTGGCAGGTGGCCGTGTCCTGGACTGTGCGGACTAGAGCAAGCAGTCCTGTGACCCTGGAGAGGGTATAACCGGGCGAGCACCAGGAGCCCTGGCAGCACCTCCCAAGCTAAACACAACACACCCACCCTCGCGCCAAACCAACAGACAACGAGTCCCACAGACACACGGGCGCCGTGTGTGTTCACAGCGAGACAGCGCTTCACACCGAGAAAGGTGTGCCTCCACACGGCACTTGAGCCCACAAACACAGGCTGAGCAGAAGCCAGACTCAAAGCCAGTCTCAGGGTTCAGAGAGCAGGAGAACGCGAGGGCACAGGATGATAACCGCACCACTGCTGATAGGAACTGCAGGGCGCCCAAGCGGGGTCCCTTCTGGGTGCTGGCCTCACCGGGGAGCTCGGTTTATGCAAGTTCATCCAGAGCCCCCGAGGGCTTGCACTTTCTGTATGCACATTACACAACCATAAACAGTTTATGAAAATAAAGAATAACTTGCTAATTGTGACGAAACAGATAAATACAGAAACAGAACATAAAGCTTCCTCAACAGTAGCTCCAAGGAATGAAACCTCCAGGGCGGGCAGATCCACAAAAGCAGGTGGGTCGCCAGCAGCCGAGAGTCGGGAAGTGAAGGCTGGTGGGTTGGGGGTTTGTCTACCAGGCGACGAACATGTGTTGGAATTAGGTGGTGGAGGCTGGTGCTCAACTTTGTGAAAGTGCTGAAAACCACTAACGCTGTGAACTTTAAAAGGGCTCAGTCTGGGACTTTCCTGGCATTCCAGGCGTTAGGACTCCACGCTCCACTGCGGAGGCTGCAGGCGCAGACCCCTGGCTCGGGACTGAGATCCTGCAAGCCACGTGGCATGGCCAAACTAAATAATTAAAAGGGAGGATTTTATGATGAGTTAATTTTACCTCAAGAAAGTTGACTAAAAAAAACTATGTACATACAGAAAGGAAAGGTGATGCCAAATGAAGATAGCCCTAGAAAATGCACCAGAAAAGTGAAAGATTGTTTTGTGAGTGGTGCTGGGTAAATCACCACTAGACAAAGGAAGAGCTGAATTTCCTGCCCTGAATGTAAGGCACGAGGGAGCCATGAGGAAAGAGAGACTTCCATGTGGAAAGTGAGGCTGAAAAGCCACCAGACAAGAATCCAGGAGTGTGTTTACCTCCAATAAGGAGAGGCAAGGGAGACCCAGAACACAGCCACAGGGCAACAGCTGGTTTTCAGATACGGACACCGAGGGTCTCTGTCCCAAAAACAGAGGCCGGGAGAAGGTATGTGGACATTAAATCTGATAGGAGATCTCTATCTGGAGCATATGAAAAATTTATGCAAACCAACAAAACAAATTCAGGAAACCCTGCAGAAAATGGGCAAAGAATATAAACAGAGAATTCTTAAAGAGGGAACCCAAACAGCTCGCGGACGCACCGGATGATTAAACCTGCCGGCAACCCAGGAAACGCAGGTGAAGACAAGACAGGGCCACCCTCCGTGGGGATGGGCACCAACAGCATCCCACAGCCGGGACACACCAAGGGCAATCATGTCCCGGGAGAGGGAAGAGAGCTGGCTGCTGACCAGAGGTCCCAAGGAGCCCTCTCTGCAGCTGAGACCCGACAGGAAGACCAAGCAGACAGCAGAGAGGGCCAGTGCAGGCGCCTCACGGGGAGGGAAGCTGGGCAATGGCTGGGGTACCAGGGGGACAGTGGAGGCAGCAGCTTGCTAGCATAGCCCGGCTCAGGGGCAAAGGGAGGGCAGCAGTCAGCGATTACAGCAGGGCTGTGCAGGGCCCAGCCGGGAAACGCCCTGGACACGGAGGCTGGGGGAGGGATGCAAGGCCACTGAGGCTTCCCACAGAGGCCAGGACACAGGTGCAGGGGACCCTAGACCCAGAGCACGCTGGCCGTCTGGGTGGGTCCAAGGGTCCTTTACCTGCGGGAGCTGGAGAGGCCTGGGCGCCAGCCCGGGCCTGGCTGAGCTTGGCCGCCGCCTCTTCGTGGACAGGAGGCAGCAGGACGGGGTGGCTCCTCTTGGGCAGAGGCCCACAGACGGCGGCGCGGCTGCCCCCACGATCTGCTGGAGGAGCCAGCATGAGGCAAGGTCTCTGCTCCCAGAGCGTGCTGGCCGCCCAACTGGAGGCCTGGGACAGCCCCCGGTGGTGGACCCTGCCACCTGCCCCTGCAGGCCAGCTGCTCGCCCCCTGCGCCCGTCTGGCCCATCACCCGTGCCCGCCTGCTCAGGCAAGGGGCAAGTGAGCGCCAGCCCCGGCTGTCCTCCCAGGTCTGCTGTCCAGCTCTGAGCACCTCCAAAGTGCCTGGCCAGCCCGCCCCCCAGCCCCCACGCCTCATTCTTAAATGGATAGGGAGGGCCCAGGGCAGTCAGCATGCCCGTGTGTCACCATCATCCGAGGGGACTCCCAGGAGACAAGCCCAGTCAACAGCTTCCTTCCCCAAACCCATGCTCCCCAAGCGCTCAGAGCAGGGCACGCAGAGGGCACAGCTGGGGGCCCGGCCTCGGCTGGTTTTCTCCTAGGAGGACTGGGGGGCGGGATGTGTGTTGAGCGGGGACAGATGGTGACCTGAGGGCAGGACGCTGGCCCCGGAGTGGGCAGAACCTGGGCCACAGGGCTCCTGGGGCCGAGGTGGCCTCTCCAGCCTCTCCTCCAGACTGCAGCACGTTGGCTTCCTGGCTTTCCCGGCAGTCACGCTGGCCACAGACACGAGCGGGATGGCCTGGCTCTCCTGAGACGGGGGGAAGCAGGGCTGCCTCAGGAGTGCTGCTGGGGCAGCCTCCTGTGAGCGGGGAGACACCAGGCTTCGGCGACTGGAAGGGAGGCAGTGACCAACTGGGGCACCGGTGACCCACAAAGAGGAGGGTTTAAGGCAAGAAAGGCCCAGCTTGCTGTTGTCTTGCAAACTCCACCATGTTTAAATAGTGGTCAAAACTGTCAGAACATCAATACACTTCATTAAGATGAGACAACGTAGGAAACACAGGATAGGCCCTAAAGTGTCAGCAAAGAAGGGCGTGAGAACCAGGAGCACACCCAAGCGTGGTGTGGAGGCTGAGTGAACACCCGCTCAGCCGGCAGGCCCGCGGGCCAGCTGGAGTGCAGCTCACAAGGCTCTGGGCCCTCCTGGGCCCCACGTCATGCTTATCGCTCACCAGAACTGAGGGGGTGAAGCAGCTTCTCCCACCCCACAGCCATTAGCTCAATCCACTGGCCTCGACTGAGGCAGGGTCAAGGGCAGGGCACGCTCTCCCAGGTGCCCTCAGAGGGGCCCAGGGCAAGGGGCAGGCCGGGGACACAGCTCCGCTGGTGGGTGTTGGCTCAGCGCGTTGGCTCGGCGCGGGTCAGGTAAAAGCTGGGAGGGCAGCCAGGCGCACAGAACAGGGGGACCAGAGAAGCGGAGTTCGGCCAAACCACAGGCCCTCCCAGAGGGGAACCGTGTGGGCATGGGGCCCGCAGACAGGCAGCGTGTCCCCGGGACAGGCTCAGCACTGGGTCCCAGGAGGCCCCAGCCCGGCCTGTCTGCTGGCCCGCCCCTCGAGGCAGAGGCGGCTGTCCCGAGGGCCCGCGGGGGCGCCGGCACACTCACGGGGTTGAAGAGCTCCGTGGTCAGGCCCAGGTAGTTGTGCAGAGCCAGAAACGTGACCCTCTGCAGCCGCACCATGATGATCTGCAGAGAGGCGGGCCGTGAGCGGGCGGGCCTCCCGAGGGGCCGAGCCCGCTGACCTCGCGGCCAGAGCCCCCAGTGGAGGTCACCCAGCCTGCACGCCAGCTGCGGGCACCGGGCAGAAGAAGCCTGCATTGCTTCTGCAAGTTTCTAAAATTACTTCAAATCAAGACATTTAATAACAGCAAGAGTTCTTTTGGGACACGGTAGGCAATCTGAAGACCGCATTGAAGCTATCAATAGTAATTTTTACAGCAAAGTATGTATTACAAGGTTTTAAAAAAAATCTTAGTTCTTCCGACAACCACGCTGAACCCCACGTCGCCAGCACTCAGTCCTGCCAGTGAAGGCACGTCCACTACTGTGGACAGGCCTCGTGGCCCCGGGATGCAGTAAACCGATGATGAGACACTCAGGGCCTCGGCCCTGGGCCCCTCCCTGAGACGGCCAGGGCACCAGACAGACTGCCTGGAAAATTGGCTCACCTGCACCACCCTCACCAGAGTTTCAGGATATCTCTCGAAAACTCCTTGAAACGCCGTAGCTGGGAGCCGGAGGATGGTGGAGGGGACAGCAGCGCGGGCGGACACCGTTCTGTATGGCGCGGCGTGGCCCTGCAACGACAGCCCAGGTCAGCCCGCGCCGGCCGCCTCAAGACCCGGAGCCTGGGCCCCAGCCCGCGTGCAGCCTGCAGCGTCATGGCTCTCAGCTCCCCGCTCTCCTAGGCAGGCCTAGGAGCCAGGATCCCCCGCCCGGTGAGCCTGCGGAGCCCCGCCTGCCACCAGCGCAGCTCCTGGCGGCCAAGGACCAGCGGGGCGCCACTTGGGAACCGGCAGGTGCTCGACAGCAAACCTGACTTTTTCAGTCTGTTATCATTCCCAGGCAGTGACCTGGCCCTTGCTGGCTTGCAGTTCTGATTCCTACCACCACCTCTCCTCTGAGCGCTTCTTCCAGGCAACCACCAGCGTTTTTCTGAACTGATGTTTTCCTTTGTCAAAGTGCCACATAAGCGGAATCACATGGGTCCAGGCTCCTTCCACTGAGACAGCACACCTGAGGGTCATCCTGCTGCTGGGGTGCCAGGAGCCTGCGCTGTCTGTTGGCGAGAACCAGCCCGTTTTGTGGATGCGTCACTGTTTGCTCGCGCGCCTAGCATATGCGTGCTTGCGCGCTCAGTTGCCCTCATGTCTGACTCTGCAACCTCATGGA
>SJYW01035273.1:540227-551292 GCA_006410735.1 Raphicerus campestris | reverse complement strand
GGGAAACGCCCTGGACACGGAGGCTGGGGGAGGGATGCAAGGCCACTGAGGCTTCCCACAGAGGCCAGGACACAGGTGCAGGGGACCCTAGACCCAGAGCACGCTGGCCGTCTGGGTGGGTCCAAGGGTCCTTTACCTGCGGGAGCTGAAGAGGCCTGGGCGCCAGCCCGGGCCTGGCTGAGCTTGGCCGCCGCCTCTTCGTGGACAGGAGGCAGCAGGACGGGGTGGCTCCTCTTGGGCAGAGGCCCACAGACGGCGGCGCGGCTGCCCCCACGATCTGCTGGAGGAGCCAGCATGAGGCAAGGTCTCTGCTCCCAGAGCGTGCTGGCCGCCCGACTGGAGGCCTGGGACAGCCCCCGGTGGTGGACCCTGCCACCTGCCCCCACAGGCCAGCTGCTCGCCCCCTGCGCCCGTCTGGCCCATCACCCGTGCCCGCCTGCTCAGGCAAGGGGCAAGTGAGCGCCAGCCCCGGCTGTCCTCCCAGGTCTGCTGTCCAGCTCTGAGCACCTCCAAAGTGCCTGGCCAGCCCGCCCCCCAGCCCCCACGCCTCATTCTTAAATGGATAGGGAGGGCCCAGGGCAGTCAGCGTGCCCGTGTGTCACCATCATCCGAGGGGACTCCCAGGAGACAAGCCCAGTCAACAGCTTCCTTCCCCAAACCCACGCTCCCCAAGCGCTCAGAGCAGGGCACGCAGAGGGCACAGCTGGGGGCCCGGCCTCGGCTGGTTTTCTCCTAGGAGGACTGGGGGGCGGGATGTGTGTTGAGCGGGGACAGATGGTGACCTGAGGGCAGGACGCTGGCCCCGGAGTGGGCAGAACCTGGGCCACAGGGCTCCTGGGGCCGAGGTGGCCTCTCCAGCCTCTCCTCCAGACTGCAGCACGTCGGCTTCCTGGCTTTCCCGGCAGTCACGCTGGCCACAGACACGAGCGGGATGGCCTGGCTCTCCTGAGACGGGGGGAAGCAGGGCTGCCTCAGGAGTGCTGCTGGGGCAGCCTCCTGTGAGCGGGGAGACACCAGGCTTCGGCGACTGGAAGGGAGGCAGTGACCAACTGGGGCACCGGTGACCCACAAAGAGGAGGGTTTAAGGCAAGAAAGGCCCAGCTTGCTGTTGTCTTGCAAACTCCACCATGTTTAAATAGTGGTCAAAACTGTCAGAACATCAATACACTTCATTAAGATGAGACAACGTAGGAAACACAGGATAGGCCCTAAAGTGTCAGCAAAGAAGGGCGTGAGAACCAGGAGCACACCCAAGCGTGGTGTGGAGGCTGAGTGAACACCCGCTCAGCCGGCAGGCCCGCGGGCCAGCTGGAGTGCAGCTCACAAGGCTCTGGGCCCTCCTGGGCCCCACGTCATGCTTATCGCTCACCAGAACTGAGGGGGTGAAGCAGCTTCTCCCACCCCACAGCCATTAGCTCAATCCACTGGCCTCGACTGAGGCAGGGTCAAGGGCAGGGCACACTCTCCCAGGTGCCCTCAGAGGGGCCCAGGGCAAGGGGCAGGCCGGGGACACAGCTCCGCTGGTGGGTGTTGGCTCAGCGCGTTGGCTCGGCGCGGGTCAGGTAAAAGCTGGGAGGGCAGCCAGGCGCACAGAACAGGGGGACCAGAGAAGCGGAGTTCGGCCAAACCACAGGCCCTCCCAGAGGGGAACCGTGTGGGCATGGGGCCCGCAGACAGGCAGCGTGTCCCCGGGACAGGCTCAGCACTGGGTCCCAGGAGGCCCCAGCCCGGCCTGTCTGCTGGCCCGCCCCTCGAGGCAGAGGCGGCTGTCCCGAGGGCCCGCGGGGGCGCCGGCACACTCACGGGGTTGAAGAGCTCCGTGGTCAGGCCCAGGTAGTTGTGCAGAGCCAGAAACGTGACCCTCTGCAGCCGCACCATGATGATCTGCAGAGAGGCGGGCCGTGAGCGGGCGGGCCTCCTGAGGGGCCGAGCCCGCTGACCTCGCGGCCAGAGCCCCCGGTGGAGGCCACCCAGCCTGCACGCCAGCTGCGGGCACCGGGCAGAAGAAGCCTGCATTGCTTCTGCAAGTTTCTAAAATTACTTCAAATCAAGACATTTAATAACAGCAAGAGTTCTTTTGGGACACGGTAGGCAATCTGAAGACCGCATTGAAGCTATCAATAGTAATTTTTACAGCAAAGTATGTATTACAAGGTTTTAAAAAAAATCTTAGTTCTTCCGACAACCACGCTGAACCCCACGTCGCCAGCACTCAGTCCTGCCAGTGAAGGCACGTCCACTACTGTGGACAGGCCTCGTGGCCCCGGGATGCAGTAAACCGATGATGAGACACTCAGGGCCTCGGCCCTGGGCCCCTCCCTGAGACGGCCAGGGCACCAGACAGACTGCCTGGAAAATTGGCTCACCTGCACCACCCTCACCAGAGTTTCAGGATATCTCTCGAAAACTCCTTGAAACGCCGTAGCTGGGAGCCGGAGGATGGTGGAGGGGACAGCAGCGCGGGCGGACACCGTTCTGTATGGCGCGGCGTGGCCCTGCAACGACAGCCCAGGTCAGCCCGCGCCGGCCGCCTCAAGACCCGGAGCCTGGGCCCCAGCCCGCGTGCAGCCTGCAGCGTCATGGCTCTCAGCTCCCCGCTCTCCTAGGCAGGCCTAGGAGCCAGGATCCCCCGCCCGGTGAGCCTGCGGAGCCCCGCCTGCCACCAGCGCAGCTCCTGGCGGCCAAGGACCAGCGGGGCGCCACTTGGGAACCGGCAGGTGCTCGACAGCAAACCTGACTTTTTCAGTCTGTTATCATTCCCAGGCAGTGANACTGAACAGAAGGCAGAGACCAGAACCATTCCAAATAAAAAGAAATGCAGGAAGGCAACGTGGCTGTCTGAGGAGAGCATGCAGATAGCTGAGGAAGAAAAGGACTGAAAGGCAAGGGAGAAAGGGAAAGATATACCCAACTGGAGGCAGAGTTCCAAAGAACAGGAAGGAGAGATAAGAAACCCTTCCTCAGTGATCAATGCAAAGAAACAGAGGAAAAGAACAGAACAGGAAACACTAGAGATCTCTTCATGAAAATCAGAGACACCAAGAGAGCAACTTCATGCAAAGATGAGCTCAAAAACGAGAGAAACAGTAGAGGCCTGAAAGAAGCAGAAAAGATGAAGAACAGGCGGCACGAATACACAGAAGAACTATCAAGACCCAGATAAACAGTGGCGTGGTTGCACCTAGAGCTGGGCACCGTGGAGTGTGAGGTCAAGTGGGCCTGAGGCAGCACTGCTTTGAGCAAAGCTGCTGGCGGTGACGGAACGCCAGCTGAGCTGCTTCTCGCTCTAAGAGAGGGTGCTGCGAAAGTGCTGCACTCAGGGTGCCGGCAAGTTTGGAAGACTCAACAGTGACCACAGGACGGGAAAAGGTCAGTTTTCATTTCAATCCCAAAGAAGGGCAAAGTCAAAAAATGTTCAAACTACCTCGCAGTTGCGCTCATTTCACATGCTAACAAAATTATGCTCAATATTCTTCAAGCCAGGCTTCAGCAGTGTATGAACTGAGAACTTCTAGACATTCAAGCTGGGTTTCGAAGGCAGAGGAACCAGAGATTAAACTGCCAACATTCACTGGATAATGGAGCAAGCAAGAAAGTTCCAGAAAAACATCTACTGCTTCTTCATTGACTACGCCAAAGCCTTCGACTGTGTGGATCACAACAAAGTGTGGACAATTCTTAGAGAGATGGGAATACCAGACCACCATACCTGCCTCCTAAGAAACCTGTATGCAGGTCAAAAAGCAACAGTTAGAACCAGATATGGAACAATGGACTGGTTCCTAATCAGGACAGAAGTATCTCAAGGCTATATACTGTCACCCTGCTTATTTAACTTATATGTAGAGTACATCATTCAAAATGCTGGACTGGAAGAACCAAAAGCTGGATTCAGGATTTCTGGGAGAAGAATCAATAACCTCAGATATGCAGATGATAGCACTCTTAATGACAGAAAGTAAAGAGATACTAAAAAGCCTCTTAATGGAGCGTGAAAGAGGAGAGTGAAAAAGCTGGCATTAAAACTCAACACTCAAAAACTTAAGATCATAGCGTTTGGTCCCATCACTTCATGGTAAATAGATGGGCGAAAAAGTGGAAGCAGTGGCAGATTTTATTTTCTTGGGCTCCAACATCACTGCGGAGAGTGACTACAGCCATGAAATTAAAAGACGCTTGCTCCTTGAAAGAAGAGCAGAGAGACATCCCTTTGCCAACAAAACCCTATATAGACAAAGCTATGGTTTTCCAGCAGTCATGTATGGATGTGACAGTTGAATCATAAAGATGGCTGAGCACAAAAAAATTGGTGCTTTTGACCTGTGGTGCTGGAGAAGACTCTTTAGAGTCCCTTGGACTCCAGGGAGATCAAACCAGTCAATCCTAAAGAAAATCAACCCTGAATATTCATTGGAAGGACTGATGCTGAAGCTGCAGCTTCAATACTTTGGCCACGTGATACAAAAAGCCAACTCACTGGAAAAGACCCTGATGCTGGGAATGATTGAGGGCAAGAGGAGAAGGGGGAGGCAGAGGATGAGATGGTTGGATGGCATCACCGACTCAATGGACATGAATTTGAGCAAATTTCGGGAGACAGCAGAGGGCAGAGGATGCTGGCATGCTGCAGCCCATGGGGTCACAAAGGATCGGACGTGACTTAGCAACTGAACAACAACATATTTAAAATAGGCAACCAGCAAGGACCTACTCTATAGCACAGGGAAGTACGTTCAATACCCTGTAACAAACCATTATGGAAAAGAATCTGAAAAAAAAANGAGACAGCTTCCGGTTACCAGAGGGGGCAGGCAGAGGGCGAGGGCTAGGGGCTAACATATACAGACTATCGCATTTAAAATGCCACAAGGTGCCTGCTCGCTTTCAAAGCAAACCACTCAACATCACAGTAATCCAAGTCTGCACCCCGACCACTGATGCCACAGAAGCGGCAACTGACCAGCTCCACGAGGGCCCACAAGACCTTCTAGAATTAACACCAAAAAAAAAAAAGATTTCCTTTTCGTCGTAGGGGACTGGAATGCAAAAGTAGGAAGTCAAGATATACCTGGAGTAACAGGCAAGGCTGGCCTTGGAGTACAAAATGAAGCAGGACAAAGGTTAACAAGTTTGATCAGAACACACTGGTCATGACAAATCCTTTCTCAACAACCTAAGAGATGACTCTACACAGGGACATCACTAGATGGTCAACACTGAAATCAGATTGAGTACATTCTCTGCAGCTGAAGATGGAGAAGCTGGATACAGTCAGTCAGCAAAAACAAGACCGGGCGATGACTGTGGCTCAGATCACAAGCTCCTTATTACAAAATTCAGGCTCACACTGAAAAGAGTAGGGAAAATTACTAGCATTCAGGTATGATCTAGATCAAATCCCTTACGACTATACAGCGGAGGTGATGAATAGATTCAAGGAGTTATGGGGAGGTTTGTGACACTGTCCATCCTAAAGGAGATCAGTCCTGGGTGTTCACTGGAAGGACTGATGTTGAAGCTGAAACTCCATTACTTTGGCCACCTGATGCATAGAGCTGACTCATTTGAAAAAACCCTGATGCTGGGAAAAATTGAGGGCAGGAGGAGAAGGGGATGACAGAGGGTGAGATGGTTGGATGGCATCACCAACTCAATGGACATGAGTTTGAGCAAGCTCCGGGAGTTGGTGATAAGACAGGAAGGCCTGGTGTGTTGCAGTCCATGGGTTCGCAAACCGTCGGACACAACTGAGCGACAAAACTGAACTGAACAGAAGGCAGAGACCAGAACCATTCCAAATAAAAAGAAATGCAGGAAGGCAACGTGGCTGTCTGAGGAGAGCATGCAGATAGCTGAGGAAGAAAAGGACTGAAAGGCAAGGGAGAAAGGGAAAGATATACCCAACTGGAGGCAGAGTTCCAAAGAACAGGAAGGAGAGATAAGAAACCCTTCCTCAGTGATCAATGCAAAGAAACAGAGGAAAAGAACAGAACAGGAAACACTAGAGATCTCTTCATGAAAATCAGAGACACCAAGAGAGCAACTTCATGCAAAGATGAGCTCAAAAACGAGAGAAACAGTAGAGGCCTGAAAGAAGCAGAAAAGATGAAGAACAGGCGGCACGAATACACAGAAGAACTATCAAGACCCAGATAAACAGTGGCGTGGTTGCACCTAGAGCTGGGCACCGTGGAGTGTGAGGTCAAGTGGGCCTGAGGCAGCACTGCTTTGAGCAAAGCTGCTGGCGGTGACGGAACGCCAGCTGAGCTGCTTCTCGCTCTAAGAGAGGGTGCTGCGAAAGTGCTGCACTCAGGGTGCCGGCAAGTTTGGAAGACTCAACAGTGACCACAGGACTGGAAAAGGTCAGTTTTCATTTCAATCCCAAAGAAGGGCAAAGTCAAAAAATGTTCAAACTACCTCGCAGTTGCGCTCATTTCACATGCTAACAAAATTATGCTCAATATTCTTCAAGCCAGGCTTCAGCAGTGTATGAACTGAGAACTTCTAGACATTCAAGCTGGGTTTCGAAGGCAGAGGAACCAGAGATTAAACTGCCAACATTCACTGGATAATGGAGCAAGCAAGAAAGTTCCAGAAAAACATCTACTGCTTCTTCATTGACTACGCCAAAGCCTTCGACTGTGTGGATCACAACAAAGTGTGGACAATTCTTAGAGAGATGGGAATACCAGACCACCATACCTGCCTCCTAAGAAACCTGTATGCAGGTCAAAAAGCAACAGTTAGAACCAGATATGGAACAATGGACTGGTTCCTAATCAGGACAGAAGTATCTCAAGGCTATATACTGTCACCCTGCTTATTTAACTTATATGTAGAGTACATCATTCAAAATGCTGGACTGGAAGAACCAAAAGCTGGATTCAGGATTTCTGGGAGAAGAATCAATAACCTCAGATATGCAGATGATAGCACTCTTAATGACAGAAAGTAAAGAGATACTAAAAAGCCTCTTAATGGAGCGTGAAAGAGGAGAGTGAAAAAGCTGGCATTAAAACTCAACATTCAAAAACTTAAGATCATAGCGTTTGGTCCCATCACTTCATGGTAAATAGATGGGCGAAAAAGTGGAAGCAGTGGCAGATTTTATTTTCTTGGGCTCCAACATCACTGCGGAGAGTGACTACAGCCATGAAATTAAAAGACGCTTGCTCCTTGAAAGAAGAGCAGAGAGACATCCCTTTGCCAACAAAACCCTATATAGACAAAGCTATGGTTTTCCAGCAGTCATGTATGGATGTGACAGTTGAATCATAAAGATGGCTGAGCACAAAAAAATTGGTGCTTTTGACCTGTGGTGCTGGAGAAGACTCTTTAGAGTCCCTTGGACTCCAGGGAGATCAAACCAGTCAATCCTAAAGAAAATCAACCCTGAATATTCATTGGAAGGACTGATGCTGAAGCTGCAGCTTCAATACTTTGGCCACGTGATACAAAAAGCCAACTCACTGGAAAAGACCCTGATGCTGGGAATGATTGAGGGCAAGAGGAGAAGGGGGAGGCAGAGGATGAAATGGTTGGATGGCATCACCGACTCAATGGACATGAATTTGAGCAAATTTCGGGAGACAGCAGAGGGCAGAGGATGCTGGCATGCTGCAGCCCATGGGGTCACAAAGGATCGGACGTGACTTAGCAACAACACAACAACATCTTTAAAATACACAACCAGCAAGGACCTACTCTATAGCACAGGGAAGTACGTTCAATACCCTGTAACAAACCATTATGGAAAAGAATCTGAAAAAAAAAATATATGTATTGCTAAATCAGTTTCCTGTATATGTGAAATTAAAACAACCCTGTAAGTCAACTAGACTTCTATAATAAAAAATGATGACAGAAATTAAAATCTCAACGGGAGACGTGGAAAGTAAAGCTAACAAAATCTCCTTAAGAGCACGATAGAAAGACAGCGGGAGCGCAGGATGAAGACAGTTCTGGATCTGTACGCTCCAAGCCCACTCTCCCCGCACACTTTTCAGGAAGCAGCAGAGGATCTGCTTCCCCTGAACAGGCAGCTCAGGAGAGGAGGTGGGAGCCCTGCCCGGGCAGGAAGGAGCCCTGCCCGGCGCGGGGGCTGGACCGAGCGCCCCAGAAGTTCTCAGGGGGCAGAGCCTGCGGACCCGGAGGTCGCGCCCCGACGCACGGACTCCTGGACAAGGGCAGCAGCGCACGCCACGCACAGAAAGCTAAGCGACCAACAGTGAGGCAACTGTCAACTCCAGGGGAACGGAAGAGCTTCACCCCCAGGCTCCACAGGCTCAGCTGCCAACCACGCCCACGGGTGCGTGAGAGGAGCAGGACAGTGAGGCAAGCAGGGCATTTTCTGCAGCGGTAAGTCAGAACAAAATCGAGACGGAAGAATCGTGCAACAGCAAGAGCCGCAGCTGTGCACAGGGGGCTGAACGAGCTGGAGGCGGCCTTTCCCGGGAGAGAGCGGCGGAGAGAGAACTGCGCTTCAGAAAGCATCGAAAGCACTGCTAGAGTCTGTTCAGGTTATCTTGATAAGAACAAATAAAGAATTTCAAATCACAAATACACATTTGGTGAGGCGAAAATGATGTCCTTCCAAATCACCATTTAACCCAGTACAGACGTGTTTTCCCAAACACCCCCTCCCACTCTCTGCCCCGGGGGCACTGTGCGGACAGGACAGCAGCCCGCGGGCACCCGGGCCAAGGGCAGCGGCTGGGAGACAGCAGGTGCCGGCCCTGCTCTCAGCACACAGCCCACAGAGCTGCCACAGAGGGCGCTCAGCCCAGAAGTCACAATGGGATGGGGATCAAGACCAAGAGGTAAGACACGAGCCTCCAGCACCCCTCTCTCATTCTTATCTCAGAGCCCCCATATGGCGGACAGCCTGTCTAGACCCCCCAGGCCTACAGCGCAGCTCGCAGACTCAGACACTCAAGCCAGGGGCCCACAGCACCACCCTCCTAGGGCCCAACGGGCGCACCCGGGGGCCCTCTCCCAGCACAGGGTTCCGGGCAGGGGCTGGCCCCGGGCAGGCAGGTTTGCTCAGAGTGGGTGGGGTCCCGCTCAGCCCTGGCCACACACGTGCTAAAGGCAGGTCAGGTCCTGGGAGCAGACGGAGAGCCAGAGCCCATGCACGCCTCCACCCCCCCGGCCCCCAGACAGCTCAGCACATGTGCACTGGTCTGACAGGGGCAGGCTGAGCACAGTGGACATCACTGAGGTCTCCATTTGGAGCCTGTCATCCTCGTCATGCACAACAACTTAGGGCTGGCGTGGAGGACACCCACCAGGGATCCAACCACGGCCAGCATCACACAAGCTCCGAGGCTCCTGGGCCCGCACAGAGGAAGCCCTGCCGTGGTTCTGCTGGACTGCCCCAGAGACCCCTCTGTGCAGAGTCTGGAGAAACTGAAGTACAAGTTGCCTCAGTACACAGCTAAAAAGAAAAGCAAAAGATATAACTTCCAAGGATAAGATTAAAATCAAATACACCTTTCCAGTGACACAGGCGCATGCATCTATCAAAACGGCTGCAGATTTGTTTTACTCTAAGTAGGTTTTGATCAAAGAAAAAAATACTAAATTCCAGCTAACTGGGAGGAAATGAGGCACACTGAGCGGAGCCTTTTGCAGGCTCAGCCATTAATTAATTTTACTATTCTATTTTTGAACATGTTTAAAATATTCCATGATAAAAAGTTTAAACATGAAATGCTATTTTTTTAACCTATTGGAGTAGTGTATGGAAAGGGCAAATCACCAAGATGGCGGTGGTCAGGCCACTCAGCCCAGGGCCTCTCGCTCTCGCCCCGTGTCCTGTGACGTGGTCAGGGAGCGGCTAAGAGCACCGACAGCACTGCGCACGTGCGCCACCGTGCGCCCCTCGGCTACGGGCCACTGCTGTCCTGTGAACACGCATAAGCTCCACCTGAAAAGCCCTGTGGCTGCAATAATGCTACATTATGTCTCATCTCACATGCTAGTAAAGTAATGCTCAAAATTCTCCAAGCCAGGCTTCAGCAATACATGAACCGTGAACTTCCAGATGTTCAAGCTGCTTTTAGAAAAGGCAGAGGAACCAGAGATCAAATGCCAACATCCGCTGGATCATCGAAAATGCAAGAGAGTTCCAGAAAGACATCTATTTCTGCTTCACTGTCTATGCCAAAGCCTTTGACTGTGTGGATCACAATAAACTGTGGAAAATTCTGAAAAAGATGGGAATACCAGACCACCTATCCTGCTTCTTGAGAAATCTGTATGCAGGTCAGGAAGCAACAGCTAGAACTGGACATGGAACAACAGACTGGTTCCAAGTAGGAAAAGGAGTCCTTCAAGGCTGTATATTGTCACCCTGCTTATTTAACTTATATGCAGAGTACATCATGAGAAACGCTGGACTGGAAGAAACACAAGCTGGAATCAAGATTGCCGGGAGAAATATCAATAACCTCAGATATGCAGATGACACCACCCTTATGGTAGAAAGTGAAGAGGAGCTAAAGAGCCTCTTGATGAAAGTGCAAGAGGAGAGTGAAAAAGCTGGCTTAAAACTCAACATTCAGAAAACTAAGATCATGGCATCTGGTTCCATCACTTCACAGAAAATAGATGGGGAACAGTGGAAACAGCGGCTGACTTTATTTTTTTGGGCTCCAAAATCACTGCAGATGGTGACTGCAGCCATGAAATTAAAAACCGCTTACTCTTTGGAAGAAAAGTTATGACCAACCTAGACAGCATATTAAAAAGCAGAGACATAACTTTGTCAACAAAGGTCCATCTAGTCAAGGCTATGGTTTTTCCAGTGGTCATGTATGGATGTGAGAGTTGGACTGTGAAGAAAGCAGAGCTCCGAAGAATTGATGCTTTTGAACTGTGGTATTGGAAAAGACTCTTGAGAGTCCCTTGGACTGCAAGGAGATCCAACCAGTCCATTCTAAGGGAAATTGGTCCTGGGTGTTCATTGGAAGGACTGATGTTGAAGGTGAAACTCCAATATTTTGGCCACCTGATGCAAAGAGCTGACTCATTTGAAAAGACCCTGATGCTGGGAAAGATTGAG
>SJYW01035273.1:514418-527106 GCA_006410735.1 Raphicerus campestris | reverse complement strand
CAGCTGGGGTCTAGTGAGTCTTTTCCTCCAAAGAACTCAAGCTTGAGATGCTGCACTCCGAAGGCCCTCAGCTTGGCCCTCCACATTCCTCTCCAAGGTGCTCTGGCCCACAGAGCCAGCCTCACCACCCAGTGGGGAAGGCATGAAGGAATTTGCATAAGACAGCTGTGCAGAATGGAGCTGGAGAGGCCTTCAGTTTGCCCAGAGGCACTCCTGAGAATAACTCAGTTGCTCCACTGGATTTTTGCACCAGAAAAAAACTAGAAATGGACAGAAGCAACTATAGAAAACTACCCAGAAGGGCAAAGAGCAGCTGCTCTGCTTCCAGCCTGAAGACGGAAGGGACGGCTGCCCAGCTCCATCACGAGAAGGCGCAGAGGCCTCACAAGCGCCTCCAGGGGGAGCAGGGGAGGCAGCAGCTTCTCATGCCACATGGGACCTAAAGCCAGCTGCCAAGTGCCACGTGCATGGCTGCACCGCTCCGGCTGGCACACTTCACAGCTCTGCCAGCACCCTGGCGATCACTCGCGAACGCTCAGCAGGAAGGTAGGGGGACGCCTTCACGACAAACCTTCCACTCCTAGTTGGAGTGTTTAGGGACCTGAATAAATGAACCAATGGCTCAACTCAGTGACAACCACTACAGGATCTGCCACCTCAGAATACAGAAGAAAGCTCTGATGAACTCAGGACTGGCTAAATCCCAAAAGGCGGGCCAAGGAGTGGACACTTCTCACGTGAGCCAGCTGAAGGCCTTACCTCTTTGAACCACCCAAAGGACCTGGTTTTGGTGTGCAAGCTGGCCTTTAACTGTATTCAACTGTATATATGTTGCTGGAGAAGTAAAGTGTGACTCTCCTATCTCCATAAAGCACAGTCTGCGCTAACTTTTCAATGGAGAGCTTGAGGGACGCTCAAGAGGGCGGAGCACTGAGTGAGACAGCGGCGCCCCGCCCCACTGAGGGCGCTCACCGAGTCCTGGATGCGGACCTCCAGCCGCCCATCCTGCACCACATAGATGCTGTTGTCCAGCTCCCCCGGCCGGAAGATGTACTCGCCTTCCAGAAGCTGCACAAAGACCATGTGTTTGCAAAGTTCCAGGAACAGCGGCTTCTCAAAGTGGCCCAGGACCCTACAGAAAACAGAGCACGTGGGACACTTTCAGGAGGGGGGCTGCAGAGGCCACGGTCCCTGCTGGCCAGACCACAGGGGGGGCTCCCAAGGGCCGCAGAGCCTGCAGCACTAGCGCCTGGCCGCCAGCAGGGCAGGAGCCTGCGGTCTAGCAATCGCCACCAGCTGCCGTCCCCGGAGCTCAGAGAACTCTCAGGCCACGACTGTGTGTTGGAGCCAGGTCTGTAACCAAGGGCAGTTAGTGAAGGGCTGCAAAGAGGAGTTGGGGCTTCCAGGGAGAGACGGGGAGCCAGACTTTCAATCTTCCATCGGGCCACTCTCCTCCCACACTCGCTCTGCATCGTCCTGAAGGCAGAAACTCTGAGAAGCAGACACACGTGGGAGAGCACCGGCGAGGAGGCCCTGCTCACCACCAGGAGGGCAGCGGCAGCCAGGGGAGAGAAGCTCTGCCACGTGATGGGAGGAGCGACCGCATGTTGAGGCCCAGAGGCCATTCTGGCTGCTACACGTGTGAACACCCACCTGATGCTCACTAGACAGAATATCCTATTTGGGGCTGATCACACACACACTGTCCATCTGCTTTAAGCACTAACGGGCACACTGATGCTGAAGCTGAAACTCCAACACTGGCTGCCTGATGCAGAGGGCTGACTCCCTGATGCTGGGGAAGACTGAGGGCAGGAGACACTGGAAAAGCCCCTGATGCTGGCAAAGACTGAGGGCAGGAGACACTGGAAAAGCCCCTGATGCTGGCAAAGACTGAGGGCAAGAGAAGAAGGGGACGGCAGAGGAGGAGACGGTTGGATGGCATCACTGACTCAATGGACCTGAGTTTGAGCAAGCTCCGGGAGTTGGTGACGGACAGGCGTGCTGTAGTCCATGGGGACGCAACTGAGCAACTGATGTGAACTGAACATTCAGCAGAAGTGAGGAATGCCCACGTTAAAATAAGAGCTCAGTGCCTCCCATCCTGGGCCGCCAACCCCGGTGCTCCTTCCGCGGTAAGACGCCTTCCCAGGCGTCAATGCCACACTGACTCACTGTGTGCGTGCGGATCTGGTTTTGATTTCTTTCTGATACCCTGAAGGAATGTATCCCTGACTAGTTTAACATTCTTCATTCAGACAAGATACAAAACTGTGCTGAAAACCACGCTTCTCTGGAGAAGCTCCTCAGAGCTGTCTGAGAGGCTGTTTTCCGGGTTACAGTCCTCAGTTTGGTTCAAATAGAACTCTCTTCTGTTTCTGTTACAGGCTGTTTACTGACTTTTTTTGTCGACACAACCATCAGTGGCCGCAGGGAAAGGACACCTTGGAGGCCAGCCAAGCACACAGAAAGCCTCCAGGCGCACCTCTCTCTTACCGGACGTTTTTCAGCATGTACAGAACTTCTGATGGCAGGTGAGAGCTCTTCACATCAAACTCTGTGAGGTCAGCCTCCAGCAGGGAGGGCGGCGGCTCCTTTGGCTGCAAGGTGGGATATTCCTTCTTGAACCGCAGGATCCTACAAAGTGAAGAGGCGCAGAGGCGCACGCCTGGAGCAGAGGCCCAAAGGGGTTCAAGAGGAGACACAAGGAGCTTCCCTGGTGGCCCAGCGGTTAAGGAACTACCTTGCAACGCACGGGATGTGGGTTAGATCCCTGGCTGGGGACTAAGATCCCACCTGCCGCAAAGCAACAAAGCCTGAGCGCCACGACTAAGGTCTGATGCAGACAGGTTAATCTACTAAGCATTTTAGAAATTAAAAAATAAAGCAGAGAGCATTTAGGCTGTGAGCCCCACAGCAGGGAAGCCACAGGGAGGGCAGCTGGGGAGGGCAGCTGGGACCTGACTGGTCTGAAGGGCACTCCCAGTACCTCTTGGCCAAAGACAGCACCTTGGTCCTCTTCCTCACCCGCTGCCGGGGAGCAGCTGTGTTCCCCACAAGTGTGTGGGGAAGCGTGGTCACCTGCAGAATGAAAGGGGGCGGCTAAGTCTGGACTCTGAGACCTGTGGGATCCAGCTTCTAGTCTCAGGGTCGGTTCCAGCCCTCAAGACATGGCCCCTGCGGGCCTTACACCAGCATTCCAGCCCAACCCCGCCTGCTCGCCTGCCCAGGACACAGGGAACCTCCTTGGCGCTGCTGACAGGGAGGACACAGGGCCACGCCCCCAGACAGCCTGTGCCCCCGAGAGCTCTGACGTCCTCAGCCCTACGCCCCTCTCCTGGAAGGCCGGCGACGTCCTCTTCAAACCCGTCACACTGGTACGCGCAACCCCAGCGCCGGCACACCCTCCCAGCCTGGACAGCTCTTTGTCCCCCTCACAGTTCAGGCCCACCAGCCTGCCACAAACAGCGCTGCTTAGGCGTACAAAGGGCTGGCCCCACCCAGGCACCAGCCAGCCCCCTGGGCGGCTCCCGCACTGCGCCCGCCCCGTGGTGCTGGCTGCGGTTGCCGGCATTGTTGCCATGACTCCCCCTTGCCCCCGAGGGGCTCTGGCCCCCCCAGACCACGTTCCTGTCTTCCTTAGACCAAAG
The DNA here is from genome assembly GCA_006410735.1 of Raphicerus campestris. Lineage (NCBI taxonomy): Eukaryota > Metazoa > Chordata > Mammalia > Artiodactyla > Bovidae > Raphicerus > Raphicerus campestris. The sequence goes on along the minus strand of SJYW01035273.1, from coordinate 523,456 downwards.
CCAGCTTGCCACCAGAGTCCTCAGCGGGGTCATCCGCAGACAGCCCCAGGTCCAGCCACACCCGAGTGCCTGGAGACCTGCTCTCAGGCCATTCCGTGCGGCCCACACGACTGCAGCAGCCTGCACACCACGTGCCAGGGCCGCCCCCGGCAGACATGGCAGCCCGAACCAACCTCCCTCTCGCAGCACCTGACCCTGAAGAGAAGGAGCCACCCAGGGACACCCACGTGACCCCTCGTCTGACAGAAGTTCTCCTACAAAGAACAGAAACTAACTGTGCGTCTAGAGAAGTGTAACAAACAAAATATTTTTACACGTCAGCAAAGTTTCAAGCATGCTTCTGTGGCACAGTAAGCCTCTGGGAGCCTGCTGAGCCCTTTGTCCTCAGTGGGTGGGAGGGGATGGGGCCCACCAGCATAGGCTGCTCATCCCCAAGATGGCTGTGACACTGGGAAGTGAGGCCTGGGAGTTTCCACCTTGCAGGGCCCGGCCCTAGATCATGGGATGCCCACCAATCTACATCGGAGCCAGGACCTTCCGCTCGACCCACTCGGGGATGCTCCTGCAAGGGGCTTCTGCCTTCCTTCCTGGCTCATTTCCTCTCTGGGTGCTGTGCCCGATCCAGACCTTCCCCAAGCCCCGGGGGCCTGAGCGGCCCTAGGCACAGTCTGAGGCCGACCCCTCTGAGGGAGGACGGGCCCGCAGCGTGAGTTACCTTCCGCATGATCTTCCTGCCGTAGAACATCACCTTGTCTCTCTTCCGGAACCTGTACTGAGGACTGGGCTGCACCTGATCTGCAAGGGGCGTCAAAAGGGCTGCCTGAGCACAGGAGGGCCAGCTGCGTGTGCACATGGAGCTGGTCCTGCCCACCCTGGGTCACACAGCGTCTTGCTCCTGGGCTGTGACACACCCAAGCAGAGGAAGCGGGACTTTATCTCTTCTTGGAAACGAGAGGCAAGAGAGTTCAGGACACAGTTAAATTCCATGGATCCGACGAGCTGTCGACAGGCAGCTGTGTTCAACAAAAGCCACTATGCCTTGAGAGTTATTTGCGGGAGCTTAAAACATGGGGAAAGTCACCCGAACCTACCACCCTCTCAAGCCCTCTTCTCCCTCCCCTACTGGAGCCACAGCCTCAAGCAAGATACTCACGGAATTGGCTAACCCTTCTGTACACAAAAAAGATGGTGGTGCCGATGAGGGCCAGGGCCAGGAAGACTCCAATCATAATCCCCAGCAGCTGGGCAAGGTCATAGACAGCGCACCCATCAGCAAGGCACCAACACGCCCCAACCCCAAACACAGGCTGGACACAAAGGGCCCCAGGCGGCCAAGGGAGAAGGGGGCCACTGATTCTGGGGCCCGCCCATCACCCGGGAGCAGTGAGGTGGTTACCATGGTGGACTGGGAATGCCGCTCCATCAGCTCCAGACCCCAAGACCATAGGGTGGCCAGATAGAAGCCCACCTAGGGGAGAAGCCTGCAGTCAGGAAGGGCCACGATGGGCACAGCCCCAGCTTCTCAGGGAGCAACAGGGCTGTGGGTCAGGGAAAAAGTTGGCAGCTCTGGAGACCTCCAAAATTAAGCGGCCTTTCAGGAGGCAGAGGGCCCGAGTCCCGTTCTGCTCTGGAGAAGGGCTGCCCACCCACAGGATGGCTGGGCAGGGCAGCAAGTGCTCTGGGCATCTGAGCCCTCCATGCTCAGCCTCCCTGCTCCTCGGGATGCAAGTCCAGAGGAGCAAACCTGGCTGGCGGGGGTGTGCAAAGGCCACCTCTCTAGTGCCCGCGCATCACAAGCAGGACCACACGCTGCTGGCCCAAGGGCGGACGCACGCCCACACAGCAGCAGTGCTGAGAAACCCTAACGAGCCAGCTGGATCTTGAGAACGTTAAATCCAGCACAGAGCTGCAAAGGGCTCCCAGGGAGGGAGTCAACAAGAAGCTTCAGAAGCCAGACCCCAGGAGAAAGACAGGGAGGCAAGAGGGAACAGTGAGTGTGGAACGGTGAGTGGGCAGATGGCCTGGACCTCCTATACAAGGGATGCTGGCAGGTTCCCTGCAAAGACAAGAAACCAGTCAAACAAGTAACTACGCTCCACTCCTCCCGGTACTCACATCCTTCCAAGCAGTCAGGAACAGGATGGATTGAGGGAGGGAGGCGGTGTGTGTGTGTGAATTCTGTCAAGCTTTCACACAAGTGCCAAGGACTAAAGCAGCTTGCCTGATCCTTCAGAGCCAGGATCACACACAGTGCGGATGCCAGAAAACCCGAGGAGATCAATGCACTCAGAAAAGCGTTTCAAAAGCAGAATGTTACATCAAGACAGAACAAGGAAGTGATCCAAAGACTCAACCCCCTGAACTTGGCTCAGAAAGCAGAGGAAGCAGTGGGAGCTTCTGCCTCGGGGTGAGGCGCCCAGGCCCTCCCGGCCCAGGCTATGTGCTTGGCTAGACCACCTCCACTGAGCGGCAGACAAGTGTGTCCGCTGAGCTCAGCCACCCCCGGACGCGGGGGGAAGGGAGGAGCCAGGGGAACAGTCAAGAGTGACCCAGACCTATTCATACAGTCTCTAGTGGTTGACGTCCCGACTTTTCAGCTTTTCACAGCTGTTTTAATGCATCTAATTTTCTGGTTTAGGAATAAGTCTTTGTGATGTGGCTACAGATGTTCCCCGGGAAAAAGGCCCTACCTCAAAGCAAGCAGGCTTCCTAAAGGGAAGCAGGAACTGACAAGTGTGACCTTGAGGAACAGGAGGGAGGGGTTCAGTCCTGACAGGGGAAGAGAGGCCTGCACGCCACGCCCACAGGCAGCCGACTTCAAGGAGCTGCTGCAGGGCAGCTTTCTCCTTGTCCAGAGCGGCCACACTGGGAATTTTCAGGCTGATTCCTCACTGGTCTCCTCAGGTTCTGTACCTCTGGGCCAGTGTCCTCCTCTTGCTCCATGGCTAAAAAGTGAAACAAAAGAAGAAAGACTGGTTCCAAGGAGGGCACAGGTTGTACCACCTCAGGCTCCCGTGCAAAGCGGTGCCTCCCAGCCCTTCCCTGCATTCCTGTCCACGTTTAGTTGCATGTCTCTTGACAGGAAAACTCCAGTGAAACACCGTGCTCTCCATGGGGAAAACAAAGGGGGCAGGCAGTGGGAGCCGCCTGCCTCTCTGTCAACAGCCCCGGTGTGGCTGCCCAAGGAACCGGGAAGGGCAGCCAAGCCCCGGGCTCCTCTCCCAGTCAGTCAAAGACAAGCGTGGGCATCTGGTCAAAGGCCTAGTGCAGCCGGCAGTTCCAGGACCACGGCGAGGAGGCTGAGACTGGGTGGGGGTAGGGCTGTGTGGACACCGCAGGCCGTGCGCCAGGCCCTCCCTAGTGGGCTGGGCACAGGATTTCCCACCCAGTGTGGTGGAGCCCTGGAGGTGGCTGTGCTAGTCTCGGCTGTGGTGAGCGTGAGGAGCAGCCCTGCATACCTGACCTCTCTGCCAGGAGGAGCCGTGTCTAGGGCCTTCACCCTGTGGCTCCCAGCTCTTTTAGAATGGCCACAGCAAGGGAGGGCGTACCTCTTCCAAAATCCCACCCAGACGAGTCAGGGAGCGGAAGGCAGGGGCAGTCACCTGCATTTGCTCTCTGGTCTGCGCCCTGTGGGAAACTTTCTTCTCAGACGTCTTTTCAAGACCAGCAGCTCCCTGACCCCAGCTCTACCGCCCAGCCCTGCCCAGTCCCATCTCCCGATGCCCACCAGGCTCAAGGGGGACAAAAGCTCAAGCCCCCAGCACCTGCCGCACGACGGAAGCGCCTTCAGCTGCTCCGCTTGCTCCACAGCGTGGGGCCAGAGGGAAGGGGGTCAAGTCCAGAACTGGGCAGCCGCGGGCCGGGGGGCTGAAGGCACGGAGCCTAGGAAGGGCGTGGTGAAGGGAGGGCGCAGGCTTGGACGGTAGGGGTTAAGCGGCCGTCCGGTTGAAGGCTCTCAGGCTGGGGGGCGTCTGGTGTAGGGGGCACTCGGTTTAGGGGTGTCGGGTTGAGGAGCACCCGGGTTGGGGGCATCGGGTTGAGGAGCGTCCAGCTGAGGGGCGTCGGGATTGGGAGGCGTCGAGTTAAGCGGGCGTCGAGATGACGGACGTCGGGTTGGGGGCGCCGGCGGCCCTGGGGGGCAGTGTCGTCCCGGCGCGGGCTGGGGCAGACGACGGCTACCCCCCCTCACAGACTCAGACCCCTAAGCTGGCCACTTCGCGGCGCTAGACGGCGACTCACCGGCACCGCGCGCTCCCGGCCCGCCTCCCCGAAGCCCCGCCCCCAACGTCCGCGCTCCTGGCGCCCCCCCAACCCGGAAGAGGGATCTCCCCGCGCATTGGCCGGGCCACCGCCGGTCCCGCCCCCTCCCAGGCCGAGGCTGCACGTTCGTCACGGCGCAGCCAATCGGAGCTGCTCTTCCTGCGGCGCGGGGGGCCGGTGAGGCCGGAAGCTCCCGAAGGCGCCGGAAGCGCAGCGCGGCGGCGCCGGAAGCCGAGGCGGCCGGAGCCGGCGGCGGCGGGGTGGCTGTGCGCAGGCCTCGCCATGGGCCTCCTGAGCGGGGCGGCTCGCGCCCTGGTGCGGGGCGCCGACCGTATGAGCAAGTGGACCAGCAAGCGGGGCCCGCGCACCTTCCACAAGAGCCGCGGTGCCAAGGGCGTCGGCTTCCACGGTCGCGGCGGCAGGTTCGTGCTGGTCAAGGAAATGGTCCCGGAGCTGGTGGTGCCCGAGCTGGCCGGCTTCAAGCTCAAGCCCTACGTGAGCTACCGCGCCCCGGAGGGCAGTGACGTTCCCCTGACGGCCAGGCAGCTCTTCCTGGAGACGGCGGCGCCGGCTATCGAGAAGGACTTTAAGGCCGGGACTTTCGACCCCGAGCACCTGGAACGGTACGGCTTTGAGCCCACGCAGGAAGGCAAGCTCTTCCAGCTGTATCCCAAGAACTTCCCGCGCTAGGAGTGGTCGGCGGCCGCGCCGGATGTGCCTGCGACCGAGGACTTGGACCCTCCTCGCCCAGCCTAGTTCCGGGGTGGCGGGTGGAGGGGCCGTTCCCTCGTTTTCGCTTCTATTAAAGACCTTGGCTACCCTATCGTGTTGGTTTGGGCATCTGGCCACTGTGTAAAGCACGCCACGTGTTAGGTTAAGGCGTAGAGACCTAGGCGACGTTCTCAGGTTCCGGCCAAACCAGAACCCCTGCCGAGAGGGAACATGTGGCTCAGCTGGCAGGAGGGAGATAGTTCACTAGGCAGATCCAGCCACGTGACAGCACTGGGTAATTCACCCTGAGTTCACCCCAGGGAACAACCAGTGAGCACATTCAAGGGTTCCAAAGCAGTTTATTTTGGTGAACCTCCTCGCCTTGGGGCAAACCTAGAGAAAAGGCCACAGGGGAAGCTGCTGCCAAGCTGCTACTTCCCTGATAATCGACAGCCTCCCTCCTCTTTATGTTCTGTTTCAGCGCATAATTCCTCAGATCCTAATCCTGTTTAATTGATCCTTAAGTGAAATATCCTAAAATAAACTCTGGAGGAGGGTTCAACATTAATACATTCTAACGTGTGCTGACGGTTCTATCAGGAAATAAAGAACAGAAGCCAGTGTTTTCTGGTTGAGAACACCCACCTGTCCTATCAGTGGCTGCTGCGGAGTTGCCAAGTGCCGCAGCGGCCTGCAGTTCTGCATCTGCTCCAGAGAGGAGGCGCTCGCCTGTGGGAGTCAGGTCAGCCACAAGCCCAGTACTTCTGGAGGGAAGCTGTGTCCAGGTTTAACTGAAGACCCAGTGAGGAAGCCTGACTAATCCACCATACGACTTGACATGTTTCAAGTTTATGGTATGCTAAAGCAATACACCCTTCTTTTTGGTTATTTGCACAGGAGGCTATACAAGCACTTCTGGTGCCATGATCTTTTTTAATGTTCATATAAAACTACTTCCAATCTAACACAAAAACAAACTATTTTGGTATTATAAAGTAGCTTTAAATTTTTTAATGTAAATAGTTGCTTATATAAGTCCTAAGAACTGAAAGTCAAAACACAGGAAACTGACAAGTTTGAGAGCTGGGAACCAAGCCTCTCCTCCACCCCACCCCCTGCTGCCACAGGGACACCATTTTGAAGGGTCCGGCAGATGAGGTTTATCTGAGGCCAACAGCTTTTCTATTTACTGAGAAAATTCCGACAGATGCACTGAGCCCCATACAGTGAGATAGTCTGGGGGTCACTTCATTCTCAAAAAAGATAAAGATATACTCTAGGTTTTATTTGTGGAAATTGTCTTTACCATGTCAAACCAAGCAAGGTCTTCCCCAGCTCAGATGTTCTCCCACTTCCAGAGGTGAAGAACATGATTATAAAAGGAGCAAGTGGCCAGAAGGCTGATGTCAAAGTCTGCTGCCTCCAGATCCTGGTCACAGTCACAGATCTTGATCCCTGAAGCAGGCAGCTGGCTGTCCTTGTCCTCTGCAGATGGCTGCAGAGGAGCCTCTAGCTTGCTTCCATTCTGGTGTGTGGTGCCACCCACTCCATCACTGTCAGCTAAACACTCTGAAGAGGGTGCTGTTGGTGGGTCTGCAGCCTTCAGGGTAGGGTCCTGGTCTGCTGTTCTGGCTTCTGGGTCACTGCCAGGGGAGGACAGCTGAGTCTGTGGTAGACGGCAGAGGTGGAGCCAGGACCAGTCGATTCCGTACACCAGCGAGTTGGACAAGGGGTAGGACAGAGACACCGCTTCCTGTCCTTCCTCTAGAGCAAGATGGGAGGACACAGGAAACAGCCAGTTAATCTCATCACCCACCCCCACAGACCCTGCCCACCTTCAAAGAGAAACTTCCAAGAACAACCACGGTGCGTCCTGCAGAGGACTGCTGAGACACAGACAGACAGGCAGAGAAGGGCAGGCCTTCATCCTGCAGTGAGCGCACTCTGCCTGTGAGGAGGCAGCCTGCGCCACAGAGCCCCCATCCAGGGCGCCTGAGGACTCAGTGTGAGCCAGGCAGCGGGAATGGGGCGCGTCAAGAAATGAAGGGAACGAGCACAGGAAGCACGCCACACGTGTGCCTGGTGTGTGCGAGAAACCACAGGCGTGGGCGTGGCCGAGCTGTCACCCGGAACTGGCAACGTGGCAGAAGTGCCCTGGCACACGGAGCTCCCGTAGAGAGCCTGAGTTTGAACTGGGAAAGGAGCCATTCGCTGCCGGAGCAGTTGTCCTGGTGGTGAGTTGCTACGGCAACTCTGAAGATGAAGGGCAAGACTGGAAAATGTCAGACCTCGTTCTGGACAGAACATTGCTGAGAAAGGGTGAAAAGTGACCCGTGACCAGGGAAAGAAATGATGAGGGGCCCCCTGGTGGTCTGCAGTAAAGAACCTGCCTGCCAGTGCGGGATAAACTGGTTCAGTCCCTGATCTGGGGGACCCCACGTGCGGTGGAGCAGCTAAGCCCACGCGTCGCAACTACTGAGCCTGCATGCCTTAGAGCCGGTGCACCGCAAAAAGAGAAGCCGCTACAGTGAGAAGCCCCTGCTCTCTGTAATGAAGACCTAGCACGGCCAAAACGAATAAACAGAAATTTCAGAAAAAACACGACGCGGTGTCACCAAATCTGAGGTGGTCAAGGGTCCAGGCCAAGGCTGAGGCTGGTAAAAGCAGCTGCAGAAAACTGGCCAGTGAGCTGGGGATGTGAAAACGGGGGACTGGAAAACTGTCACCAGCTGGAAGGCCCAGGGGCCGGCCCTTCGGTCTTCAGTCGCCAGGACACCACAGCCACGGCCCCGGTGTAGGGGTCAAAGCCACAGCACTCGAGTCTTGATCAGACTCTGAACCGCGACCTGAGTGAGCGGCGAAGAGGAGAGGCCAAAGGCGGCGTCAGGAAACAGACCACAGACAAAGCAGAGACCCTCCTCCCCAAGCCAGGGCTCTGCCTGAGCAGAGGGCGCTCCAGAAAGAAGCCCGGTGCTGGGCTCTCCCCGAGAGCAGAGGCGCCTGGCACCAGCACAGAAGAGGGCTCCAAGGAGACCGCCCTGCCCCCGCTGGGAACATCGGGGCCTGGGAGGCGGGGCCACTGGCACAGTAACGGCCCACCATACTTTCCTATCCAACCACCACAGGCAGTGCCCACTCGGGGTCCAGGCGGACACAGCAGCCCTCCTGCCACAGGGCAGCTCCACACGGTAACGCAGCATGCCCGCGGCCTGGGGCTCTGCAGCAAGCGCCAAGCAGGCACGCGGGGCAGCGGGCGGCGGGCGCGCCCATGAAGGAGAAAGAGTGCGCAACGCCGAGCACAGCACAATGAAGCAAAATCAAGAATGGGGCCAGAATGCAAAGACCGTGTCTCCAGCTGGGAAGCCTGAAACCTTCCACTAAACCACACCTGGATAAAAGGAGATACAAACTTGATTCACAGAATTTCTTCATAAAAATGGAAGCACAATCACCACATATCAGAACCTGAAACTATGCTAAATCAGAGAATAATTCAGACGTTGAAATACTTAATAGAAAGCAAAGTAACAAGCATAAGTGAACAGCAGTCCCAACTCAAAATGCTAAAAAAAGAACTGAGGAGGCAGGAGAGAAACAGCAAAGGTAGAAGGGGTTGACGAGGTGGAGAACCGCAGCAGCACGACGAAGACAGAAGCGAAGCTGACTGCTTAAAAGAAAGAATGGGCACACACTACTAACCAGTTAAGGAGAGAGACGTCAATACCTGCGTGTTTGTACAACTGTACAAAGTAAAACATGATAAAGGGAATAGCTATTAGGGAATTCTGACCCCAGTAGAGACATAAAGTGCTGCACTCAGTATGCCAGCAAATTTGGAAAACTCAGCAGTGACCACAGGACTGGGAAAGGTCAGTTTTCATTCCAATCTCAAAGAAAGGCAATGCCAAAGAATGTTCAAACTACCGCACAATTGCACTCATCTCACATGCTAATAAAGTAATGCTCAAAATTCTCCAAGCCAGTCTTCAGCACTATGTGAACCGTGAACTCCCTGATGTTCAAGCTGGTTTTAGAAAAGGCAGAGGAACCAGAGATCAAATTGCCAA
>SJYW01035273.1:488808-506477 GCA_006410735.1 Raphicerus campestris | reverse complement strand
AAGACGCTTACTCCTTGGAGGAAAAGTTATGACCAACCTAGATAGCATATTCAAAAGCAGAGACATTCCTTTGCCAACTAAGGTCTGTCTAGTCAAGGCTATGGTTTTTCCTGTGGTCATGTATGGATGTGAGAGTTGGACCATAAAGAAAGCTAAGAGCCAAGAATTGATGCTTTTGAACTGTGGTGTTGGAGAAGACTCTTGAGAGTCCCTTGGACTGCAAGGAGATCAAACTAGTCCATCCTAAAAGCAATTAGTCCTGAACATTCATTGGAAGGACTGATGCTGAAGTTGAAACTCCAGTACTTTGGCCACCTGATGCAAAGAACTGACTCACTGGAAAAGACCCTGATGCTGGGAGAGATTGAAGGCAGCGGGAGAAGGAGACAACAGAGGATAAGATGGTTGGGTGGCATCACCGACTCAACGGACACGAGTCTGAGTAAGCTCCGGAAGTTGGTGATGGACAGGGAGGCCTGGCGCGCTGCAGGCCGTGGGGTCGCAAGAGTCGGACACGACTGAGCGCCTGAACTGAACTATGCAGCACAGAGAATAGAGCCGAAATTTCAGAGTCGCTGTGAGCGGAGTCGCTGTGAGCAGAGTGAACTCTTAGACACTGTGAGTCACTGTATTATACCCTGCTGCCGCTGCTGAGTCGCGTCAGTCGTGTCTGACTCTGTGCGACCCACAGACGGCAGCCCACCAGGCTCCCCCATCCCTGGGATTCTCCAGGCAAGAACACTGGAGTGGGCTGCCATTTCCTCCTCCAATGCAGGAAAGTGAAAAGTGAAAGTGAACTCGCTCAGTCGTGTCTTAGTGACCCCATGGACTGCAGCCCACCAGGCTCCTCTGTCCATGGGATTTTCCAGGCAGGAGTACTGGAGTGTGGCTATATTATATATCTGAAGCATAATATTGTAAGTTAACTCTACCTCAATAAAAGAAAATTTTTTTAATTAAAAAAAAAAAAACTACTTTGACAACTAAAACAAAACCAAACCCTAACCAAGTGTGATCTATTCCAGGGATACAGATCCCACACTAGAGAGTCCCTAAGCAAAGCTACTGCATAAATGCACCCAAGGAGAGAAATAGTACAGTTCAACAGATAGTACAGAGGCATCTGACAAAAAATCAGCAATTCCTGATTTTTAGAAATACTCATGAAAACAGGAATTGATGAATCCTAAGGACAGGTGGCTCAGACGTGAAGAGTCCGCCTGCGATTGAGAGACTCAGGTCCGATCCCTGTGTTGGGAAGATCCCCTGGAGACGGGAATGGTTATCCACTCCAGTATTCTTGCCTGCAGAATCCCATGGACAGAGGAACCTGGCAGACTACAGCCCATGGGGCTGCAAAGGTTCAGACACGACTGAATGACTAACACTTTCATCTTTTTTCAAGGACACACTTTAATCCTTATATATCATCAAACCACATGGGAACTAGCAGGGCCCCTCTTCTAGGTCAGGAATAAGGCAAGATGTCCTCCACTCTTTTTAAATATTGTACTGGAGACACCAGTAAATGAAGTTAAATGAGAAAATAACTAAGGCATTCACTTTGGAAAATAGAGAATAAAACTCTAATCTTTTGCAGATGACACCATGTTTACTTGCAAAACCCAAGCAATCAATAGCAAGACTAATGGAAACATGTATTTATAGTTGTCAGAATATGAACCTACCAACAAAAACCCAACAACTTTCAGACAGACGACAATTTAGTTAGAAGATACAATGAAGAGAATGCCCACCTGCAAGAGCGACAAACGTTAGATTACTGAGGAACAGAGTCAACAAAAAATGTACAGTGTGTGCACAGAAGAAAAGTTAATCTTGTGGACTGGCTCAAAATTGGGAAAGGAATACATCAAGGCTGTATATTGTCACCCTACTCATTTAACTTATATGCAGAGTACATCATGTGAAATGGTGGATTGCATGAATCACAAGCTGGAATCAAGATTGCCGGGCGAAACATCAACAACCCCAGGTATGCAGATGACACCCCCATAAAGGCAGAAAGTGAAGAGGAACTGAAGAGCCTCTGGACGAAGGTGAAAGAGCTGAGTGAAAAAGCTGGCTTCAGACTCAACATGTGAAAAACTAAGGTCATGGCATCTGGTGCCACCACTTCACGGCAAATAGATGGGGAAACAGTGGAAACAGTGAGAGATTTTATTTTCTTGGACTCCAAAAGTGCTGATTGTGACTGTAGCCACGAAATTAACAGACACTTGCTCCTTGGAAGGAAAGCTATGACAAACCTGAACAGTGTATTAAAAGGAAGAGACCTCACTTTGCCAACGAAGGTCCGTATAGTCAAAGCTGTGGTTTCTCCAGTAGTCAGGCTGGGTCATGAAGAAGGCTGAGCATCCAAAAACTGATGCTTTTGAATTGTGGTGCTGGAAGAGACTCTTGAGAGTCCTTTGGACTGCAAGGAGATCAAACCAGTCAATCCTGAAGGAAATCAACCGTAAATGTTCATTGGAAGGACTGCTGCTGAAGCTGAAGCTCCCATACTTTGGCCACCTGATGCCAAGAGCTGACTCACTGGAAAAGACCCTGATGCTGGGAAGACTGAGTACAGGAGGGGAAGGGGATGACAGAGGATGAGATGGTTGGATGGCATCACCAACTCAAAGGGCGAGTTTGAGCAGGCTCCGGGAGATGGTGAAGGACAGAGGAGCGTGGTGTGCTGCAGTCCATGGGGGTCACAGAGAATTCCTTAGAGAATGGCTTAGAGAATGAACAACTATGAAAAGATACAAGAACGGATCTGAACAAATGGAAAGGCTCCCCTTTTCTTGAATAAGATCCCAGATGACAAGTCAGTCAGTTGGAAAGTTACTTTGTATTTAACACAATCCCTATAAAAAACCAATAAACAATTTTTTCTGGGACAAGCTGACACTCAAGTTCAAAGGTAAGAACAGTCAGGAAGCCCTTGAGAAAGGCCTGGAGGAGGCAGGCAGCCCACTCTAACAAGCGCACTGAATGCCTCCATGGTTGAAGAGCAGGTGTGAACACACTGAGACAGCCGGGGGCAGACAGAAGACAAGAAACGCAGGGTCCGTTCAGGAAGTGCCTGCACACAAGAGCTGGTGTCCGAGTCACCAGGGGTGGGGGCTGGGGGGTGGGCTTTCCAGGAACAGTGCGGGACACTTCCGCACACTACGCAGGAGGACTCGGATCAAAGTCCTAATTGTAAAAAGATGACCCCTGACAAATACTAGGAAACAGTGATGAATTCCTTTAGAACCTGGCTGCCTTTTAAACTGAGACTCAAAAATCTAGACTCAATGAAAAAACCTATAAATTTGATTACACTTTAAAAAAACCCTAACTTTTGTATGGGAGGAAAAACACTATACACAAAATCAAGGTAAGAAACAGAAAAATTATTTCCAACATAAACCAAAGATTAAGGGCTGATGCCACTAATACAACAGGCTAATACACAGGAACTCTTTAAACTGAGGGAGAGAAAGACCAGAAGTCAGAGAGAAAAACAAGCCAAAGAGAACTCAGAAAACCAGGAATATAAAACCAGCCCTTCAGGCAAGCGAAAATGTACTCAGTTTCACTCCTAATTAGGGACATGCAAATCTCAGCTACTGTGAGGTGTCATTTCACACCCATCAGATGCAAAATTCCGAAGCTGGTGACACACTCTGCTGGCAAGGCTGTGGGGAAGCAGGCTCTCATCTGTGGCTGGAGAGATGATGAAATCAGACAGGTATCAGTCTGTGGACCCTGCAATCCCACATCTAGGCAGTAACCCTAAAGGTACACTTCCAACAAGCAGAAACACACATGCAAAATAACATATATGAAGCATTATTTGTAATTATAAGACATTAGAAATAACCCAAATAATCATATACAAAACTGGAAGAAAAAACCAGAGTATACCCACTCAGTGGAGTGCTATGTAACTTAAACAAAAACTCTATGAGCCCATAAGGAGTCATTTCCATGATGTGCTTTAAAAGTGAAGTAAACAAAACTTGAATTTACACAGAACATCTTTTCTGCAGCAAAGGAGAAGTATGGCTATATAAACACACATGCTAATTTTTGCAAAAAGACACAGAGTTGCAACCCTGGCCTAGTGGGCAGGTCGCCTGCAAGGGGCCGGCGGGGGCGTTGGCGGCAGCGGGGCCGGCGGGGCGGAGGCCTGGCCTCTCTGCCCGCTGCCTGCCGTCGCTGCTCAGGAGCTCGGTCGTGCCTGGCTCGACCCCTCGGACTGCAGCGCCCCACCCGCGGACTGCAGAGCCCCAGGCTTCCCCGCCCGTCGCTGCCTCCTGGAGTCTGAGCGTGCCTATTAACACATTCTCTTTGCTCTCTTTGGCTGCACCGCGGCACGCAGGATCTTTGCTCCCCGAGCAGGGACTGAGCCTACGCTTCCTGCGGTGGAAGTGTGGAGTCTTAAGCAGGGGGCCACCAGGGACGTGCCTAACGTGATCTGCATTTCTAGAACATTGTTATTGTTTTTACTCATTCAAAAGAAAATCAAATCAATGAGGATGAATAAAACCATCCTTTAAAAAAAGAAACAAACTTAACTGCATTTCAAATATAATCGCCATACAGAGGGAAAAACAGCTCTGACCCATGTAAATTCTGAACAGAGCACAGTGACTAAACCACACCGGTGGCACAAACAGGATGGCAAGCACCCGCAGCGCTGGGGTGTGCCGGGCTGCTCGCCACAGGCTCAGGCCCAAGAGTCGAGGCGTGCTGGGAGCCAGGAAGACGCAGAACAGGGGCGGCAGAGAGAGCTGTGCTGCCGGACCGAGCTAGAGGTGTCAGCATGAACTCATGTTCTGACACACATGGGTACACACATAAACCCACATACACAGATACACGGGCATGAGCATACATGTACATACAAACGTACACGCACGTGTACGTGCAGGTATGCAGACACGCATACACATATGTGTACATACACTCATTACTAAGAGGATCCAGGACTTCCTGGAAAAGCAGCTTGCCCAGGGAGTGGGAGAGGGAGAGCCCAACATGAGCCCGGAGTGACCAGAAAGCGAGGCGCCACCTCAACCACGTGCCCAAGAGCAACATCAGCAATAAAGGGACAAAGCGGCATCTCGGGGCTGCTGACCCCCCACTCGGAGGCCAGGGTGCCACTTCTGGGAGGCCCAACAGCAGCGCGTCAGCTGCAGTGCACGCGCTGCGGACTCAGCCGCAGACAGGCTGACAGCAAACAGCACTCGGAGGGAGCGTGGGCGCCTCTCCTAGGGTCAAACAACGGAGGCTTTAAAACAAGCGCCCCTAGAGACCAACGGGGACATCCTGCGATGAGAAGAGGCAGCACGCCAGGAAGACACCCAGGCACGACCATACAGGCACGGCGGACAAGCCCCCAGGCCTCTGCAACGGAGCTGAGAGGAACGAGGGAGGAGACAGGCACCAGCCAGCAGGAGCGCGGGAGCAGCTGTGGCCCGAGCAGAGCGCGGGCGGGCAGGCCGCAGACGCGGGCCGCCCGCTCCCAGAGATGGACGGCCAGACGGCCGCCAGGAGCAGGCGGCGCCTGCCCCCGGGGGGCAGAGCACACGGCCCTCCCCGGACCGCCGGGCCACCGCGAGTCCCAGCAACCCTAAGACGCGCATCAGCGCCAGAAACTCAGGATGCTCTCAAAAACGGGCAAGTGAAGCCGCACTCTCCAAGGCAACCAATGAGCCAAAGAAGAGACCGCAGAGACGCCGGAAGACACTTTCTGAGATGGCTGAAAATAAAATACAGCATGCCAAACTCATGGGGCACAGTGAGAGCGGCGTTTAGAAGGCAATCTATCACTGTAAATCCTACACTGAGAGAGAGAAGAGAGGGCAGAGAACCACCAGAGCGCCCACAGGACAAAGGGCAGCGACACGGCAGGAGCAGAGCCCAGGGCTCAGACAAGGAAGCCTGGAGGCCACCGCCAGAGGAGAAGGTCGGGAACGCCTGCGGGTGCAGCAGCCGCCTGCTCCTATGGAGGGGACACGACCCCAGGGCGGGGTGGGCGGTGATGAGGGGCAAGAGCAGGGTGGGGCTTCAAGAGAAAACGTGAGGGGCCCCTGGTGAGAGGAAGGCCCTGCTGGGTTCTGCCTGGAGCAGGACAAAGAACCAGGGCAGCGGCTGAAGCGTGTCTGGAGCGCAGGTCGCTGAGCCCGAACTGTCCACAGTGGTGACCAGGCCCCGGTGGGGCTGGGCGTCGCTGGCGCAGAGGCACCCGGATGAGACAGCTGGTCAGGCGAGGACCGCGTTTAGAGAGCAGCAGCTGCCGCTGAGCCTCTGCAGTCGCCCTCACGGCCAGGCCGGGGAGCCGGAACGAGTCAGGACGGAGGAGGAGCCTGGTGGGCAGGCCGCTCACCTGCTGCCGTCCGGCAGTTGATGATCGTGAAGCCGCCGTGCATGCAGGCCGCCAGGAGCAGGTCGCGCTGGAACGGGTGCCACTTGAGCCTCCACACCCCGCCCCGCATGGGCACATCCACCAGCGGCCGCCGCAGGCTCCGTGTGTCCCAGAGAAGAACATGCTCATCATAGCTGAAACCCACAGATCTCAACCAGCGTGCGGGAAAGCTGGGCTCCGTGGGCAGGGAACCCCTCACAGGAGACCCGGACCCACCCTCCAGGAGTCCCCTCCTGAGCCCCCGACGCCCACACTCTGGTTCAAAGAGCGGGCTGGTCAGATGCCACAGCAGCAATAGGGGGAATCGGCGCCATAGCCGGGACTCACCTTCCCGTGGCCAAGATGTTCTCACGGTGGGGGCTGCTCTGGATGCTGCACACGCCCATGGAGTGTCTGTGGGGGGTGGGGGGGCTGAGCAGGCGCCCCGCAGCTCCCCAACAGAAGCCCGGGGCGGGGTGGGGCACTGAGCAGGCAGAAGCCCGGGGCGGGGCGGGGCTGGCCCCACGAGGACTCACCTGCGGCTGCTGAAGGTGGCAGTGCTGGGCATCCTGGTGTCCCAGCCCTTCAGGAGGCCATCGTCCCCACCTGCATGGAAATGGAAACTGCCCCCGCTGGCCAGGAAGCACGCTGAGGACGGGCACTGGCCGCTTCTCAGGGTGCAGTCACGTCTGTGAGGGTGTCTCCACACAGGCATGCACGCCCCAGAGGCAGCCAGCTGTGCCGCCACCGTGCCTTCACCCGCTGCGGAGAAGACAGGGGCCACACCCAAAGGCCAGACAGAGGCACGGGCGCAGCCGCACGGACTCCACCCTTCTGGCTCCTGCAGCCAGGAGCCAGCGTGGCCACATCCCAGCGCTTGGAACAGACGCGTCCGCAGACGCCTGCAACTGGCGACACACATGCGTGTGTTTTAAAGAGAAAGGTCCCTGGTAACCTCGCAGGAAAAGGGCTTCTTCTGAGGAAAGTGAAGCGACAGAAACAAGAGGGGAGTCGGAGCCCTGACGCACAGCCAGTCTGAAAAAAAGCAGCACTGTTGAGAGGCACGGCGTCCTGAAGGAAGACGGGCAGAGAGGATGAAGGGAAGCAAACCAGCCACAGAGCCGACCGCGCTGAGCGCGCCACTCGCCCACCACCTGCCACCCGGCGCCCACCACCACCCACCAGCACTTCCTGGACGCACCGCAGACGGCGATGGCAGAGGATGCAGCCTACGTCCCTGGACCAGGGGAAGCCACCATCCCAGCACTGAGCTGTGGGTGAGCCTCAAATACAAGCTGCCGTTCCGTGGCAGATCCAGAGAGCTGGCTGGGGCTTCCTCACACGCCGGGCTCCCTTCTCTCACCCTCCACGTGCTCCACCAGGAGCTCCTAGTGATCAGCCTGTACGCAGCAGTTTCCCACCCTTCCTCCTCTCCACTGCCCCCACCTCACCACCCGCCCTGCATACAGCGTCTCTAGCATACACCCTCACCCCCGCAGTCTACACTGGCTGTTGCTCACTCGTCGAGTCCGACTCCGTGACCCCCTGGGCTGCAGCACGCCAGGCTCCTCTGTCCTCCACTGTCCCCTGGAGTTTGCTAAGCTTTGTGCCCAGAGTCAGTGATGCCGTGTAACCAGCTCATCCTCTGCCACCCTCTCCTCCTTTTGTTCTGTCTTTCCCAGCATCACAGTCTTTTCTAACGAGTCAGCTCTTCGCATCAGGTGGCCAAAGTATTGGAGTTTCAACTTCAACAGCAGTCCTTCCAATGAATATTCAGGGCTGATTTCCTTTAGGAGTGACTGGTTTCATCTCCTTGCGGAACCAAGGGACTCTCAAGAGTCTTCTCCAGCAGCACAGTTTGAAAGCATCATTTCTTTGGCGCTCAGCCTTCTTCATGGTCCAACTCTCTCACCTCCATACATGACTACTGGAAAAACCATAGCTTTGACTACACAGACCTTTGTTGGCAAAGTGACCTCTCTGCCTTTCAATATGCTGTCTAGGTTTGTCCTAGCTTTCCTTCCAAGGAGCAGGTGTCTTAATTCTGCAGCTGCAGCCACTGTCTGCAGCAATTCTGAAGCCCAAGAAAGTAAAGTCTGTCACCGCGTCCCCCTTCTTCCCCATCTACTTGCCAGGAAGTGATGGGCCATAAGGCCGTGACCTTTGCTTTTTGAATGCTGAGTTCTATGGCAGCTTTTCACTCTTCTCTTTCACCTTCAACAGCCTCTTTAGTTCCTCTTCATTTTCTTTCATTAGGATGATAAGGATCTTCTTAAATTTTAAAATGTTAAGTCAGAAAACATTCCTCTGTCCAACATCCCACAATGGCTCCCTTCTACTCTGAGCAAGCGCCGGCGTGCTCCCGGGGCCGTGGCCCAGCGGCCTGTCTCCGTGACCCCTCGCCTGCTGTTCCACACTCGCTGCTCAAGACACACAAGCCTCCGCGGCAGGACAGTGTGCCACCCCCGGCACCTGATGCCCTTGCCTGTCCGACCTCCCTCCTCCCAGAGTGTATTCACCACCAGGCGTGTTATACTGGGCGTTCCTTTTCTGTCTCCGCCAAGCGCTGGAAGCTCAGTGAAAGCAGGGACTTTATCTTCCTCACAGCAATCTCCCAAGCCCCTGGGACAGTCCTCGGCATGTGGTCGGTGCNCCGGTGGGGCTGGGCGTCGCTGGCGCAGAGGCACCCGGATGAGACAGCTGGTCAGGCGAGGACCGCGTTTAGAGAGCAGCAGCTGCCGCTGAGCCTCTGCAGTCGCCCTCACGGCCAGGCCGGGGAGCCGGAACGAGTCAGGACGGAGGAGGAGCCTGGTGGGCAGGCCGCTCACCTGCTGCCGTCCGGCAGTTGATGATCGTGAAGCCGCCGTGCATGCAGGCCGCCAGGAGCAGGTCGCGCTGGAACGGGTGCCACTTGAGCCTCCACACCCCGCCCCGCATGGGCACATCCACCAGCGGCCGCCGCAGGCTCCGTGTGTCCCAGAGAAGAACATGCTCATCATAGCTGAAACCCACAGATCTCAACCAGCGTGCGGGAAAGCTGGGCTCCGTGGGCAGGGAACCCCTCACAGGAGACCCGGACCCACCCTCCAGGAGTCCCCTCCTGAGCCCCCGACGCCCACACTCTGGTTCAAAGAGCGGGCTGGTCAGATGCCACAGCAGCAATAGGGGGAATCGGCGCCATAGCCGGGACTCACCTTCCCGTGGCCAAGATGTTCTCACGGTGGGGGCTGCTCTGGATGCTGCACACGCCCATGGAGTGTCTGTGGGGGGTGGGGGGGCTGAGCAGGCGCCCCGCAGCTCCCCAACAGAAGCCCGGGGCGGGGTGGGGCACTGAGCAGGCAGAAGCCCGGGGCGGGGCGGGGCTGGCCCCACGAGGACTCACCTGCGGCTGCTGAAGGTGGCAGTGCTGGGCATCCTGGTGTCCCAGCCCTTCAGGAGGCCATCGTCCCCACCTGCATGGAAATGGAAACTGCCCCCGCTGGCCAGGAAGCACGCTGAGGACGGGCACTGGCCGCTTCTCAGGGTGCAGTCACGTCTGTGAGGGTGTCTCCACACAGGCATGCACGCCCCAGAGGCAGCCAGCTGTGCCGCCACCGTGCCTTCACCCGCTGCGGAGAAGACAGGGGCCACACCCAAAGGCCAGACAGAGGCACGGGCGCAGCCGCACGGACTCCACCCTTCTGGCTCCTGCAGCCAGGAGCCAGCGTGGCCACATCCCAGCGCTTGGAACAGACGCGTCTGCAGACGCCTGCAACTGGCGACACACATGCGTGTGTTTTAAAGAGAAAGGTCCCTGGTAACCTCGCAGGAAAAGGGCTTCTTCTGAGGAAAGTGAAGCGACAGAAACAAGAGGGGAGTCGGAGCCCTGACGCACAGCCAGTCTTTGAAAAAAAGCAGCACCGTTGAGAGGCACGGCGTCCTGAAGACGGGCAGAGAGGATGAAGGGAAGCAAACCAGCCACAGAGCCGACCGCGCTGAGCGCGCCACTCGCCCACCACCTGCCACCCGGCGCCCACCACCACCCACCAGCACTTCCTGGACGCACCGCAGACGGCGATGGCAGAGGATGCAGCCTACGTCCCTGGACCAGGGGAAGCCACCATCCCAGCACTGAGCTGTGGGTGAGCCTCAAATACAAGCTGCCGTTCCGTGGCAGATCCAGAGAGCTGGCTGGGGCTTCCTCACACGCCGGGCTCCCTTCTCTCACCCTCCACGTGCTCCACCAGGAGCTCCTACTGATCAGCCTGTACGCAGCAGTTTCCCACCCTTCCTCCTCTCCACTGCCCCCACCTCACCACTCGCCCTGCATACAGCGTCTCTAGCCTACACCCTCACCCCCGCAGTCTACACTGGCTGTTGCTCACTCGTCGAGTCCGACTCCGTGACCCCCTGGGCTGCAGCACGCCAGGCTCCTCTGTCCTCCACTGTCCCCTGGAGTTTGCTCAGCTTTGTGCCCAGAGTCAGTGATGCCGTGTAACCAGCTCATCCTCTGCCACCCTCTCCTCCTTTTGTTCTGTCTTTCCCAGCATCACAGTCTTTTCTAACGAGTCAGCTCTTCGCATCAGGTGGCCAAAGTATTGGAGTTTCAACTTCAACAGCAGTCCTTCCAATGAATATTCAGGGCTGATTTCCTTTAGGAGTGACTGGTTTCATCTCCTTGCGGAACCAAGGGACTCTCAAGAGTCTTCTCCAGCAGCAGTTTGAAAGCATCATTTCTTTGGCGCTCAGCCTTCTTCATGGTCCAACTCTCTCACGTCCATACATGACTACTGGAAAAACCATAGCTTTGACTACACAGACCTTTGTTGGCAAAGTGACCTCTCTGCCTTTCAATATGCTGTCTAGGTTTGTCCTAGCTTTCCTTCCAAGGAGCAGGTGTCTTAATTCTGCAGCTGCAGCCACTGTCTGCAGCAATTCTGAAGCCCAAGAAAGTAAAGTCTGTCACCGCGTCCCCCTTCTTCCCCATCTACTTGCCAGGAAGTGATGGGCCATGAGGCCGTGACCTTTGCTTTTTGAATGCTGAGTTCTATGGCAGCTTTTCACTCTTCTCTTTCACCTTCAACAGCCTCTTTAGTTCCTCTTCATTTTCTTTCATTAGGATGATAAGGATCTTCTTAAATTTTAAAATGTTAAGTCAGAAAACATTCCTCTGTCCAACATCCCACAATGGCTCCCTTCTACTCTGAGCAAGCGCCGGCGTGCTCCCGGGGCCGTGGCCCAGCGGCCTGTCTCCGTGACCCCTCGCCTGCTGTTCCACACTCGCTGCTCAAGACACACAAGCCTCCGCGGCAGGACAGTGTGCCACCCCCGGCACCTGATGCCCTTGCCTGTCCGACCTCCCTCCTCCCAGAGTGTATTCACCACCAGGCGTGTTATACTGGGCGTTCCTTTTCTGTCTCCGCCAAGCACTGGAAGCTCAGTGAAAGCAGGGACTTTATCTTCCTCACAGCAATCTCCCAAGCCCCTGGGACAGTCCTCGGCATGTGGTCGGTGCTCAACAGACGCTTGCTGGATGAATGAATTGATCCCGAATTGCTAAAACACTGTCTCACTCCACTGTGGCTTGAATTAGCTAAGCCTCAAAGCAGAAGAATTAATCCATGAACAAGAGCTCAAAAAATCAAGTCCTTACTAGTTCTCCCCGAGTCTGTTCAAGGGTGCAACAGCAAAAACTCCAGAAAAGATCCCCTTTCAGGGGAAAATAAGCATTAAACACAAAATCATAAGTAGTCTCAGGACATCCCTGACCGTCCAGTGGTTAAGAATCCGCCTTGCAATGCAGGGGACGCAGGTTCGATACCTGGTCAGGGAATTAAAATCCCATGTGCCCTGTGATGTGACAAAAAATTAATAAATAGCTTGAGGACAGGGTGCCATGAGACCAACGGCAAGGGACTGAACGTACAGAGTTTCTAAAGACAAGATTTTAAACTGGGCCCTGCCAGAAAAGTAGAACTAACCTGTGAAAAATTAAACTAAGATTAGAGAAAACACAGAAGAGTTGAGGAAAAGAAGACTGAGAACAAGGAAAAATCACTCAGAACAGGGCCAGCCAGGAAGGCCCAAGCCCAGCCACACAAGCCCCGGGGCCCGGCCGGGCAGCCTGGGCGGGAGCTGCAGAAGGCTCAGGACCGTGCGAGCGAGGAGCTCGCGTGCTCAGCCACCTGCTCTGTCCTCGAACCGGAGGCTGGGCAGGAGAGGCTGCGCTGCTCGGCACTCTGCCGTGACCGCAGCACGGGACCGTGTCCCGACAAGCGCAAAGAGAGTAAGAGGGATACAGCCAATTCCGAGAAACGCTCAGAAGACGAAGCAAGACCCAGACTCTCAGGAGGGGGGAGCGGACAGAGACACCTGGTTTGGGTGCCCAGACCCTGTCCCGGAGTGCAGGGCACGGGAGGGCCACACAGGAACACAGGCATGGCCGGAGCCGGCGGAGGGAAGCGGTGACAAGCACCCCGACATGAGTGCGGGGAGCTGGCAAGACAACGCAGCCAGAGCTCAGAAGGAAGGCCTGCTCCCACCAGCGAAGCGCAGCGTCTGCAGAGACACAGTAATGGAGTCAGGAGAGTGATGATGCGGAGCGAGGAGGACGCGGGCGGGACCATGAGCCCGCTGGCGCGGGACAAGCCTGCGGGGCGGAGGGCGGGCTGGTGCAGGACGGGCACGCTGGCGCAGGGCAGAGGGCGCGCTGGCCCGGGACGGGCACGCTGGCCAGAGGGCGGGCTGGCGCGGGGACGAGCCTGCGGGGCAAAGGGCACGTGGCTGCAGGGAGAAGCGGTGCCTGGATCGCGCAGCCTTGACACCTGGGAGGGACGCAGGGTACAACCAGACAGGCCCGCGGACCTGCCCCTGGGCTGGGCAGCGCACGGTTCCTCCACACGAGGCTCTAGGCCACACGGCTCGCGGTGAGCGCGGCGCGCCACCAGCACCCAGACAGGAGACAAGGCCTCAGCTGCTCTCCAGCCTCTGCGGCTTCTGCAGCCCTCAGCTGTCTTCCCTCAGAGCCCCATGCCCTCCGCGGCCACTAGGGTGGAAGGGGCTCCGGGTGCCCACGTCATCACCCTGTCCACACGCGCCACGTACACCCCCAGGAAGCCAGTGTTCCCTGCCGCCAGCCTGACCTGGGAGGAAAGCCATTCCAAAAGGGGACAGGGAAGCCTAAGACCCAACACGACTGTTCAGCACTGACCCGGACAACCAGGCAGCAAGCAAGGGTCTCTGACCGGACTTGGAGGAGAGCGAGGACCCCTCCTGGGGAACGCGCGTCCGGGGAGCTCCCACGGGGAGCAGTGCCACCCAAGAGCCCGTGGTGCCCGGGCAAACTGCGCTTCACTCTCCAAGGACAGCTCCGGAGCACCAGCTCAGCTTCTGCCCCGAAGTACGCTCTCCACAAACTGCCGGAGGAATCGCCCGGTGACCTGTGTCTCCTCTGCTTCCTGCTCCCTCCCGCCCCTCACCCTCAGCAAGTCTTGAAGGGGGCACTCAGCGGAGGATACCAACCTGAGTACACGACTTCCGTCTGCCAGTAATCGAAAGCAGCAACCCAGGCCTCAAACTGATGGGCCTGCCACGTGCCCAGAGCCTGCAATCCGGGCCCCGCCTCGCTGATCTTCAGGAGGTGAAGCTGCCCTTTGGAGTCGCTGCTAATGATTTCCAAGGGCTTGTCACTGGCCCTGGACACAGGGAACCAATGGAGAATCTGGGTGAGATCAATTCACTGCCCTAAACTCCTCACCTCCGTGGTTCCCAAGCAGGGACACGTTACGGCCCCAAGACACAGCAGAGGGAGGCTCTCCAGGCTCTGGCATGTGAACAGCCTCCTAAGAGGCTTGCCTGGGCAGAAACCGAAGCTGCCATGAGCTTGTCAAAATAAACTAGGGTCGGCTTCCCCTGGTGAAAGCATGCNACTCTCCAAGGACAGCTCCGGAGCACCAGCTCAGCTTCTGCCCCGAAGTACGCTCTCCACAAACTGCCGGAGGAATCGCCCGGTGACCTGTGTCTCCTCTGCTTCCTGCTCCCTCCCGCCCCTCACCCTCAGCAAGTCTTGAAGGGGGCACTCAGCGGAGGATACCAACCTGAGTACACGACTTCCGTCTGCCAGTAATCGAAAGCAGCAACCCAGGCCTCAAACTGATGGGCCTGCCACGTGCCCAGAGCCTGCAATCCGGGCCCCGCCTCGCTGATCTTCAGGAGGTGAAGCTGCCCTTTGGAGTCGCTGCTAATGATTTCCAAGGGCTTGTCACTGGCCCTGGACACAGGGAACCAATGGAGAATCTGGGTGAGATCAATTCACTGCCCTAAACTCCTCACCTCCGTGGTTCCCAAGCAGGGACACGTTACGGCCCCAAGACACAGCAGAGAGAGGCTCTCCAGGCTCTGGCATGTGAACAGCCTCCTAAGAGGCTTGCCTGGGCAGAAACCGAAGCTGCCATGAGCTTGTCAAAATAAACTAGGGTCGGCTTCCCCTGGTGAAAGCATGCCCCCTTTTTCTTTCAAGATAAGGGCTGGCTGTGACACTCCCAGGCGTAAGAGCCACAGTTGCGGCCAGCAAGGTGGCTTTCCTTCTGTCTCTCACATGAAATAGCCAAGTCTCAGGCCCACCTCTGCTGGCCCTCACCTTCCAGCTTTCCCAGTGGACCAGTCCAAGGACAAGGCGAGGCTCTGCTCTTCCAGGGCCAAGCGGGAGCAGGGCTGCAGCACCCAAGTGTCCTGCCAGAGAGAAGGAAGCCGTCACAGGGGAGCGAGCAGCCCCAGCGACCCGAGGAGACCACGGTCTACTCCGGTGGACGCGTCCTCAGGTGCCCTGCAGAGCGGAGCCTGAGATCACTGCCAAAGCAGCTCCAAGAGCCCTCGCCGCAGGAGGGCCTGCCCACACACGAGGCCTCCGCAGAAGCGGGTCTCTGATGCCCATGCCGTCCTGGAGACTAGTGTGGCACCCACACAGCCTCCTGGGAGCACTGCCGCTGCAGCTCCCCATCGCCCAGGGCCTCCAGGGACAGGACAAAGGGGCTTTGCCCGGACACAGGCAGCCGTGGAAATGCCGCTTCTCTGGGCTGAACTCTCTCTGCAGGGTAGCTGTGCCGCCTCCCAGGTCTTCCTACTCCTGCCTACAACTCCGGTTCTGAGCCCAGTCCTCCTCAGAAACTCCTGCTGTCTTTCCTGAGATAGGGCCACCGCTCTCGGCGCGTCTGGAGCAAGGCTGTCCTCACCAGCGCTCAGCGCCGTGGACCCGAGGCCAGCTGGGCCTGCCCCAAGGCCCACTCCCAGCGCCTGCACCAGTGCCTCCCCTCCACGTCCCTCGCCCACTGAGGCAAGACGTGGTCAGGGCTCCTTCTTTCCCCTGCCCCCACTGCCCAGCACGCGGGCACTCTACAGATGCGTGACGCGGGACTGCTGTCTGACGCCCGGGACAGCACATCACCAGGCTCTCAGCCGTGTCTGCTGCTTTGTGG
Organism: Raphicerus campestris; assembly: GCA_006410735.1. Classification (NCBI taxonomy): domain Eukaryota; kingdom Metazoa; phylum Chordata; class Mammalia; order Artiodactyla; family Bovidae; genus Raphicerus; species Raphicerus campestris. The sequence goes on along the minus strand of SJYW01035273.1, from coordinate 490,622 downwards.
CTCTAGAGCACAGTCTGCCAGGCTCCTGTCCATGGGGCTGTCCAGCCAAGAAAGCTGAAGCGGGTTGCCATGCCCTCCTCCAGGGGATCTTCCTGGCCCACGTCTCCTGAATTGCAGGCGGATTCCTCACCCACTGTGCCACGTTTGGGGAAGCCCACAGGAACCCTATGCTCTCTTAATTCTTGATGAGAAGCACCACTTCACCCCAGGAAACACTGCTCTTCCTGCCCCAGCACTGCCAGCCCAAGAATGCTGCCCAGGCCTTCCTAACAGGGCGTTCAGGGCCCCCGTCAGCTTAAAGCGCCTGCCTGTCGCTTCAGCTCCTCTGCTGGCAACATACAAGGTGTCTTCCTCTTGGGAGTTAGACGTAGAACCCGTGAACTTAAAACCCATGAACTGTGTGCTACCTTAGGACATTTCACGATGAAGTTCACCACTGAACAGATCATCCTAGAAAAAGATCGCCTCAGCACAGCCTCCCTCCATGTTCCTTGCAACCTTCACTAAGCCTGGCCCATCTCACTGACCTCAGATGGCACCAAGCGGAGGAGCTCTATGGATCCAGAAGCATTCACCACACCCAAGACGGGATGGCCAGCCACTGGAACGTGACACCTAGGAGAGAATGCACGTGCCAGTCAGGACACAGGATGTGCCCGGAATACAGGAGAACGACAGGCACCCCCACGACTCACTGTTATAGATTTCAGCTTCCAAAACCAGTTTGGAGCCTACAGTTCTGTTCCTACAAGATCCTCCAGTTCATGAAGCAGAAAATCAGCACTGNCCTCAGAAACTCCTGCTGTCTTTCCTGAGATAGGGCCACCGCTCTCGGCGCGTCTGGAGCAAGGCTGTCCTCACCAGCGCTCAGCGCCGTGGACCCGAGGCCAGCTGGGCCTGCCCCAAGGCCCACTCCCAGCGCCTGCACCAGTGCCTCCCCTCCACGTCCCTCGCCCACTGAGGCAAGACGTGGTCAGGGCTCCTTCTTTCCCCTGCCCCCACTGCCCAGCACGCGGGCACTCTACAGATGCGTGACGCGGGACTGCTGTCTGACGCCCGGGACAGCACATCACCAGGCTCTCAGCCGTGTCTGCTGCTTTGTGGCTCTAGAGCACAGTCTGCCAGGCTCCTGTCCATGGGGCTGTCCAGCCAAGAAAGCTGAAGCGGGTTGCCATGCCCTCCTCCAGGGGATCTTCCTGGCCCACGTCTCCTGAATTGCAGGCGGATTCCTCACCCACTGTGCCACGTTTGGGGAAGCCCACAGGAACCCTATGCTCTCTTAATTCTTGATGAGAAGCACCACTTCACCCCAGGAAACACTGCTCTTCCTGCCCCAGCACTGCCAGCCCAAGAATGCTGCCCAGGCCTTCCTAACAGGGCGTTCAGGGCCCCCGTCAGCTTAAAGCGCCTGCCTGTCGCTTCAGCTCCTCTGCTGGCAACATACAAGGTGTCTTCCTCTTGGGAGTTAGACGTAGAACCCGTGAACTTAAAACCCATGAACTGTGTGCTACCTTAGGACATTTCACGATGAAGTTCACCACTGAACAGATCATCCTAGAAAAAGATCGCCTCAGCACAGCCTCCCTCCATGTTCCTTGCAACCTTCACTAAGCCTGGCCCATCTCACTGACCTCAGATGGCACCAAGCGGAGGAGCTCTATGGATCCAGAAGCATTCACCACACCCAAGACGGGATGGCCAGCCACTGGAACGTGACACCTAGGAGAGAATGCACGTGCCAGTCAGGACACAGGATGTGCCCGGAATACAGGAGAACGACAGGCACCCCCACGACTCACTGTTATAGATTTCAG
>SJYW01035273.1:465120-483092 GCA_006410735.1 Raphicerus campestris | reverse complement strand
CCTGGGAGGGACGCAGGGTACAACCAGACAGGCCCGCGGACCTGCCCCTGGGCTGGGCAGCGCACGGTTCCTCCACACGAGACTCTAGGCCACACGGCTCGCGGTGAGCGCGGCGCGCCACCAGCACCCAGACAGGAGACGAGGCCTCAGCTGCTCTCCAGCCTCTGCGGCTTCTGCAGCCCTCAGCTGTCTTCCCTCAGAGCCCCATGCCCTCCGCGGCCACTAGGGTGGAAGGGGCTCCGGGTGCCCACGTCATCACCCTGTCCACACGCGCCACGTACACCCCCAGGAAGCCAGTGTTCCCTGCCGCCAGCCTGACCTGGGAGGAAAGCCATTCCAAAAGGGGACAGGCAAGCCTAAGACCCAACACGACTGTTCAGCACTGACCCGGACAACCAGGCAGCAAGCAGGGGTCTCTGACCGGACTTGGAGGAGAGCGAGGACCCCTCCCGGGGAACGCGCGTCCGGGGAGCTCCCACGGGGAGCAGTGCCACCCAAGAGCCCGTGGTGCCCGGGCAAACTGCGCTTCACTCTCCAAGGACAGCTCCGGAGCACCAGCTCAGCTTCTGCCCCGAAGTACGCTCTCCACAAACTGCCGGAGGAATCGCCCGGTGACCTGTGTCTCCTCTGCTTCCTGCTCCCTCCCGCCCCTCACCCTCAGCAAGTCTTGAAGGGGGCACTCAGCGGAGGATACCAACCTGAGTACACGACTTCCGTCTGCCAGTAATCGAAAGCAGCAACCCAGGCCTCAAACTGATGGGCCTGCCACGTGCCCAGAGCCTGCAATCCGGGCCCCGCCTCGCTGATCTTCAGGAGGTGAAGCTGCCCTTTGGAGTCGCTGCTAATGATTTCCAAGGGCTTGTCACTGGCCCTGGACACAGGGAACCAATGGAGAATCTGGGTGAGATCAATTCACTGCCCTAAACTCCTCACCTCCGTGGTTCCCAAGCAGGGACACGTTACGGCCCCAAGACACAGCAGAGGGAGGCTCTCCAGGCTCTGGCATGTGAACAGCCTCCTAAGAGGCTTGCCTGGGCAGAAACCGAAGCTGCCATGAGCTTGTCAAAATAAACTAGGGTCGGCTTCCCCTGGTGAAAGCATGCCCCCTTTTTCTTTCAAGATAAGGGCTGGCTGTGACACTCCCAGGCGTAAGAGCCACAGTTGCGGCCAGCAAGGTGGCTTTCCTTCTGTCTCTCACATGAAATAGCCAAGTCTCAGGCCCACCTCTGCTGGCCCTCACCTTCCAGCTTTCCCAGTGGACCAGTCCAAGGACAAGGCGAGGCTCTGCTCTTCCAGGGCCAAGCGGGAGCAGGGCTGCAGCACCCAAGTGTCCTGCCAGAGAGAAGGAAGCCGTCACAGGGGAGCGAGCAGCCCCAGCGACCCGAGGAGACCACGGTCTACTCCGGTGGACGCGTCCTCAGGTGCCCTGCAGAGCGGAGCCTGAGATCACTGCCAAAGCAGCTCCAAGAGCCCTCGCCGCAGGAGGGCCTGCCCACACACGAGGCCTCCGCAGAAGCGGGTCTCTGATGCCCATGCCGTCCTGGAGACTAGTGTGGCACCCACACAGCCTCCTGGGAGCACTGCCGCTGCAGCTCCCCATCGCCCAGGGCCTCCAGGGACAGGACAAAGGGGCTTTGCCCGGACACAGGCAGCCGTGGAAATGCCGCTTCTCTGGGCTGAACTCTCTCTGCAGGGTAGCTGTGCCGCCTCCCAGGTCTTCCTACTCCTGCCTACAACTCCGGTTCTGAGCCCAGTCCTCCTCAGAAACTCCTGCTGTCTTTCCTGAGATAGGGCCACCGCTCTCGGCGCGTCTGGAGCAAGGCTGTCCTCACCAGCGCTCAGCGCCGTGGACCCGAGGCCAGCTGGGCCTGCCCCAAGGCCCACTCCCAGCGCCTGCACCAGTGCCTCCCCTCCACGTCCCTCGCCCACTGAGGCAAGACGTGGTCAGGGCTCCTTCTTTCCCCTGCCCCCACTGCCCAGCACGCGGGCACTCTACAGATGCGTGACGCGGGACTGCTGTCTGACGCCCGGGACAGCACATCACCAGGCTCTCAGCCGTGTCTGCTGCTTTGTGGCTCTAGAGCACAGTCTGCCAGGCTCCTGTCCATGGGGCTGTCCAGCCAAGAAAGCTGAAGCGGGTTGCCATGCCCTCCTCCAGGGGATCTTCCTGGCCCACGTCTCCTGAATTGCAGGCGGATTCCTCACCCACTGTGCCACGTTTGGGGAAGCCCACAGGAACCCTATGCTCTCTTAATTCTTGATGAGAAGCACCACTTCACCCCAGGAAACACTGCTCTTCCTGCCCCAGCACTGCCAGCCCAAGAATGCTGCCCAGGCCTTCCTAACAGGGCGTTCAGGGCCCCCGTCAGCTTAAAGCGCCTGCCTGTCGCTTCAGCTCCTCTGCTGGCAACATACAAGGTGTCTTCCTCTTGGGAGTTAGACGTAGAACCCGTGAACTTAAAACCCATGAACTGTGTGCTACCTTAGGACATTTCACGATGAAGTTCACCACTGAACAGATCATCCTAGAAAAAGATCGCCTCAGCACAGCCTCCCTCCATGTTCCTTGCAACCTTCACTAAGCCTGGCCCATCTCACTGACCTCAGATGGCACCAAGCGGAGGAGCTCTATGGATCCAGAAGCATTCACCACACCCAAGACGGGATGGCCAGCCACTGGAACGTGACACCTAGGAGAGAATGCACGTGCCAGTCAGGACACAGGATGTGCCCGGAATACAGGAGAACGACAGGCACCCCCACGACTCACTGTTATAGATTTCAGTTCCAAAACCAGTTTGGAGCCTACAGTTCTGTTCCTACAAGATCCTCCAATTCATGAAGCAGAAAATCAGCACTGCTTCCCAGACAGACTGACAGTACCTGTGCGGCTTGGAAACTGAAAAGGAAATGAGCCCCGAGTTTACAGCAGCCTCCACAGGCAGGAAAGACAGGACAGGAAATGAACCCCAACTTCATGCAGATGCCTCCCCGTCTTGTTGGATGCCACCAGGCATCAGGCTCCTCTGACTAAACAATCAGGTTTTCATGACAAATTCCAACCAAGGGGGACTGTTACCAAACGTGTACCATTTCATGTCCAGGATCGCAGAAGTCTCTCTTCTCTGGACCTCAACCAGGTGGCCGGGAGACCTGTCCACATCGCAGCTGTACAGGTAGAGACGGCCCAAGCGAACTGGAGGCTCCGCAACATCCAGTTCACTCTACAAAAAATGCACGTGTGTTCTCTGAATGCCGTAACAGACAATGAGGAACCCAAAGGACGGGAAAAGGGACAGGGAAAGGGGTTTGCCAGGACTCGGGAACTCTGATCTTCTGAGCTGGAGAGACGTCTTTTCTCTTGTATGTGATTAACGAGTAGGTGGATTTGGATACAATGCTTCTTAAAGGGGCCGACAGAAAGGACCGGTGGTTAGGATTCCCATGGGACAGTGTGCCTGCCTAGGACGGTCCCAGTGCCAGCTTTCACTCTTAAAAACGCTTAGGTTTGGATCCACCTAAGTGGATGCCTTCAAGGCATTAGGTAAGCTCCTATGACATCCCCTTTTCTCTTTGCTCTAGACTTCACCCACAACCCGGGCCACGCCCGCAAACAGACGCCATCCCGCTTTCAGGACGCCGTTTCTAACGGACATTCCGGCCACAGGCCAAGGTCGCGTCCACCTCATGTGGCTCCACACGAGATGGCTCCATTCCGGCCTCACCGCCGCAGACCAGAGAGGGCTCGATGCTTGCGGTCGGCTCTGCCTCTCAGGAGCCTCTCCCCGCCCTTCTCGAGAGGAGCTCGAGTCGGGGACTCTGGCCGCTTGGGAACGGCCACCTGGGGCCGCAGACCGCCCGAGGCCCGAAGCCAGGAGGCCCGCGCACCTGGCACTCCCCGTCGGCGGGCCGGTCCCCCGGCTTCCACAGCTGGTAGGTGCCGCACGCCAGCAAGCGCCTGCAGCCGGGCAGCGGGCACCACTCCACCGAGTCCACGGTGTGCTCCGTGTCCACCGCCTGCAACAGCTGGGCTCCGCCGTCGGCTCCCGCGCCCCCGGAGGCCGCGGCGGCGGCCGTGGCGGCGGGCAGCGCGCGGCAGAGGCGGAGGAAGGTAGCTACGCTGACAGCGCCAGCGCGAGCGCTCTGCGATGAGGGCCGCGCAGCCGCGGGGGACGGCGCGCTTCTGCTTCCGCTTCCGCTTCCGCCGCCGCCGCCGCCGCCAGGCCTCTTCCGGTCCCTCCAGGGACTCCCCTGGAGGCCGCGCTCCCGCGCCCCCTGCTGGCCGGCCGACTTCAACCCACCCCGCGTGCCCCGTGCGGCGGCGAGGCCGGCCTGGGAGCGGGCACCCGAGCGTCCGGCACGGAGCCACCTGAGGGCTGGACTCTGAAAGGGGGTTAGAGTCCAGGGTCTGACCCGGAGCCCGGGCACAGGCGGCCCTCCCTCTCCCTGGCCATGTCCACCGCAGGGAGCTGGCTGCCTGCGGGCAGTAACTGCAGCGCATCAGCGGACGCAGAATCCTGCCAGGACAGCAGAGAACGGAGACAGGGTGGGCCCAGGGCCCAGCGGTGAGCAGAGTGAACAGAGGGCACGGAGCACAGTGTCTGAGCCCCAGGGGCAGGTGAGGCCCGTGCCCGTTAGATACAGTATAGGGGCAGGCACCCAGCACTCACTGACTTGGAAAACTGAGTTATGTGCTGGCACCATTCAACAAAGCCAGTGAACTCTACAGAGCAAGTGTGGGAAGGCAAGTGTTAGTTATGAGCTGAACGCTGTCACTCTTCAGTGGCTAAGCTGTGTCTCTGCGACCCCACAGACTGCAGCCTGCCAGGCTTCCTGTCCTTCGCTCTCTCCCAGACTGAATTGTGTCCTCCCCCCAAAGATGTGCTGAAGTCTCATCTGCAACATCACAGAGTGTGACCTTCAGAAACAGGGTCTTCACAGAGGCCATCCAGTTAAGGCCATTACTGCACCCCTAACCCAGTGTCACTGGCATCCTTAAGAGGAGATGTGGTCTATTCCAGACACCCACAGGAGAAGCCTGGGAGGCGTGAAGCCTCTACAAGGCAAGGTATGAGGCCACTGGAAGCTGGAAGAGCCTGGAGCCTTCAAAGGGAGCGCCGCCCTGCCCATACACTGGTGTGCAGGACCTAGACCCTACATTGTTTTAAGCCACCCAGCTTGTGTTCCTTTGTTACAGCAGCTGCAGGAAATGGGACAAGACTGAAATCCGTATGGAGACCTGGGTGGTTAGCCTGTGGTTTCTGAGGTGGTTGCTATGGCTAGAAAAAGTCAGCTGTTCAGATGGCAGCGGAAGCAGAGTAGAAAGGTTGGTCAGGAAACAGGAGGGCACCCTGAAGTGGCTGAACCACACACCTTGATCTAATCTGGTGCAAAAGGCAGTCAGGCCAAGAAGGCCCCCTGCCTCACTCCTAACAGGTGAGAGCCACGAATGTTGAACTTGCAGTCACTCTCAGATGTGTGGCTACAAAAGTTAAAGAGGTCGGGGCCATCAGAACAGACCCAGGGGCCAGATACCCAATAAAGGACAGGGGAAGCATGGGGATACAGCCAGCCTGTGGGTGCCGGGGCACCTTCCGGGGTGGCCGCTCCAGGGGCCTTGGCAGTGAGAGCAAGCCCTCAGCCACCCTCTCAGCTCCACCCAGGGCCCTACACCAGCCCAGACTCAGAGTCTGCCAAGTAGCACAAGACGCAGCACCACCAAGAGGGGACAGCCCCCAGCTATGCTCCCCCCCAACCCCCGCAGCCACAGCTGACAGCGAGCCCCAGAGCACAGCAGTGCCAGGCGAGGCAGGAGTCACAGCAACGAGCACCTGAGGTCAACACCCAGCGTGACATCCTCCAGGTCAGCAGACTCTAGCACTTCCATTCCGGCGGAATTTTCTGAGGACTAGCTAACCACATGAAGGCAACGGCACCCCACTCCAGTCCTCTTGCCTGGAAAATCCCATGGACAGAGGAGCCTGGAAGACTGCAGTCCATGGGGTTGCTGCGGGTCACACAACTGAGCGACTTCACTTTCACTTTTCACTTTCGTGCATCAGAGAAGGAAATGGCAACCCACTCCAGTGTTCCTGCCTGGAGAATCCTAGGGATAGGGGAGCCTGGTGGGCTGCCATCTATGGGGTCGTACAGAGTTGAACACGACTGAAGCGACTTAGCAGTAGCAGCAGCATCTAACCACAGGGGAGTCAGTGCTGGTCGGGGAACAGAGACCGGCTGGAGGGCCAAGCTGGCCACTCCCCCAAGCACACAGGTGGGACAAACAGTCTGCAGGCCAGCGCTCATTCCAGGAGCCTGGTTCTGAAGGTTAATCGAGCACACGCAGCCCCAGACCCCAGGACGCTGGCCACACAGCACTCTCCAACCCTGTGCCCTGGCCAGAGCTGACCTCAGGCCAGCTGTGGTCTGCAGGACAGCCTCTCAGAATCACATATATCCTCTTCCTCAACGGTTTGCTAAGCCCCCTGGCAGTCTGGGGGCACCTGGAGCAGACCCCCTTGCAGCAGACTTGAACTTGGAAGAGGCACCACGGCCAACCTCCACGGCAGCCAGGTCTTCTCAGCAAAAACCCGTGGGCACTTGGGGCCCCTTCCCTTGAAGAAAAGCCCCCCCTCGGTGTTGGGACTGAGGTGCCCGCCTGCTCCCCATCTCCCCAGTCCTGTTCTCCACACATTGTCCAAGAAGCCTCCAAGTTCTGCAAAAGCAGCCATCCAAAGTTCAGCTCAAAGACCAAAGGCTGCCCAAGAGCTGGCCCTGGTCAGGGAGGCACACACACGGTGTCCTGTGGGGCCATGTGGGGCTGGGGGCGAGCCGGGACGGTCCAGGCTTGCAGCCACAGGCACGTGCGGCCCCTGGGGGCTCAGCAAGGTGTACAGGACGCTGGGCGCCCGGGCAAGCTGCCAGTCACGGGGAATGTCAGGGCTGGCAGTGCCCCCGCCCTGAGTGCCCAGGCGTGTGGGTGACAACGGTGGCCCCTGCCGGCCACCGGGTCTGCGTCTCCCGCCGCCGCCCCCCCCACCCCGGGCTCGGGTGGACGGTAGCCTCGCCATCTGTGCCCGTGGACGCCGCCTGAGGCAGAGAGCAGAACGCGGCCAGGGTGCGGGCGGCCCCACTTTACTGTGCCTGCTGCCCCCCGCCCGCCTTGGCCCAGCCGCCCAGTGAGCGTTACAGCAAATGGCCCGATTTGTACTTCTGAACCCTCCCACCTTCCCCCCAAAAAAACTGTACATGAGTTTACAAACATTATTAACATATAAATAATGAGAAGCGTCCGGCAGGCCCTCCCAGCTGTCTCTGCTCCGGGGGAGCCTCTGGCTGCCAGACGGGGGCAGGAGCAGTGCAGGCTGAACCCCGGGCCCCGCCGGGGAGCCGGGAGCTGTGCGGCCGCCGCGTCACCGCTCAGGCTCCAGCTCGTGCGGGAAGGGGCGCCGCTTCTCCCGACAGTGCTTCTTGTGGGCCGGCCAGTCCTTCTGCTGGCACTGCGAGCCGCAGTAGCGCGCCACCTGGCAGCGCCCGCAAATGTTGAACTCCCGGAGCTGAAAGGACACAGAGGAGCCCGGTGCGGTCAAGTGCGGACCCGGGGGCCCGGCCGCCCGCGCCGAGGCGGGGGCAGCGCAGCCCTGGGCGCGACCGGCACGCACCTGCCTCTCCATCGCCGTGCAGGGCGGGTAGTGGCACTCGTAGTAGGTGCAGGACGTCTCCTCCTCCTCCACCACGTCCCCGTTGGCGTTGTAGTAGCGCGTCACGTTCAGGACCGGGAACTGCTCCTCTATGGGGTCTGTGGGCAGCTGCTGAATCGCCAGCCAGTACAAGCTTTGCTCCCTTAACAGAAGAAACAGGGTTTCAGGTCCCCTTGGCCAGAAAGGGGTGACCCCAGGGTGGACCAGCTGCCTCCCCTTTGCAGGACACCCCCAGCTGTGACCGACAGCCGGACTGTCCTCTGGCCCACTGGCTCGCCTCCCTGTAACACCCAGGATTCAGCCTGTTTCTTTTCTCACTGAAAGGCACAGAAGGGCTGTGTATGTCTTGCTCCTCAGCCTTCCTGACACCGTGAGAGCCAGGCACACGACAGGCTTGGAGACCACGTGGTTTCAGCCGCAGGCTCAGCCCGGCCTGGGCAACACCAGGCCACCTCTCTTCCTGCTCGTAGCCCTAGAGGTGCTCAAATCTGCCCCTGGAGAGATCTGGGGATCTGGGTGACCCACCCGCTAGGCGCTGCAGTTGGTCTCCATCCTCCCGGCTGCTTCTCTGCCTGGACAGGGTCAGAAGCTCATAGCTGCCCACACTTGCCCCACCACCACAGGTACCGGCGGACGGGTCAAATCCGAAGCAGGGAGCAGCCCACCCCTGGGGCCAGCCTTCAAAGGGGCACCTGCTGCCCCAAGAAAGCAATGTAGTGGGTGCTCCATCCCCTCCAACGCGCCTGCTGTCTCTAGAGGCCAGGCCGAGAGGGACTTGGATAAAAATGGAAGGGTCTGGCACAGCACCGGAAATCTGCTATACGTGCACACTCAGTGGTGTCTGACTCTGCGACCCCACAAACTACAGCCCACCAGGCTCCTCTGGCCATGGGATTCTCCAGGCAAGAACACCAGAGTGGGCTGCCAGGCCCTCCAGGGGATCTTCCTGACCCAGGCAGGGACTGAATCTGTCTCCTGTAGTGGCAGGTGGATTCTCTGCCACTAAACCACCTCAGTAAACCAACTATACTTCAGTTTAAAAAAGAGTTTAAAAAAAAAAGAGAAAAAGGCCTAAATGTAAGACCCCAAACAACAAAACTCTCAGAGAAAACACAGGACAAGGCTTCACAGCATCAGACACGCAATGATCTGGGATGCGATAGCAAAGGCACAGTGACGAAAGAAAAAGTTTTTTGTGAAAAAAGATATGAAAGTTCAAGTATTTTGTGCATTAAAAAAACAACAGTGCAATGAGACAATCTATAGCATGGGAGGAAACATTTGCAAACCATGCATCTGATAAGGGACGCGTACCCTGAATGAAGAGCTCTGCAGCTCAGCTGAAAAACCGAGTTCTGAAGAGAGAGCTCTCCAAAGACATGCACAGGGCCAAAAAGCACGTGGACCGCTGCTCGGCACCGCTGACCATCAGGAGGACAACTCAGAACTGCAGCGGGACCACCTCGCACTCCTGGGGTGGCTGCTCTGGAGCGACAGAGAGCACCACGTGCTGGCAAGGACCTCTGCGCGCTGTGGGAGGGGCAGAGCGCAGACGCCGACAGCAGCCTGGCAGCTCCTCCAGAGGGAACGGAGCTGCCACACGATCCTGCGACCCCGCTCCTGGGCGCACACTCCCAAGAGCCGAAAGCAGAGGCAGGAGCTCTCTGTACAAGTGGGTCCACAGCAGAAGAGGGAGGAAGCAGCCCAAACGGCCGACGAGGGAGAGTGGATAAACCAAGTGTGTGTGTACACACATGCACACGTGCACAGGTGTGCCCATACATGCACACGTGCGCGCGCACACACAGTGGAATGTCATTTAACCTTAAAAGGGAAGCTCTGACACAGGCTGTGACGCAGACGAGCCTTAAGGACGTGAATGAGGACGAGTGCCGCGAGCCTGCTCAGCTGAGATCAAGGCCCGGCGGCTCGCGGAGTGGTGGGGCTTGGGGATCTGGGGGCGGGGGCGCGCAGCTCTCTGTCAGGACATAGCTTCGTTTGGGAAGAGGAGACAGCTCCGGAGGCCGCGGTGGCGGCGGATGCACCGCAAGTGGGCTCAACGCCACAGAAACACACACTCAAAAGTGATTAGAACGGCGTCACCCGCATTCCACCACAACACAAAGGCTTCTTTAAAGAAGAAAAGGGTGAGGGTCAGGGTGGGGGAGACTGCTGGTACTTCCCGAGTCCTCAGTGAGGCCCTGGAAGACTGAGAGGAGGGGAGGCTAGCCCCAGCCGGTGTCTGAAGACAGGAAGGGAGGACACTGCCCGTCTGCTCAGAGCAGACCCTGCGCCTGGCTGGGCCACCCTGTGCCCACTGGGGTGACGCTGGGGCAGCAAGCAGGGGTGCAGGGACCCCCCCAAGTCACAGGGGCCAATTCCCACCACGAGCCACCGGACAGAGGCCACGGGTGAGGCAGGAGAACACGTAGTGCTGGGCGGAGGGAGCTCAGGCCGCCCTCGGGACAGCTGGGCCCTAGCACGTGCACGATGGCGGACAGGCTGATCGCTGCTGGCAAGCCACAGCAACCCCGACCAGCTGGCTCTTGGGGTGACCGACAGGGAGGGATCTCAGGGCGGGGCCCCAGAGCGCCTTGGCGCAGTCCCCCAGTGACTGCAGCGGTCCGCGGCAGAGCCGGCCCAGGCCCACCCCGGTCTCCTGCGCGTGCTGAGCTACCCGCCTGCCGACCGCTCAGCCGCCCCTGCACTTGTCCTGAGGACACAACCTTTTGTTTGGGTTTTTTTTTTTGCTGTGCCACGCACCTTGTGGATAGGAATAGGTGAATGGAATTCAGATGACCATTGTATCTACTACTGTGGGCAAGAATCCCTTAGAAGAAATGGAGTAGCCCTCACAGTCAATGAAAGAGTCCAAAATGCAGTACTTGGGTACAGTCTCAAAAATGACAGAAAGATCTCTGTTTGTTTCCAAGGCAAGCCACTCAGTATCACAGTAATCAAAGTCTATGCCCCAACCAGTAATGCTAGAGAACCTGAAATTGAACAGTTCTAGGAAGACCTACAAGATCTTCTAGAACTAAGAACAAAAAGTCATTTTTATCATAGAGAATTGGAGTGCTAAAGTGGACAGTCAAGAGATTCCTGGAGTAACAGGCAACTTGGGCCTTGGAGTCTAGAATGAAACCAGGCAAAGGGCAACAGTTTTGCCAAGAGAACGCACTGGTCACAGCAAACACCCTCTTCCAACAACACAAGAGCCTGCTCTACACATGGACATCACCAGGTGGTCAATACTGAAATCGGACTGACTGTAGTCTTTGCAGCCAAAGATGGAGAAGCTCTATACAGATAGCAAAAACAAGACGGGAGCTGACTGTGGCTCAGATCATGAGCTCCTTATTGCCAAACTCGTACTTAAATTGTAGAAAGTGGGGGAAACCACTAGACCATTCAGGTATGACCTAAATCAAATCCCTAATGGTAATACAGTAGAAGTGAGAAATAGATTCAAGGAGTTAGACCTGATAGACAAGAGTGCCTGAAGAACTCTGGACGGAGGTCTGTCACACTGCGCAGGAGGCAACGACTCAAACCTTCCCCAAGAAAGAGAAATGCAGCAAGGCCACACGGCCGTCTGAGGAGGCTTACAAATAGCTGAGAAGAGAAGAGAAGTGAAAGGCAAAGGAGAAAAGATACACCCAAATGAATGCCAAGTTCCAGAGAAAGAGAGAGACAAGAAAGCCTTCTTAAAGGGACAACGCCAAGAAACAGGAAACAACGCAACGGCAAAGCCCGGCGAGCTCGTCCAGAGCCCGGAGACACCGAGGGAGCACTACGCGTGAGGACGGGCTCAGGGGAGGACGGAAAGGTCAGGGCCCAACAGAGGCAGAAGAGAGCAAGACGAGGTGGCAGGAATGCACAGAGGAACTGTACAAAAAAGATCTTCACGACCCGGAGAATCACCATGGTGTGATCACTCACCTAGAGCCGGACATCCTGGAGTGCGACGTTAGTGGGCCTTAGGAAGCATCACTACGAACAAAGTTAGTGGAAGTGATAGAATTCCAGCTGAGCTATTCCAAGTCCTAAGAGATGCTGCTGCTAAAGTGCTGCACTCAATATGCCAGCAAAGTTTGAAAATTCAACAGTGGCCACAGGACTGGAAAAGGTCACTTTTCATTCCAATCCCAAAGAAAGGCAATGCCAAAGAATATTCAAACTACCGCACAATTGCACTCTTTTCCTATGCTAGCAAGGTAATGCTCAAAACCCTTCAGGCGAGGCGACAGTACATGAACCAAGAATTTCCAGATGTTCAAGGTAGATTTAGAAAAGGCAGAGGAACGAGATTAAATTGCCAACATCTGCGGAATCATATAAAAAGCAAAGGAATTCCAAACAAACATCTACTTCTGCTTCACCGACTAAAGCCAAAGCCCCTGACTGTGGGGATCACAGCAAACGGGAAAATTCTGAAAGAGACGGGAACACCGGACCACCTGACCTGCCTCCTGAGAAACCTGTATGCAGGTCACGAAGCAACAGTTACAACTGGACATGGAACAGCAGAGTGGTTGCAAATAGGAAAAGGAGTCTGTCAAGGCTGTATATTGTCACCCTGCTTATTTAACCTATATGCAGAGTATATCATGAGAAACGCTGGGCTGGAGGAAGCATAAGCTGGAAAGATTGCCAGGAGAAATATCGACAGCCTCAAATATGCAGATAACACCACCCTTCTGGCAGAAAAAAAACTAAAGAGCCTCTTGATGAAAGTGAAAGAAAGTCAAAAAGGCTGGCTTAAAACTCAACAGTCAGAGAACCAAGATCATGGCGTCCGGTTCCATCACTTCATGGCGAATAGAAGGGGGAAAAGTGCAAGCAGTAACAGGTTTTATTTTCTTGGGCTCCAAAACCACTGCCAACAGTGGCTGCAGCCACAAAAGTAAAAGACGCTTACTCCCTGGAAGAAAAGCTATGACTAACCTAGACAGCATATTCAAAAGCAGCAATTCAAAATTGCCAACAAAAGTCTGTGGTGAAAGTTATGGTTTTTCCAATAGTCATGTATGGATATGAGAGTTGGACCATAAGGAAGGCTGAGCAATGAAGAATTGATGCTTTTGAACTGTGGTGCAGAAGACTCTTGAGAGTCCCTTGGACTGCAAGGAGATCAACCAGTCCATCCTGAAGGAGATCAGTCCTGAATATTCACTGAAAGGACTAATGCTGAAGCTGAAACTCCAATGCTTTGGCCACCTGATGCAAAGAGCCAACTCACTGGAAAATACTCCAATGCTGGGAAAGACTGAAGGCAGGAGAAGGGGGCTACAGAGGATGAGATGGTTGGATGGCATCACCGACTCAATGGACATGAGTTTGAACCAGCTCCAGGAGACAGTGGAGGACTGAGGAGCCTGGCGTGCTGTGGTCCACGGGGTCACAGAGTCACAAAGGACTCAGCGAATCAACAGCAAGAACGCAACCTGTGGGCTTCAAGTTCCCCAACCAGGCTTCAAACCTGGGCCCACAGCAGCGAAAGTGCCAAGTCCTAACCACTGGATCACCAGAGAATTCCCCAACCTTCCTTTTTGTTGATGAAAGAACTGTCCTATTCCCAGCAGAACAGAGAAGTGCTTCAAAACAAGCACCTCCTCAGCGCCGCTGGTCACTGCCGAGCGGTGAGTGTGCAGCCCCGGCGGCTGCTCCTGAGACCCCAGGTGGTTCTGTGGCTTGCCACATCTCAGCAGGGGAGTCAAACTGGGCACAGTTTCTGTCACTTGCAACCGCAGGTCTAGAGTACCATAAGCCCCAGGAGGATGAGAATCCTGACTAACTGCCATGAGGCGCAGCCTCCTTCCAGAGCCGTGTGAGGACAGCTTAGTCAGGATCAGACTCTGACACTGGAGTCTGGGCCAAGGAGAGCTGACGGGCGCCCAGCTGACCTCCGAGCTGCTGCCCTGACCGCACACGTGGAGGGGAGGGAGCAGCGCTGCGCAGCCCAGAGGCCGCAGAGCTGGGCCGGCCTCGCTCGGCAGGGAGCCTGGGGGCGCTGCACTGCCAGGCCCCAGGAAGACCCACCTCTGCTTGCTGGAGGCCTCCTCGGCTCTGGGCCGCCAGCCCCACGGCACCAACTGCAGGTTGTCCAGGCGATTGTCCACAGTGACGGCGTTGAGATGCACCACCTGAAACCCAGGGGCGATGCCTCCCCTGTGCCGCTCCCTAGGAAACAGACAGTGCTCCAGACAGGCTCCCTGACCTCTCGTCTCAGCCATGCGCACTGAATGGTCCTTGGCCCATCGGGAGCACGGCTGCTGAGGGGAACCCAAGCCTGCCAGTCTGTGGCCCAAAGGGGACAGCCCAGCCCCTGGACTTAAGCACTAGGCTGCAGGGAGCCAAGGATGGAACCTCAAACCATCTCACACACAGCCTGGGGGACACCCCCGAGTGGGCCCAAGTACTTTGGAACTTCAGCGTTCACACAGAAGGGAGGAGGGCCCTTCCCATGTCCCACCGACAGCCTCTAAAGGACCTGGAAGGGGCCAGACGCCACCCGCCTCCAGAGGCGCTGTGGCCTGAGCGCTGCGAGCAGGAAGGGCACACGGCCTGCAGACCCTCAGGCCACCCTGCCAGCGCCCGAGGACGCAGAGCAGCCATCCTCCTAGTTAGTGGCAATGACAAAGAAGTAACCGGGAGACCTGGGGAAGGCATCGTCTGTCGATGAGGGCAGAAGGGTCTCCACCTGCCCAAGTACCTCGCACAGCAAGGCTGGCGCTAACCCAGGGGGGAGAAGCAGCTTAGAGACACCCACCATAGCAGCTCATGAAGCAGCCTTCCCGACCCCCTTCCTCGGTTTCTGTCAAAGGCATATGCAAATATCCTAGCACCATTTCCATCTGCGTCTACTTCCATCCGGGCCTGAGAAGAAACAAGAAGAAGCTCTGTTAAAAAGCCTGCAATTCTCCACAACATTCCAAATTCCTCTTAGAAAAATGAATGAAACAAACAAGCCAGAGGGATAAATGCCAGGCCTGTTCCTGGGAACCTGGTGGTCTCTGGAGGCTTCCAGACACGTGGCATGGAGAAGTACCCGCCTACATGAAGGCAAGACACACTTAAGANACTGGAGTCTGGGCCAAGGAGAGCTGACGGGCGCCCAGCTGACCTCCGAGCTGCTGCCCTGACCGCACACGTGGAGGGGAGGGAGCAGCGCTGCGCAGCCCAGAGGCCGCAGAGCTGGGCCGGCCTCGCTCGGCAGGGAGCCTGGGGGCGCTGCACTGCCAGGCCCCAGGAAGACCCACCTCTGCTTGCTGGAGGCCTCCTCGGCTCTGGGCCGCCAGCCCCACGGCACCAACTGCAGGTTGTCCAGGCGATTGTCCACAGTGACGGCGTTGAGATGCACCACCTGAAACCCAGGGGCGATGCCTCCCCTGTGCCGCTCCCTAGGAAACAGACAGTGCTCCAGACAGGCTCCCTGACCTCTCGTCTCAGCCATGCGCACTGAATGGTCCTTGGCCCATCGGGAGCACGGCTGCTGAGGGGAACCCAAGCCTGCCAGTCTGTGGCCCAAAGGGGACAGCCCAGCCCCTGGACTTAAGCACTAGGCTGCAGGGAGCCAAGGATGGAACCTCAAACCATCTCACACACAGCCTGGGGGACACCCCCGAGTGGGCCCAAGTACTTTGGAACTTCAGCGTTCACACAGAAGGGAGGAGGGCCCTTCCCATGTCCCACCGACAGCCTCTAAAGGACCTGGAAGGGGCCAGACGCCACCCGCCTCCAGAGGCGCTGTGGCCTGAGCGCTGCGAGCAGGAAGGGCACACGGCCTGCAGACCCTCAGGCCACCCTGCCAGCGCCCGAGGACGCAGAGCAGCCATCCTCCTAGTTAGTGGCAATGACAAAGAAGTAACCGGGAGACCTGGGGAAGGCATCGTCTGTCGATGAGGGCAGAAGGGTCTCCACCTGCCCAAGTACCTCGCACAGCAAGGCTGGCGCTAACCCAGGGGGGAGAAGCAGCTTAGAGACACCCACCATAGCAGCTCATGAAGCAGCCTTCCCGACCCCCTTCCTCGGTTTCTGTCAAAGGCATATGCAAATATCCTAGCACCATTTCCATCTGCGTCTACTTCCATCCGGGCCTGAGAAGAAACAAGAAGAAGCTCTGTTAAAAAGCCTGCAATTCTCCACAACATTCCAAATTCCTCTTAGAAAAATGAATGAAACAAACAAGCCAGAGGGATAAATGCCAGGCCTGTTCCTGGGAACCTGGTGGTCTCTGGAGGCTTCCAGACACGTGGCATGGAGAAGTACCCGCCTACATGAAGGCAAGACACACTTAAGAACCACTCTTTGCAAAATACTGTGGAGGTGGACACAGAGAAATAAATCTCCTTACCCTTAAAAAAAAAAGTCCCTAATCCAGTAAAAAAAGATAAGCCCTGGAACTAGTAAGTGTAAAAGGGTGAAGGGTGAGATAGGAGTGGGGTGGGTCTGCATGGCGGAGGGAGGAGCAGGCAGGTGAGGACTGGAGCCCAAACAGCCAGGTAGGAACAAAGGCACCCGGCACCCGGCCCTGCAGGAGGCCGAGGCCGCAGAGAAGGTGGGGCAGCCCTGCAGTCTCCCT
Organism: Raphicerus campestris; assembly: GCA_006410735.1. NCBI lineage: Eukaryota > Metazoa > Chordata > Mammalia > Artiodactyla > Bovidae > Raphicerus > Raphicerus campestris. The sequence continues at coordinate 466,808 of SJYW01035273.1, read as the reverse complement.
GGGCACCGCAGCTTATCCGACTGAACTCAATCACAGACATGGCACAATTTGTCTCTTTTCTGGGAAGAGCCTGCAAGCAACGTGGAAGTAAGACAACCAAGCATCACAGAGGCGGTTGTGGGGGGAGGGGGAGGGGGGGAAATTCCCTGGAGACCAGGGCTCTGGACAGGGCTTCACCGGCCTGCTTGAGCAGTTCACGTTCAAGGGCCTGACTCACATCACAGGGCCGAAAACCCACCCCTCACGACCTCCCTTGGCACGACCGTAGGCAGGCGGGCAAAGGAACCGAATCCTTACCTCAAAGGAGTAGCCCTCCACCAGCGGGATGTCCTGCTCATCTATCAGTGTGTACTTGGTCTGGAAAGTAATGTTTGAAGACGTTACATTTGGAATCAGCACAGAGCGCTGACGGTAAGCAGGAGCAGCCCTCACGGGCTCAGAGAGGGCAAGCCACCCTGAAGGCAGGCAGACGTGCCAAAGGCTGCTCTTTCCCCACTCAGCACGTTGCAGAGTTGTGACACCAGGCCCCACCTGCCATCTGCTCACGACCAGCCATGAGAAGTGCCTGAGACCTGCTCAGCCACTCGATAAGCCCAGTCCAAGACCACGATGTCACAGGAACAGAGGCAAGGGCCTGGGATCGAAGCAGAGCACCTAAAGGCTTCGACTATCAGGCAGTCCGCACACAGGTGCTCACGGAACCGTCCTTCCTGTCTCTTGGTCTAAAACGTTCCGAGTGAAAGTTTCAAAGGATGGCACTACTGCAGACCACCCCTGAGTCGCAGAGATCTCAACGCTAACGAGGAGCCCACCCTTCCGTGTTAGAAAGTGACTGCCCTTTGCGGGAGGGCAGGAAACGGTCTCCGATATGGACCGGTCTCACTTTCGCTTGGAGAGCTTTTTACTAGTATCTGAACCGGCTTTACCTTCATCTGACTGCCTCTGCTCCTCTCTCCCACCAGAAGCTTCCGCCGCTGGTGATGGGAACAGGGTTCCCATCCAGGGTAAGGTCCGTGGCTGGTTCAGCTGCACGGCCGGCCGGCTCCTGGAAACAGCCAAGCCTCAATGCCTACAGGTGCCAGGAAGCCCCAGCCTCGAACACGCGGAGGGCGGGGCCCGGTAAGGGAGAGAAGCAGAGGGAGGCCCCGCTCGGCCGAGGCCAACTGAGGCTCAGCCCGACGGGGCCGCCGCGAGCAGCCCGAGCCCTGCGCGAAGCTCACCACGGACCCGCAGGGGCCGACGGAGAGCGAGCGCGCTGCCCCGGAAGGGCCTGCGCTCCCCGCGGCCGCAGGCACAGCCGCAGCCCCCGACCCTCGGCTGGAGCCAGCACTGGACCAAGGCTGCCCCAGGAACCAGGCCGCCGGCGAACCTATGGGCCTGTGCCCGTGCGTCCCGCCGCCCTGACCGGGCCCTGCGCCCCCAGCCTCGCACCCCCAACTCCGACTCTCAGACCGCGCCCGCGACCCCCAGCGCCGCTCAGCCCGTAGCCTCACACCGGCCCCGGCCCGGCGCCCCACGCCTCCCGCCCGACCCCGGCCCAAGCCGCGCCGCGCACCTTTCCGGCCACCCGGCCGAGCCGCACGATGCCCAATTTGAAGTCGGTCATGGCCGGGCCTGCGCTCGGCCGGCAGCGCCGCTCCCTCGGGAGGTGCCGGGGCGGGGCCGCGGCGCGCCGGGCGGGCGAGTGG
>SJYW01035273.1:443486-461121 GCA_006410735.1 Raphicerus campestris | reverse complement strand
GCGCGGCGAGCGCGCGGGGGAGGGGCGCGGCCGGGGGCGGAGCCTGCGCGGCCGCCCCGCGCTACGTCAGTTTCGCGGGAAGCTTTGTGCGGGAGGGTTCGCAAACCGGCTCGCAGTGCAGACCCCCGAAGCCGGCCTCGGCCCGCGCAACGGGCGGTTTGGCTGGGCACCCTGGGCCGTCCGGGCCCTGCAGGTCGGGGCTGGCTGCGGCTCCCTGTGAATAGTCCGTGGACAGAGGGCAGGAGGCCGTGGTTGATTCACGGATCCGGAGTCCCGGGGCCCCTAGGACTCCGTGGCTGGGTCCAGTGACCTCGGGAAGCCCAGCGAGCGCTGCTGGCTGACCGGGCACCGGGCCGCCCTTCTCCCTGGCCGCCTCCGCGCATGGGCCGGGATCAGGATCCCATAGCCCATGCTTGTGCTACACGATCCTTCCCTGGGCTTCGAGAAGGGGCGCTGAAAAGCCTGCTCCAACTCCTTCCCGAACAGGAACTCCCAGACCTGACGATTCGGCGGCGGGGGGGGGGGGTATACCTGTCTCCTAGCAACCACTTCTTCTGGCTCTCGCTCCCAACCCCCAATGAAACCGCTCTACACCAGTGCACCAAGCAAACCCCTACTCCTCTTCTAGCGCGGGAGGCAGAAAAGGCCCACGACCAGCGAATTACACGCCCTGTTAGAAAGGGATCAACGCCGGGGAGAGTTGGAGGTCCCGGGAAAGTGGGGGCGGGGTAGATCTCACTGCCAAGTAACCTGAGCAAACTGGAAGGGAGTGAGGGAGTGAGCCGTGCGGGCTCCTGGGGAGGAGCATCCCCAGCAGGCAGCGGGGAGTGCCCAGTGCCAAGGCCCTAATCTGGCCCCAACTGGGCGTTTTTGAAAAGTGGAGGCGGTCTCTGTGAGCCAAGGAGCGCATCAGAGCAACAGGGCACACGGCCAGAGAGGGGGAGGTTGGGAAGGGTGTGGGGTCTGGTGAGGACTGTGACATTCACAGAAAAGTGAGCCACTGGAGGATAGGAAAGGAGGAATAGCTTTTTAGAGCATCATGGCCCCTGATGCAGACAGGGAGGGAAGGGTGGAAGCAGGCAGGATGTTTAGGAAGCTAATGCAAGCTGACCCAGCTAAGAAGTGATGGTGTTGGGGCCACCTTTGATGACAGTGTTTTGTATCAGTCAGGATAGCCCTGGTTATGCTGCAGTAACAAATAGCCCTAAATTCTCAGTGGCTTAGCAAGATAAAAATATATTTCTTCCTCATGCCACAGGTTAAGGTTATAAGGCAGTTGAATACATGAGTATAGACTGATGTTCACTAGTGTATTTGTTGTACTTAAAGCCGGACAACTGGATGAGTTCACCAGGGGAGGAAATGCAAATAGAGAAAGAGGGAAAAGATTGAGCCCTGGGTATCCTCACGCTAAGGGGGAAGGGAGGCTGGAAGGAGGAGCTGGTACAGAGCGTGAGGATGTCAGGTAGGAGGGAAGCCAGGAGAGGGCCCAGAGGGCCAAGTGATGGCAGTGCTGGGCTGAGGAGAGGTCGGCCTTGTCCAGCGCTGCCGAGAGATCCCGGGTGTGCACAGAGCGCACAGCGAGGGCGCTGGCCACCTTAACATGCACGTGGCGGAGGAGTAAGCCCGACTGAGGGGGCTGAGGGGAAATGGAAGGGAAGGCCTCGGACCGACTGCTCTTCAGGGTGTTCTGGCGGAGAGGGGGCAGAGAAACGACCAAAGCAAGAAAGAAAGGGCAAGTCCGGAGAAACTGTTGGTTTTATAGTGGGAAAGGAAACAGCAGGCTTTCCACCAGCGGGAACGAGCCTGTGGAGGAGAAAGAGGCGAGCCATTGCCGAGAGGAGAGGGTGAGGGCCGGCCCGGAACTGCTCAGGAGGTCCGCTCAGCCACAGCTCCAAGGGGAGTCTGAGGCAAGGGAGTGTGGATGTAGGAAGCTGGGGGGTTCTCCTCTGATGAGAAGGAGGCTGTCAGTTGAAGGTGAGAAGGGAGCTGGTCCCAGGAGAGAGGACGAGGTGGAGCTAGGAGACCACAGGGGCCTGGCAGTGTCATCTGCCCGGTCAGCGTAACTGCGTTTCTCCAGCCTATTCAGGCTGCTCGTGAGAAAGCAAGGCCAGAGAAGATTTGGGTGCAGCCAAGACTGAGGCGACCCGGGGGGGAGAGGTGAGGGGCACAGAGGGAGACGTCTAAGAGTCTGGTCCCCATGCTTGCCCGGGGCACTCAGGGGGCTTCGGAGGATCACTGATCTAGGGGTGAGCAAAGATGGAAAGGGATTCAGAGCCGCGCAGACCTGTGAGAGGCCACAGGTGGTGGGGACGCTCACATCTCTCTGATCTGCCGTTGTGTGACAGCCGCTCACCCCTGACCCCACTTCATGGCTTCCAACCACATCAGCTTATTACTTTGCACAACTGTGTGACTAACGGGATCTTCTGTTCCACCCAGTGTCAGGGGGTCCTTCCTTCATTTGGAAGCAGCTGAGAATTCACCTGGAGCACATTTCTCTTCCATGTGACCTGCCCTGGGCAGGGTGAGGGGGGGTCCTGTTATTTAGCCAGGAGAGCTGGACCGCTCACCGCGTGGAGGCTGTACTCTACGTGACAGGTCCTGTTGGACCTCTGTGTGAATCTCTCCCGCTAGTATCCACGGGCCACAGCAAGTCCTGCAGGCAAGCCTGGAATCTGTGTGGAAAACTCAGCTTATGGCGAGTGGGAGGCAGGCGCCACCCGTCCACACTCCGGCCCCTAATGATTCAAGTTCCTCCTGCATGAAGATCTCAGAACCACACCTCACTACTGCTCTTGGCTTATGACATGCAGCAAAGCCAGAAGCCAGTTATCTGCCCCTGCAAGACCCACATTCCATGGGGAAGGACAGGAAAAGTAAATAGACACCCGATTCAAAAAGGAAAAGGGGGGCGTGCTCCCTGTAGCCCTGGGCCGCAGCAGGGTTGGAATGCAGCAGACACAGTCACAATGCTCCTTTAAGGGCGAGTGATCCCTCCCCCTCTCTCTTCTGGGGTGGGCTTCTCTCTCTGCCTGTTTGCCCTGCCCCTCAGGCATCCTCTTCCATGGGGAAATGTTTGCAGCCTAAATAGCCTCCTCAGCCTGCTTCTTTTCTGGAGAAAGTTGAGGGCCCAGAAGCTTCTTTTATTTTGAACATCATCCATTTTAGTTTAGCAGATACAACCGTTAAAAAAAAAAAAAAATGCAGATTTTCTAGGTATCAAATTATAACAGATGTTATTAGACAAAAGCCACCCTGCAAATATCTTTGAGAGGCTCCTCTCTGCTGTGAACGCCAAGGTCGAGCCCTGCGCTCGTCCGTCAGGACACTTGGAAGCCCTTTTGTGTGGCGCAGAGTGTGTGTGAGGGGCCGCTCCCCCGGGGCTCTTTCAGCAGTTTTAACAAAGGGTCACACACCAAGGCCTTGATTTCTTCCAGCCCTGAAGTCGGGCTTTGCTGGCACTGCCCTGGGTTTAGTCTTCCGCAGCCATTTCTTACCTTGAGGACAGTTGCTGCCTGGAAAGACTGGGATTGAGAAATATTTTTATTTTCCAATTGTTAAGACCTGGCTTGAAATATTTCCTCCAGCTTCTGGTGGGACATGGAACATTACTTGTTTAGTTCATTTGTCTTCTCTTTGTTTTACTTTAGCATAAACGACTGAAAGAAACCAGCTGGCCTCAGTCTGCCCTGTTAGCACAGCCGGAGGTCTTCCATGTCCCCACCAACCCTGACCCAGCCCTGCCCTCCTCTGTCCTTCAATGGGGATGGAAGTGCTCACTGCCTGCCAGTCTCGCCTGCTGCCTGGCTCCGAAGAGCCACATTTCAGGATTTTGTGACTGGCAGCATCTCACTTCTAAATGTCAGTGTCTGGTCCAGATGCGTGCTGCTGCGTAATAAACAACCCCAGGACTCAGCTGCTTAACACAGCCGTTGATTTGCTAATGACTCCACGGTGAGATGGGGCTCAGCTGGTTGACTCTCCTGCTGACGGCTGGCATGCCCCTTTGTCTCAAACTGTCGCCATCAATCCAATTCTTCCCCTCACGTACCAATCCTATGATTTTTTGGGGGGGGAGGGTGTGGGGCTGTGACACACAGATTGCGGAATCTTTGTTCCCCAACCAGGGATTGAACCCCGGTCAGGGATCTCCTTCTTCTGACTGTTCTGACACACATAAACTGGGAGAAAGGTCTGGGACTTCAGAGGCCAGGTCTGAGGACTGACAGCTTTATCTTCCTCCCTCTCGCGGGCCTGCCCACAGGTAAACAGTCTCACTACCTGGAAATCCTCATTCTCTGCAGACCCTGAAGCAAATCTTATGGGGAGGCCTCAGGGAAGGGAAACCTGACCAGCCCCCGCCATCCCAGCCACACGGGTCAAGGTGTCAGGCACCAGCAAAAACGATATCTAGGCCATTTTAACCTGGACAGACACCACACACGCAGAAGAGCCTCTTGGCTCAATGCAACGGAGTGCTCAGCTCGCTCAGTCGCTCAGGCATGTCCGACTCTTTGGGACCCCATGGACTGCAGCACGCCAGGCCTCCCTGTCCATCACCAACTCCCAGAGTTCACTCAAACACATCCATTGAGTCGGTGATGCCATCCAACTACCTCCTCCTCTGTCACCTCCGTCTCCTCCCACCTTCAATCTTTCCCAGCATCAGGGTCTTTTCCAAGGAGTCAGTTCTTTGCATCAGGTGGCCAAAGTGTTGGCGTTTCAGCTTCAACATTGGTCCTTCCAATGAATATTCAGAACTGATTTCCTTTAGGATGGACTGGTTGGATCTCCTTGTAGTCCAAAGAACTCTCAAGAGTCTTCTCCAACACCACAGTTCAAAAATCTTTGGCGCTCAGCTTTCTTTATAGTCCAACTCTCACATTCATACATGACTACTCCAAAAACCATAGCTTTGACCAGAGAGACCTTTGTTTCAGCAAAGTAATGTCTCTGCTTTTTAATATTCTGTCTAGGTTGGTTACAGTTTTTCTTCCAAGGATCAAGCGTTTTTTAATTTCCTGGTTGCAGTCACCATCTGCAGTGATTTTGGAGCCCAAGAAAATAAAGTCTGTCACTGTTTCCATTGTTTCCACATCTACTTGCCATGAAGTGATGGGACTGGATGCCATGATCTTCATTTTATTGAGTGTTGAGTTTTAAGCCAGCTTTTTCACTCTCCTCTTTCACTTTCATCAAGAGGCTCTTTAGTTCTTTTTCATTTTCTGCCATAAAGATGGTGTCATCTGCATATCTGAGGTTATTGATGTTTCTTGTGACAATCTTGATTCCAGCTTATGCTTCATCCATCCTGGCATTTTGCATGATGTACTCTGCATATAAGTTAAATAAGTAAAGTGAAACTTGTTAGCAGGGTGACAACGTACAGCCTTGACCTACTCCTTTCCCAGTTTGGAACTAGTCTGTCGTTCCATGTCCAGCTCTAACTGTTGCTTCCTGACCTGCATACAGGTTTCTCAGGAGGCAGGTAAGATGGTCTGGTACTCCCAACTCTAAGAATTGTCCACAGTTTGTTGTGATATACAGTCAAAGGCTTTGGTGTAATCAGTAAAGCAGAAGTAAATGTTTTCATGGTATTCTCTTCTTTTCTCAATGATTGATGCAACAGTCAGGTCAGTCACTCAGTCGTGTCTGACTCTTTGTGACCCCATGAACTGCAGCACACCAGGCTTTCCTGTCAATCACCAACCCCTGGAGCTTGCTCAAACTCACGTCTAATGACTCAGTGATGCCATCCAGCCATCTCATTCTCTGTCGTCCCCTTCTGCTCCTGCCTTCAATCTTTGCCAGCCTCAGGGTATTTTCAAGGAGTTGACTCTTTGCATCAGGTGGCCAAAGTATTGGAGTTTCAGCTTCGGCATCAATCCTTTCAATCAATATTCAGGACTGATTTCCTTTAGGATGGACTGCTTGGATCTCCTTGCAGTCCAAGGGACACTCAAGAGTCAGTCTTCTTCAGCACCACAGTACAACACATCAGTTCTTCGGTGTTCAGCTTCTTTATAGCCCAACTCTCACATCAATACCTGACCGCTGGAAAAACCATAGCTTTAACTAGATGGACCTTTGTCAGCAAAGTAATGTCTCTGCTTTTTAATACACTGTCTAGGTTGGTCATAACTCTTCTAACCAGGAGCAAGCATCTTTTAATTTCATGGCTATAGTCACCATCTGCAGTGATTTTCAGTACAGTTCAATTCAGTCACTCAGTCGTGTCCAATTCTTTGCAACCCCATGAATCGCAGCACGCCAGGCCTCCCTGTCCATCACCAACTCCCAGAGTTCACTCAGACTCATGTCCATCGAGTCCATGATGCCATCCAGCCATCTCATCCTCGGTCGTCCTCTTTTCCTCCTGCCCTCAATCCTTCCCAGCATCAGAGTCTTTTCCAATGAGTCAGCTCTTTGCATGAGGTGGCCAAAGTACTGGAGTTTCAGCTTTAGCATCATTCCTTCCAAAGAACACCCAGGGCTGATCNGGTAAGATGGTCTGGTACTCCCAACTCTAAGAATTGTCCACAGTTTGTTGTGATATACAGTCAAAGGCTTTGGTGTAATCAGTAAAGCAGAAGTAAATGTTTTCATGGTATTCTCTTCTTTTCTCAATGATTGATGCAACAGTCAGGTCAGTCACTCAGTCGTGTCTGACTCTTTGTGACCCCATGAACTGCAGCACACCAGGCTTTCCTGTCAATCACCAACCCCTGGAGCTTGCTCAAACTCACGTCTAATGACTCAGTGATGCCATCCAGCCATCTCATTCTCTGTCGTCCCCTTCTGCTCCTGCCTTCAATCTTTGCCAGCCTCAGGGTATTTTCAAGGAGTTGACTCTTTGCATCAGGTGGCCAAAGTATTGGAGTTTCAGCTTCGGCATCAATCCTTTCAATCAATATTCAGGACTGATTTCCTTTAGGATGGACTGCTTGGATCTCCTTGCAGTCCAAGGGACACTCAAGAGTCAGTCTTCTTCAGCACCACAGTACAACACATCAGTTCTTCGGTGTTCAGCTTCTTTATAGCCCAACTCTCACATCAATACCTGACCGCTGGAAAAACCATAGCTTTAACTAGATGGACCTTTGTCAGCAAAGTAATGTCTCTGCTTTTTAATACACTGTCTAGGTTGGTCATAACTCTTCTAACCAGGAGCAAGCATCTTTTAATTTCATGGCTATAGTCACCATCTGCAGTGATTTTCAGTACAGTTCAATTCAGTCACTCAGTCGTGTCCAATTCTTTGCAACCCCATGAATCGCAGCACGCCAGGCCTCCCTGTCCATCACCAACTCCCAGAGTTCACTCAGACTCATGTCCATCGAGTCCATGATGCCATCCAGCCATCTCATCCTCGGTCGTCCTCTTTTCCTCCTGCCCTCAATCCTTCCCAGCATCAGAGTCTTTTCCAATGAGTCAGCTCTTTGCATGAGGTGGCCAAAGTACTGGAGTTTCAGCTTTAGCATCATTCCTTCCAAAGAACACCCAGGGCTGATCTTCAGAATGGACTGGTTGGATCTCCTTGCAGTCCAAGGGACTCTCAAGAGTCTTCTCCAACACCACAGTTCAAAAGCATCAATTCTTCGGCGCTCAGCCTTCTTCACAGTCCAACTCTCACATCCATACATGACCACAGGACACACCATCGACTTGACTAGCTGGACCTTTGTTGGCAAAGTAATGTCTCTTGCTAATCTACTTTCTCTCTGAATTTGCCTNCATATCTCTCCTTGCTATTCTTTGGAACTTTGGAACTTTACTCCCTTTGGAACTTTGCATTCAGATGGGTGTATCTTTCCTTTTTTTCCTTTTCCTTTCACTTCTATTCTTTTCTCAGCTATTTGCAAGGCTTTGTAAGACAACCATTTTGCCTTTTTGCATTTCTTTTTCTTGGGGATGCTCTTGATCCCTGCCTCCTGTTCAATGTCACAAACCTCTGTCCATTGTTCTTCAGGCACTCTGTCAGGTTTAATCCCTTGAATCTATTTCTCACTTCCACTGTATTATCATAAGGGATTTGATTTAGGTCATACCCAAATGGTCTAGTGGTTTCCCCTACTTTCTACAATTTAAGCCTGAATTTGGCAGTAAGGAGTTCATGTTCTGAGCCACAGTCAGCTCCCCGTCTTGTTTTTGCTGACTGTATAAAGCTTTTCCATCTTTGGCTGCAAAGACTATAATCAATCTGATTTTGGTGTTGACCATCTGGTGATGTCCATGTGTAGAGTCTTCTCTTGTGTCGTTGGAAGAGGGTGTTTGCTATGACCAGTGCATTCTCTTTGTAAAACTCCATTGGCCTTTATTCTGCTTCATTTTGTACTCCAAGGCCAAAATTGCCTGTTACTCCAGGTATCTCTTGACTTTCTACTTGTGCATTCCAGTCTCCTGTGATGAAAAGGACCTCTTTCTTGGGTGCTAGTTGTAGAAGGTCTTGTAGGTCTTCATAGAAACTTTTAACTTCAGCTCTACAGCATTACTGTTTGGGTCATAGACTTGGATTATTGTGTTACTGAATGGTTTGCCTTGGAAATGAACAGAGATCAGTCATTTCTGAGACAGCACCAAGTACTGCATTTCAGACTCTTTTGTTGACCATGACGGCTACTCCATTTCTTCTAAGGGATTCTTGCCCACAGTAGTAGATATAATGGTCATCTGAATGAAATTCCCCCATTCCAGTCCATTTTAGTTCACTGATTCCTAAAATATCTATGTTAACTCTTGCCATTTCCTGTTTGACCATTTCTAATTTGCCTAAAGCAGAGATATTACTTTGCCGACTAAAGTCCGTGTAGTCAAGGCTATGGTTTTTCCTGTGGTCATGTATGGATGTGAGAGTTGGACTGTAAAGAAGGCTGAGCGCCGAAGAATTGATGCTTTTGAACTGTGGTGTTGGAGAAGACTCTTGAGAGTCCCTTGGACTGCAAGGAGATCTAACCAGTCCGTTCTGAAGGAGATCAACCCTGGGGTTTCTTTGGAAGGAATGATGCTAAAGCTGAAACTCCAGGACTTTGGCCACCTCATGCGAAGAGTTGAGTCATTGGAAAAGACTCTGATGCTGGGAGGGATTGAGGGCAGGAGGAAAAGAGGACAACCGAGGATGAGATGTCTGGATGGCATCATGGACTCGGATGTGAGTCTGAGTGAACTCTGAGAGATGGTGATGAACAGGGAGGCCTGGCGTGCTGCGATTCATGGGGTCGCAAAGAGTAGGACATGACTGAGCGACTGAACTGAACTGAACTGAATTTGCCTTGATTCATCGACCTAACATTCCAGGTTCCTGTGCAATATTGCTCTTTACAGCATTGGACCTTGCTTCCATCATCAGTCACATCCATAACTGGGTATTGTTTNATTTGCCTTGATTCATCGACCTAACATTCCAGGTTCCTGTGCAATATTGCTCTTTACAGCATTGGACCTTGCTTCCATCATCAGTCACATCCATAACTGGGTATTGTTTTGCTTTGGCTCCATCCCTTCATTCTTTCTGGAGTTATTTCTCCGCCAATCTCCAGTAGCATACTGGGCACCTACAAACCTGGGGAGTTCCTCTTTCAGCATCCTATCTTTTTGCCTTTTCATGCTGTTCATGGGGCTCTCAAGGCAAGAGTAGTGAAGTGGTTGCCACTCCCTTCTTCAGTGGACTAGGTTTTGTCAGAACTCTCCACTGTGACCCATGCGTCTTGGATGGTCCTACATGGATGGCATGGCTCATAGTTTCATTGAGTTAGACAAGGCTGTGGGCCATGTGATCAGTTTGATTTTTGTGTGTGTGGTTGTGGTTTTCTTTCTGTCTTCCAAAGCTAGTGGAGGTGATGGCATTCCAGTGGAGCTGTTTCAAATCCTGAAAGATAATGCTGTGAAAGTGCTGCACTCANGAAGGCTGAGTGCCGAAGAATTGATGCTTTTGAACTGTGGTGTTGGAGAAGACTCTTGAGAGTCCCTTGGACTGTAAGGAGATCCAACCAGTCCATTCTGAAGGAGATCAGCCCTGGGTGTTCTTTGGAAGGAATGATGCTAAAGCTGAAACTCCAGTGCTTTGGCCACCTCATGCGAAAAGTTGACTCATTGGAAAAGACTCTGATGCTAGGAGGGGGAGAAGGGGACGACTGAGGATGAGATGGCTGGATGGCATCACTGACTCGATGGACGTGAGTCTGAGTAAACTCTGAGAGATGGTAATGAACAGGGAGGCCTGGCGTGCTGCGATTCATGGGGTCGCAAAGAGTCGGACACGATGGAGCGACTGAGTGACTGAACTGAACTGAACTGAACTGCCCTCTTACAGAGAAGGATAAGAGGCTTAGGGTTAAGATAAGGGAGCTTCCTGTTGGGAGAGACTGACTCAGGGGAAACTATGTGTTGTTCTGATGGGCAGGGCCTGCTCAGTAAATCTCTAATCCAATTTTCTGTTGATGGGCGGGGCTGTGTTCCCTCCCTGTTGTTTGACCTGAGACCAAACTGTGGTGGAGTTCAGGTGAGCCCTTAGGGTGGCAGAGCAGAGGGAGCAGTGGGCATCTCTTCCTGTAAGAATCCCACCGTCACAGCTCAGTGTTGAGCAGCCAGCTCTGACTGTGGAAGCAGCAGTTAGAACTGGACATGGAACAACAGACTGGCTCAAAATAGGGAAAGGAGTACGTCAACGGTGTATATTGTCACCATGCTTATTTAACTTTTATGCAGAGTACATCATGAGAAAGGCTCGGCTGGATGAAGCACAAGGTGGAATCAAGATTGCTGGGAGAAATATCAATAACCTCAGATATCCAGATGATACCACCCTTATAGCAGAAATTGAAGAAGAACTAAAGAGCCTCTTGATGAAAGTGAAAGGAGAATGAAAATTTTGCCTTAAAACTCAACATTCAGAAAACTCAGAGTGGCATCTGGTCCCATCACTTCATGGGAAATTGATGGGGAAACAATGGAAACAGTGACAGCCTTTAGTTTTTTGGGCTCCCAAATCACCTTAGATGGAGACTGCAGCCATGAAATTAAATGACACTTGTTCCTTAGAAAAAAAGTTATGACCAAGCTAGACATCATATTTAAAAGCAGAGACATTATTTTGCTGACAAAGGCCCATCTAGTCAAAGATACGGTTTTCCCAGTAGTCATGTATGGATATGAGAGTTGGACCATAAAGAAAGTTGTGAAGTGAAGTCGCTCAGTCGTGTCTGACTCTTTGTGATCCCACGGACTGTAGCCTACCAAGCTCCTCTATCCGTGGGATTTTCCAGGCAACACTGGAGTGGATTGCCATTTCCTTCTCCAGGGGATCTTCCCAACCCAGGGATCAAACCTGGGTCTCCCGCATTGTGGACAGATGCTTTTCTGTCTGTTCCACCAGGGAAGCCAAGGCTGAGAGCTGAAGAATTGATGCTTTTGAAGTGTGGTGCTGGAGAAGACTCTTGAGAGTCCCTTGGACTTCAAGGAGATCCAACCAGTCCATCCTAAGGAAAACCAGTATTGAATATTCATTGGAAGGACTGAAGCTGAAGCTGAAACTCTAATACTTTGGCCACGTGATGCAAAGAACTGACTCATTGGAAAAGGCCCTGATGCTGGGAAAGATTGAGGGCAGGAGGAGAAGGAGATGACAGAGGATGAGATGGTTGGATGGCATCACAGATTCAACGGACATGAGTTTGAGTAAACTCTGGGTGTTGGTGATGTACAGGGAGGCCTGGCCTGCTGCAGTTCATAAGGTTGCACAGAGTCAGACTCGACTGAGCAACTGAACTGAAGTGCTGAGCAACCATCATCAGGAGAATGTTGGATCCCAGCCAAAAAAGATACCCCATATCCATGGGCAAAGGAGAAGCCCCAGCGAGACGATAGGAGGGTGAAATCTTATTTAGAATCCAACCCCACTTCGGCCAGAGACGCTTGGAGGGCTCAAACAGAACCTTATGTGCACCAGGACCCAGAGACCCAAGAGACTGAGCCAGAGCTGTGTCTGAGTGTCTCCTACAGAAGTACGGGTCAGCAGTGGCCTGCCCCAGCGCCAGGGGCTCTGGGTGCAGGAAACCTGGGTCAGAAAGCCTGTGGCATAAGCCTCTTGGAGGAGGCCACCGTTAGCCCACCACAGAGACGCCCAGCACACGGCCCACAGACCGCAGAACAGTTACACCAGAGAAAGTCTCGCACTGTTAAGAGGGTCCCAGGACCCAAGGCAGATTTCCCACCCTGGGGATCCATCAAAGGACTCGGAACACCCAGGGCATGTGGCTTTAGAGGCCCGTGGGATTTGATTACAGAACTTACACAGGACTTGGGAAACAGACTCTNAAAAGCTGAACATTCAGAAAATGAAGATCATGGCATCTGGTCCCATCACTTCATGGGAAATAGATGGGGAAACAGTGGACACAGTGTCAGACTTTATTTTTTTATGCCCAAATCACTGTGGATGGTGACTGTAGCCATGAAATTAAAAGACGCTTACTCCTTGGAGGAAAAGTTATGACCAACCTAGATAGTATATTCAAAAGCAGAGACCTTACTTTGCCAACTAAGGTCCGTCTAATCAAGGCTATGGTTTTTTCTGTAGTCATGTATGGATGTGAGAGTTGGACTGTGAAGAAGGCTGAGTGCCGAAGAATTGATGCTTTTGAACTGTGGTGTTGGAGAAGACTCTTGAGAGTCCCTTGGACTGTAAGGAGATCCAACCAGTCCATTCTGAAGGAGATCAGCCCTGGGTGTTCTTTGGAAGGAATGATGCTAAAGCTGAAACTCCAGTGCTTTGGCCACCTCATGCGAAAAGTTGACTCATTGGAAAAGACTCTGATGCTAGGAGGGGGAGAAGGGGACGACTGAGGATGAGATGGCTGGATGGCATCACTGACTCGATGGACGTGAGTCTGAGTAAACTCTGAGAGATGGTAATGAACAGGGAGGCCTGGCGTGCTGCGATTCATGGGGTCGCAAAGAGTCGGACACGATGGAGCGACTGAGTGACTGAACTGAACTGAACTGAACTGCCCTCTTACAGAGAAGGATAAGAGGCTTAGGGTTAAGATAAGGGAGCTTCCTGTTGGGAGAGACTGACTCAGGGGAAACTATGTGTTGTTCTGATGGGCAGGGCCTGCTCAGTAAATCTCTAATCCAATTTTCTGTTGATGGGCGGGGCTGTGTTCCCTCCCTGTTGTTTGACCTGAGACCAAACTGTGGTGGAGTTCAGGTGAGCCCTTAGGGTGGCAGAGCAGAGGGAGCAGTGGGCATCTCTTCCTGTAAGAATCCCACCGTCACAGCTCAGTGTTGAGCAGCCAGCTCTGACTGTGGAAGCAGCAGTTAGAACTGGACATGGAACAACAGACTGGCTCAAAATAGGGAAAGGAGTACGTCAACGGTGTATATTGTCACCATGCTTATTTAACTTTTATGCAGAGTACATCATGAGAAAGGCTCGGCTGGATGAAGCACAAGGTGGAATCAAGATTGCTGGGAGAAATATCAATAACCTCAGATATCCAGATGATACCACCCTTATAGCAGAAATTGAAGAAGAACTAAAGAGCCTCTTGATGAAAGTGAAAGGAGAATGAAAATTTTGGCTTAAAACTCAACATTCAGAAAACTCAGAGTGGCATCTGGTCCCATCACTTCATGGGAAATTGATGGGGAAACAATGGAAACAGTGACAGCCTTTAGTTTTTTGGGCTCCCAAATCACCTTAGATGGAGACTGCAGCCATGAAATTAAATGACACTTGTTCCTTAGAAAAAAAGTTATGACCAAGCTAGACATCATATTTAAAAGCAGAGACATTATTTTGCTGACAAAGGCCCATCTAGTCAAAGATACGGTTTTCCCAGTAGTCATGTATGGATATGAGAGTTGGACCATAAAGAAAGTTGTGAAGTGAAGTCGCTCAGTCGTGTCTGACTCTTTGTGATCCCACGGACTGTAGCCTACCAAGCTCCTCTATCCGTGGGATTTTCCAGGCAACACTGGAGTGGATTGCCATTTCCTTCTCCAGGGGATCTTCCCAACCCAGGGATCAAACCTGGGTCTCCCGCATTGTGGACAGATGCTTTACTGTCTGTTCCACCAGGGAAGCCAAGGCTGAGAGCTGAAGAATTGATGCTTTAGAAGTGTGGTGCTGGAGAAGACTCTTGAGAGTCCCTTGGACTTCAAGGAGATCCAACCAGTCCATCCTAAGGAAAACCAGTATTGAATATTCATTGGAAGGACTGAAGCTGAAGCTGAAACTCTAATACTTTGGCCACGTGATGCAAAGAACTGACTCATTGGAAAAGGCCCTGATGCTGGGAAAGATTGAGGGCAGGAGGAGAAGGAGATGACAGAGGATGAGATGGTTGGATGGCATCACAGATTCAACGGACATGAGTTTGAGTAAACTCTGGGTGTTGGTGATGTACAGGGAGGCCTGGCCTGCTGCAGTTCATAAGGTTGCACAGAGTCAGACTCGACTGAGCAACTGAACTGAAGTGCTGAGCAACCATCATCAGGAGAATGTTGGATCCCAGCCAAAAAAGATACCCCATATCCATGGGCAAAGGAGAAGCCCCAGCGAGACGATAGGAGGGTGAAATCTTATTTAGAATCCAACCCCATTTCCGCCAGAGACGCTTGGAGGGCTCAAACAGAACCTTATGTGCACCAGGACCCAGAGACCCAAGAGACTGAGCCAGAGCTGTGTCTGAGTGTCTCCTACAGAAGTACGGGTCAGCAGTGGCCTGCCCCAGCGCCAGGGGCTCTGGGTGCAGGAAACCTGGGTCAGAAAGCCTGTGGCATAAGCCTCTTGGAGGAGGCCACCGTTAGCCCACCACAGAGACGCCCAGCACACGGCCCACAGACCGCAGAACAGTTACACCAGAGAAAGTCTCGCACTGTTAAGAGGGTCCCAGGACCCAAGGCAGATTTCCCACCCTGGGGATCCATCAAAGGACTCGGAACACCCAGGGCATGTGGCTTTAGAGGCCCGTGGGATTTGATTACAGAACTTACACAGGACTTGGGAAACAGACTCTTGAAGGCACTAACAAACCCTGTGCACGGCAGGACCCGGGAGGAGGCGGCCGTGGCCCCACAGGAAACAGACCCAGACTTGCCTGCCTGTGTCCAGCAGGCTCCAGCAGAGCTGTGGGTGTGCGCTGGCCTGCTGCAGGGTCGGGGCCCTGAGTGCTACTGTGCGTGCCCGCGACCTTCTGAAGGAGGTCACCATTAGTTTTCAGAGTAAGCAATAAATTGGGGTGGCTTGTTAGATGGCTGCGACAGTCAGGGTCCCTGCTGCAGCCTCAGTCAGGGTGTGTGAGTGAGGTGGGAAGTCTGCCTTTCAGGTCCTGGCTTCCCCCACCCCCAGGGGACCACTCCAGACCAGTAGCCAGATACTGTCACGTGGAGTTCAGGACCCTCGGGGAATGAAAGCAGAAGTTGTGAGCCCCCCTTAGCGCCTGAAAGTTGCACGGCATCTCTCTTTCTGGCAATTCAAGCAAGTCAAGGGGCCGGGCCCATTCAACAAGAGGTGATGGAATCCACCTGCTGACAGGAGCAACAATGAGAGTGGGAAGGGGTGAGAGGAGTTGTTGGGAGACGCTGTTCAGATAAACGTTAAGCCCCTCCTGGCTGCTGAGGAAGGTTCTCAGAGGACAGGCTGGGGGGGGGGTGAGCACTGCATCGATCGCGCTTTTTGTTTTCTGTACCTTTGATGCTTTGACATCTTGAGGGCCTTGCTGGCTGGGTAGAGACGGCCCCTCCCAGGCTAATTCCTAGAGACAGCAAACAACTCACCTGCCAACACAGCTTTCACACGCACACCAATCGGTCCGGAGCCCACACCCCAACCACCTCTTTTCATTGCACACCAGGCCCGTCACCCAGGGCCAGGTACTGGCCAAAGTAGGTCACTGAAATTATTCGCCACCCAATCCTCAGCTTGTGGGAACTTGCCCACCTCCCTCCTGCCCACTGATAACACAGCCAAGGCCCTGGCCAAGCTCTCGTCCCTCCTCCTGCTCCCAGCTGACATGGTGTCTCCACAGGCAGCCCTGCATCGAGTGGCTTGCCCCTCTTGGGAAGTGTGAGCTTCGAACTCTTCTTTCGAGGCAGTCGGCTCTGTGTCATAGCCGATTACAACGTATCCGAGGTTCATGTTCAGATATAGGCCAGGAAATGGAAATTGGAGGGAAGCCTATGCGGATTCCGAAATCAGAATTCCAGCACCAGTGGTTCTGGAGAGAGAACGACAGGGAGCGAGTCAGGCGCTGAAATCACCAAAGAATAAGGGGAGGTGGGCCTCGATTCTGAAAGTAACAGTAACAGTGCTGGGGTGGGGGATGAAATATTACTCTGAGAAAACGAGAGTTAAAGCTGGAAGCTAGTAGGGTGGGGGGCGAGTGGTCTGGAGGAAGTCGTGAAGAGCCAGGAGCTCACCCCACTTGCAGGCCCAGAGGCAGAGGCGGTGTTTGAAAATGTGCGTTTGCACTTTAGCGGTGCCGGGAGAAGCCTGGGTCCACGAGAGCAAGGGGAAAGGAGTGTTTAGAGAAATGGGATGCCAGGGTGGTGATGGTGGACAGGAGGACGCAGCAGCAGAGCTTCTGGAGGGGACGGGTAGGGGGTGGTCAGAGCAAGGCGCGTGCAGAGCCCAACTCGGGGCCAGCTGCGGGCAATAAAGGTGAGCTGGGATAAAGGGCCCTGTTTCCACCTCCATCTCTGCAGCAGCCAGCACACTCTCCCTGTTTCCTCAAACACTTCCTTTTTGATTTCTGCCATGGATATTTAGCATGTTAGGGCTTCCCACAATTCCTCACCATCCCAAACTCCTTGTTCAGGGATTCCCCCATTTGCACGCCCCTGACAGCAAAGTGTCAGACCAGCCAATCAGAGGCTCCCTCTTGCCTCATCAGAGTCCCAGGTGGAACAGGTGGGCGTGGAGCCTGGGAGAGCCCCGGAGAGCCCCAGTCTCAGGATCTCCCTGGCCTCCGGGGACCCCTCGGCCTGTAAGACTAAGGCCCCTGGAGGGCCTAGATTAGGTCGCTGGAGGCCTAGATTAGGTTTCTGAGGCTCTCAGCCCTGATTCTGATGCCTTCAGCGTCCTGAATAGAGTCACCAGGCACAAATATGTCTCTGACAAATCTTTCGTCCTTCGTGCCCCCAGACGCATGCCTAGGAGAGCCGGGCCACTCGGGTGCCTGGTGGGCGCCTCTGCCTCTGCCGGTCATGATTTCCTTCCAAAATCGCTTGTACCGAGGCCGGTGTCTCCATCAAAAAACGCCACCCGTTCGCCCAGCTGTTCTGGACAAACACCTGGCATCATCCTGACGCCCTCCTTACAGCAGCCCGGTATTTCCGCAGCCAGGCGGCGTCCAGCACCGCCTTCCCTGTCTTCACACCACGCCCGGCTCCTCGCGGCAGACCAAGCGCCCACCACCCAGGACACGAGCCCAGCCTGGAGACCTCCGGCGGGGCGGGGGCGACCCCTGGGCGGAGCCTGGGATGGGGGTCGGCCCGGGCCGCCCCTTGACAGGTGGGGCGGCAGGGGGCGCAGGTGCGCCGGGCTCCCGCGAGCTGCGCAGGAGCTGCGCTAGGTGGGCGGGGAGAGGCCGGGCGGACCGACCCAGGCGCGGCCGGGGGCAGGGCTGGAGCG
>SJYW01035273.1:421127-437922 GCA_006410735.1 Raphicerus campestris | reverse complement strand
CTGGGAGCGCGGCGGCCGCGGCGCCGGCGGGGCGGGGGCGAAGGAGGCTTGGTGCGGCCGCCCGGCAGGGCCGCGGGATGGGGCGGGTGCAGCTCTTCGAGGTCCGCCTGAACCACGGCCGCGTCGTCTACAGCCCGGGGGAGCCGCTGGTGGGGGCCGTGCGCGTGCGCCTGGCGGCGCCGCTGCCCTTCCGAGGTGGGCGCGGGGTCCGGGGAGGGCCGCACCTGCGGCGAGCGGGCGGCGCCCCGGAGCGGCCGAGCGGGCTCGGGGCCCGGGACCTCTGAGGCCGGGGGCTCCCGTCCGACCTGGGGGAGGGCTGCGGGGCCGCCGGGCGGGCGGCGGGGTGGGAGGCCGGCGCCGGGCGGGGCGGAGCAGCGAAGCCAGGGTGGCCCAGTCCTTCCGCATCTGCCCTTCCTGTCCTTCCGCCAAGGGGCGGCCAGACTCGGGGCCGGGGCTTCGAGCCCTTCTGGTTTGCCGAAGGCCGCTCTGACCTGGACCCGCGACGCCTCCGACCTGACTTTCCCTGTCGGGTCTCCGATCCACTGCGCCCCGCACCTGCTGGGCCCTCCGCTAGAGCCCGGCCCGCGCTCGCTTTCTCCCCCAGACACTCAGGCAGCCCCCCCGAGTGTGCGGGTCCCCGGCCGGGCCGCGGGGGCCTGCCGACACCCAGCCAGGCCCTGAGGGCTGAGAGGGTCTTGCTGATCCCCGCGCGCCGCAGGGCCCCGGCGCAAGGAGCATCTGGGATCCGAACCTGAGCCCTCCGATCCGGTCTCTGCTGGCGCAGACAGCTGGGACTTTGAGACCAGGGATCCGGTTGCTGCGGCGGCCCTTCCTAGGGCTCCCTGACGGCGCCGGTCTGGCTTGCTGCCCGAGGTGTGGACGGGGCCCTTTGGGGGCCCTCACACCCGGGCGGTGGGCGAGGACGCAGGCGGGGGCTGGGCCTCTTTCCTGAGCCCGGCGCTAAGCGTGGGGCTGTGTGGCGTGTCCGTCCTGGGGCGCTTCTCTGCTTCGGGCTGACTGGCCAGAACCATAGCTGCAGGCGCTTCCTTCTGGACTTCCAGGCTTGCCAGTGGGTTAGACCGTCCAGCACATGGGGTGCCCCCTGAGGACAGAGAGCCGCTGTCCTCCTTTCTGGGCAGCTACTGCCTCATCCTGGACAGGTGCCCCCCCCCCCCCAATAACCTGTGGCCTCTTTAATGCCTCCACACTTGGAGTTTGGGGTTGAGTTGGTGGGGTAGGTGTGGTTGGCAGGGGCTCCGCGGCTGGCGCATCTTTTCTCTAGGGCACAAGCTGGTGGTGAGAGGTGAGTGCAGCCGGCGGGGCACAGAAAGGAGGAGCAGGCCTGTGGCCTGAGGACGGACAGACCCTATGAGATCCCATGCGGAGCTCCCCACCTGGCCTGCTGACCTGTTGTCCCCCATAGCTGGGGTCCAGGGTGACTAGAGTGGTGGAGTGGCCCGAGCCGTGCATGACTAACCTGGGCTGGGCAGAGCCTGCCAGCCTCCACATGGTGGGTGGGATGTGGGTAAATGGGCAGCTGGGTCGCAGCAGGCTGGAGACCCTGCTGATGGTCCTGACTGTAAGGATGCTCCCAGAGGAGCGGGGGGGCCTCGGGCCAGAGAGGGTTTTATTCAGGCTGCCCCCCAGGGGTAGAGGGGAGGCCCTCTGGCCGGGCCTAGGGTGAGAGAGGAAAGGCTGTGTCTTCTTTTTAATTTTGATCTTCTGCATTCATCTGTGGCTGCGCTGGGTCTTCCCTGCTGCACAGGCTTTGCTCTGCTCGTGGCGAGCAGGGGCTGCTCTCTGGCTGCAGTGCTCGGGCTTCTCTTGTTGAAGGGCACAGGCTCTAGGGAGCACCGGCCTCAGGAGCTGCAGCTCTTGGCCTCCAGAGCACAGGCTTGGTAGTCGCAGTGCTCAGGCTTAGTGCTCCGAGGCATGTGGGATCTCCCTGGATCAGGCATCGAATCCTTGTGTCCCGCATTTGCAGCTGAGTTCTTCACCAGATGAGCCACCAGGGAAGCCCCCCATGGTTGTTTTTAACTTTCACTCAAGTGATATTTGTTGAGCTCCTGCATCCATAGGAGCAGGATCTTTAGGATTTCCATTCTAAATGGAATCATCCTAAAGGAAATCAGTCCTGAATATTCATTGGAAGGACTGATGTTGAAGCTGAAACTCCAATACTTTGGCTACCTGATGGGAAGAGCTGACTCACTGGAAAAGACCCTGATGCTGGGAAAGACTGAAGGCAGGAGGAGAGGGGACGACAGAGGATGAGATGATTGGATGGCATCACAGACTCAATGGACATGAATTTGAGTGAACTCCGGGAGTTGGTGATGGCCAGGGAGGCCTGGCGTGTTGCAGTCCCTGGGGTTGCAAAGAGTCGGACATGACTGAGCAACTGAACTGAACTGAGCTCCTGCAACCAGCCAGTGATGCAACAGGGAGGCCCCTAGCTGGACTTGGAGGCTGGGAGGCAGCAGGCCTCTAAGCACTTGGCTGAGGAGAGTCCATGATGATCTGTAGTCAGCCCTGGGAGCTGATGTGGAAGACAGTTGGGGAAGGTGCTTTCCTGGAGCCTGGGTCCAGCCCAGTCAGACGGTCAGGCTGGGGTTCAGGCAGGGCTGGCCTGTGTTCTGCTCTCGACAAGGGAGGGCGATGCCTGGACGACAGCGGCAGCCAGCCTCTGGCTCTGGCAACTCACTGGGCTCTCATCCTGGGCCAGGGGCCTTTCCCACTTCCCAAGGACCAACCCACGAGTCCTTGAGTCCCAGGAACACTGGGAGGTGGGTGTCGTCATTCCTCTGGTGTTACAGATTTGGAAACAGGACAGAGGGAAGCAGCTCTCCGGCCAGAGCTGCAGTGAGAGGACGCGGCAGAGGCTGGGCCACCCCAGGTCTGTGGGAGCTGGCGGAGGTGGGGACACAGAGATTGTCACGGTCAGACCGCAGGTGGTGCCTGGGTGGAGGGCTGCTGGCAGGTGAGCGTGCTGGCTCAAGAAGTTCAGAGGTCACTCTGGCACAGGATCCACATGACGGTCCTCCAAGGAGGACCGAGGAGACCTGAGGTTCTCCCGGCGTCTCCACCGCTCCCCAGCAGAGGAGAGCACGCATAGGGATGGGCCGTCTGACTCCAGGCTGGTGATGGCTCCCACAGGCAGGGTCCCCGAAGGGGGCTCAGCCTGTTTGCAGAGGAGGCCGTGGCACGATCATGGGGAAGGGTAAACACTCATGCCCGTCTGGGATAACCAAGGGTCGGTCTGTTTTTCTGGGGCCAGGGGCCACTGTGGCTTGCTCACCTTAATTCTGGTGCTGCGTTCTGGCTGAGCGTGTACCTGGTCTGTCCGCCTGCTGCTGGACCTGGAGGCCGTGCCTAGGTGTCTTGCTGTTTGAGGAGTGTTGCTGGAGGCTCCTGAGTAAACGGAGGGAGTCTCAGGGGAGCTGCTGGCCTTGGAGCCTGTGTGTAAACTCGCACAGATCTGTTGGCTTTGTCTCCAGGCCCCTGTGTCAGCCGAGAGGCCGACTGCCATAAGCAAGGGTCTTTTCCATTAGTACCTGCCTGTCACACATCAAGCAACATTTGCCAACCTGATGGGTTAAAATGGTAAGTCATCTGAATTTCCTTGAGTTCTAGTGAGGTTAGACAGCTATTCCTTTATCTGCTGCTATGCAAGCCACCCCTAAGTAACAAATCACCCCTAACCTAAGTGGTTTAAAGCAACCATTTTAACTCATGCTGTTGTGAGTCAAGATTTTGGGCAGAAGTCTTTGGGTGGTTCTTCAGCTCCGTGTCCATCCACTGGGGTCACTTGACAGTGCCTGGCCGGCACCNGCTGGGGGTCCTCTCAATGCCAGATTTCCACGAGATCGAACCCTCACAAGCCCCGAGGCCCAGACTCAGATTAGCTTCTGATACTTGGGACTCCTCAGTTCCTGTCGTGAAGACCGGCCAGAGAACCGCAATTTCATTCTGAGTCTTCTCTCAGTTCCCAAGGAGATGTGTATAAGAGACAGGGGGAGGGGGCACGCCTTCTCCACGGGGAGTTTCAAGCAGTGTAGTGTCTGGACTCCACTAGGGCGTCTTCCAGTTAGCCTTCCAGTCTGGCTTCCGCCTTTCTGTCTGTTCCTTGCTGCGTCTCCTGGGCGCTGCTGGTCTGTAGGCATGCTGCTGGTGCACCTTCGGACTTCCAGTGGGAACAGTTCCAGGTCTGGCCCTCAGAGGGGATGGCCAGTGGAGCAGAGATGAGAAATTAGGGCTGAGGTCCCGGCGGTGACGCCGCGCTGGCATGGAGGCTGAGGCCAGTCACTGGAAGTGCCGACGGGATGGAAGGGGAGCCAGGGGTTCATGGAGGGCAGCCCAGCGCACTGTGGGTGACCCGCAGGATGCCTGTCCCCTGTCAGCAAGGTGGAGCCCGCCTGGGGAGCCGGGGACAGAGCCGGTGCCACTGCCTCCCCCAGCCCGGGCACTGGAGACGCCGCCTTCTGCCTGGTGGCTCCATCAGGAAGGTATCAGATTCCGAGTCACCTTCCTTCACTAATCCCTCAGTTCAGGGGAGGAAGGGCGGCTGGCAGACAGGCTAAATCTTTGGTCTTGACTCAGCTTGCAGGGAGAGGAAGGAAAGGAGGGAGCCCTGGGATTGCCTGTCATTGGGTCCCTGCTCCCTGGCCTGGGGGCCTCCAGCTGTGGTGTCCCCTCCACTGACCAGCCTTGGCTGGGGCCGGTCCAGCCACAGCCTTCCGACTGCAGTAGTGGGCTCTGGACTGAGTGGTTCGAGTTCCTGAGCACCGCCTGGACAGGGGCAGTGACCTGCTGCCTGGTTCCTGTCTGTGGGCTTCCCCTGGGAGCAGGGGGAAGGCCCAGCCACCTCAATGCAGAAATCAGCCAGAACTGCCCAGGAGCCAAGGTGTCCCCACCCTCTGGCATGCCAGACTGCTGGTCTCCTATTTTCTCAGGCGAGTCTGACCACATTCCTGCTGCACGAGGGCTAATAGGTAGCTTCCTGGTGCCTGGAGGGGTGCCTCCCAGCCTCACTGACATGCCTGTGAGGCAGTAGGAAGGTGGGGTTGAAGGTCAGCTGCCCCACCCGCCTCTGTTCACCAAAGGTTTCCTAAGCTTCCCCTGTAGGGAAGGAGTTTTCTAAGGTCTGGTGTGGGGTTAAGGGGCTGGGGTTTGCCCAGGGGTCAACTGGGTGACCGTCGGGGACTTCCTGTTCTGGACTGCAGGAGGGGTGGAGCCCTGTGCCTCAGCACCCTGGCTTGGTGGCAGCACCTCGGGATGTGGAAGAGGCAGGCAGTGTCCTCTGGAGGGCAGCCGGCTGTGCACTGGCCTTCCCAGAGCCTAGCTGGGTGACCCTGGGTCTTGTCAGTCCTGCCTGAATGCCTCTGCTGGGGCTAGGGAGGGGTCAAGGCCAGCACCTGCCTGGGACTCACACGGTCCCATCTTGCAGCCATCCGCGTGACCTGCACGGGGTCCTGCAGGGTCTCCAGCAAGGCCAACGACTCGGCCTGGGTGGTGGAGGAGAGCTACTTCAACAGCGCCCTGTCTCTGGCCGACAAGGGTGAGTCTGGAACCCACCCCTCAACTCCTCCCACTGAGATGGGTCTGTCTGTCCCCCTACTTGCCCACCTGCCTCTGGCCTCCCTGTGGCTGGCCCGCCCTCTCCCAGGGTTTCTCTCGGTGGCAGGAACAGGGCACTGCCTGCTGGGGGCTTGGGGCTGAAGGGGCCAGTTCCTCCCAGGTTTGGATGGGTGCAGTGGGAGCTTGTGGGCTGCAGGGCCTGCTTCCGCCCTGGGCCCTGTGATGGCGCCTTTTCCCCTCTCCCCACCTCTCTGTGTTCTCAGGGAGCCTGCCTGCTGGAGAGCACAGCTTCCCCTTCCAGTTCCTGCTTCCTGGTGAGAGCCCAGCCCGGCAGTGGCAGTTGGTGAGGGCAGGTGGGAGGTGGGGGATAGCGGGACCTTAGTCCCTGCTCTCTCTCCAGCCACGGCTCCCACGTCCTTTGAGGGCCCTTTCGGGAAGATTGTACACCAGGTACGGGCCACCATCGACACACCACGTTTTTCCAAGGATCACCAGTGCTGCCGCGTGTTCTACATCTTGAGCCCCCTGAACCTGAACAGCATCCCAGACATCGAGGTGAGCCTGGGGCAGTGGCCTCCCGGGTGACTGCCGCCCTTGTCTGATGCCCTGTCCCCAGCACAGGTGAGGCGGCCTGTGGAAGCAGCAGCCTCAGTTCTGAGCTGAGCCCGGGGATCCTGTCTGCTCACACCCGCCAAACCCCTTCCCTGCTCTCCTCCCAAGCAACCCAATGTGGCCTCCACCACCAAGAAGTTCTCCTACAAGCTGGTGAAGACGGGCAGCGTGGTCCTCACGGCCAGCACTGACCTCCGAGGCTACGTGGTAGGGCAGGTGCTGCGGCTGCAGGCAGACATCGAGAACCAGTCAGGCAAGGACACCAGCCCAGTGGTGGCCAGTCTGCTGCAGGTCAGCGTCCCTATGGGGCAGAGGAGGGGCAGGTGGCTGGCCTGCCCAGGCTCACACGCTGGCCCTTCCCCAGAAAGTGTCCTACAAGGCCAAGCGCTGGATTTATGACGTGCGGACCATCGCCGAGGTGGAGGGGGCCGGTGTCAAAGCCTGGCGGCGGGCTCAGTGGCAGGAGCAGGTTCTGGTGCCCGCCCTGCCCCAGTCTGCCCTGCCGGGCTGCAGCCTCATCCACGTGGACTACTATCTGCAGGTGGTAGGGGTCAGGGGTGGGGAGGGAGGAAGGGCCGCGGCCTGGCTCCTCACATGCATAACCTCCCTAGGTCTCCCTGAAACAACCGGAAGCTGTTGTGACGCTCCCGGTCTTCATCGGCAACATCGCCGTGAACCACGTCCCACTGAGCCCCCGGCCAGGCCCCAGCCTGGTGGTACCCTCAGCGCCACCGCAGGAGGAGGCGGAGGCTGTGGCCAGTGGCCCTCACTTCTTGGATCCTGTCTCTCTCTCCACCAAGAGCCACTCCCAGCAGCAGCAGCCCCATGCAGCCCTTGGCTCTGTGCCCCACAGTGCCCCAGAACCCCGTCCTCAGGATGGCAGCCCTGCTCCGCACCCTCTGCCACCTCCCTTGTGCATCTCCACAGGTGCCACTGTGCCCTACTTTGCAGAGGGTTCTGGAGGTCCGGTGCCCACCTCCAGCACCCTGATCCTCCCCCCGGAGTACAGCTCATGGGGCTACCCCTATGGTGAGTGGGGGCCTGGGGCCTGCGGGGAGGGAGTGCCCCGGGCCCTGTGCAGACCTGGCTGTCTCTTTGCAGAAGCCCCGCCGTCCTATGAGCAGAGTTGTGGTGGTGTGGACCCTGGCTTGACCCCGGGGAGCTGACCCCCATGCCCAGCTCCTCTGGATGGGCGGCCCTCTGCCCTGGGACTGGGCTCCCAGGACCTCGTGCCTTCACTCCTGGCCTGGCCCGGCCCACTCAGGACCCGCTGCTGCCGTCTCTTCCCGCGGCCTCTACCTCTGGACCAGCCTCTGCCCTGGCCAGCCTCCTCAGCTCCCCAGCAGTTGGCCTCTCCCAGGGGGTTGAGGCCTAGAGAGACGCGGTGTAAATAAAGTGCTTCATTTGTAGCGCTGGGCGCAGTGGCCTGTTGGGGCCCTCCTCTGCGGGGTCAGTAGCGGGCATTGGGCTTCCCAGGTGGCTCCAGTGGTAAAGAACCACCTGCCACTGCAGGAGGTGCAAGAGACCATGGGTTTGATCCCTCGGTTGAGAAGATCTGCTAGAGGGCGTGGCAACGCATTCCAGTATTGTTGCCTGGCGATTCCCATGGACAGAAGGGCCTGGTGGGCTAGTGAAGGGTCCTGAAGAGTTGGCTCCCCGGGACCTGGGGGTGTGCCCAGCCCCTCCCTCTGGGCACGCCCCTCATCACCACCCCTTCCTACTGGACACACCCTCCCGCCTATTCATACAGGACACGCCCCTCCCCAGGTACGCCCTCCTGCCTTCCATGCGGGACTTGGCCCTCCTTGGCCCCACCCTCACCATCCGTGCCTTTCCTCTCTGGGTCACTTATACTTCTGGGCATCTTGGTCCAGACGATGGCTGTTGATCACTTCGGGCTAAGCAGCAGTGGCGGTTAACAAGGGCTGGGGCTGGCGTTTGGCCTCCCGGTTCTACCTCAGGATGTGACTTCGGAGGCAGCTTACATGTCTGGAGCCTCAGCGTTAACTTAAAGTGGCCTTGTGATAAGGCAAGAAGGCCACCCCTGTTCCATTTTGTTAGCACCAATCACTCCAGGCAATGCAGTTTAGACCTCATGCGGAAGGGGAAATCCAGTCAGGGTGAGGCTTCCCCAAGTCCCTTGCCCTCAAAATCTGTCCCTGTTGGCACCGCAGCCAAGTCTTAGTTCAGAGGGGTTCAGCTTCTCGACTCGCATCCATGTGTGAACACACAAGCCTGCTCCCGAGGTCTGCAAAGGACTGTCATCTAGGATGCAGGAACCCAGGAACAAATAAAAAGGCAGGGTTTCCTGAAGAGGCGTTTTGCAGAGTTCCAGAGCACCCGTCAAAGTCCTGCAGGGCCAGGATCCTGGTGTGCTTTGGGGGACCCTGGAGCTGGTGTTATGACTTCAGGCTCAAAATCTAGCTCTGCCGTACGGTGAAGGAGTCACTGGCTAGGTGTGTCAGTTAACTTTATGATAAGCTCATGGGACTATAAGGGACAAGTCGAGTGCCGCCCCCCCCTCCCAGAACATGACAGAAGTTTATGTCTTGCACATTTAATAGTCTGAAGATGGCATAGCTGTCATTCTCAAGTGAGGGTGACACCTCTGTTCAGGCTGGTTTAGGCTGGCAGTTCTGTCATCCAGGTCACCAGGCTTGCACCTCCCACTTTCTGGGGGACAGTAGTATCACTTGCAAATTGCATTGGCCACCCTACCTGGAAATGTGCAGGCAGCCATGTACCCTAAAACTTGATTTTACTATTTGTGGGACAAGGAGAAAATGAATATTGGAGAGAAGCACAAAGCATGCTGCAAGCAGGATGAGCTGTGGGAATCTGCTAGAAGCTGTAGCCGCACGGTCGAGACTGCCTGTTTCTCTGCTTCTTGACCGTCGTGTAACCTGGAAGGCACCCCCACCCCATTTTGCTCACTGACAAGACCGTGGATAAATGACGTCCACCTCTCAGGACTGACCTGATAGTCACTGGGACGAATCTGAATGCATCATCAGTGAGCAGGGATAATACCAGGCTAGGGTGGGCTGGGCTGACTGCAAAATGGGAGCATTGCCTACTTCTGACACGTTAATTTTCGGTCGATATTTGCCTAGTAAGAGACCTTTTCCCACCTTAACTCTTATTCTTTGAACAAATATTTGCCTCCCGCCTGCCAAACATTGTTCTAGGTACTGGGGCACACCAAACAAAAATCCCTGACCTTTGGGACTTGAATTCTAGTGGGGAAGACAATATGGCAATGGAATGCTATGGAATGAAATAAGGAAGTTTCGGGGTGCAATAGTATTTTTAAGTAGGTGCAAGGATACACCTCCCTGAAGAGGTGGTATTTAAAACCTAAGGATTGTCAAGAAGTGATCCACAGATAGCTGAGGAAAAAGTCTTTCAGGGAAGGGGGCAGACTAGGCCCAAGGCAGGAGTGGAGATGGAGATGGCTCCAGAGGCAGGTGTAGGCGAAGGCTAGCTTGGCCCTGCAGGCTGGAGGACAGCCCTGAGCATCCTCTCCTGAGGCTCCAGACAGTGCTTGGGGCTCCCGGCTTGGCAGAAGCTGACTTAGGCTGCCCCCTACCCTCTAAACCTGGGGAAGGCTTTCCTGGTATTTAGGGTGGCCCACTGCCTCCTCTGCAGCTGGGGGTCCTCTCAATGCCAG
Source organism: Raphicerus campestris (assembly GCA_006410735.1). Classification (NCBI taxonomy): domain Eukaryota; kingdom Metazoa; phylum Chordata; class Mammalia; order Artiodactyla; family Bovidae; genus Raphicerus; species Raphicerus campestris. The sequence goes on along the minus strand of SJYW01035273.1, from coordinate 428,063 downwards.
ATTTCCACGAGATCGAACCCTCACAAGCCCCGAGGCCCAGACTCAGATTAGCTTCTGATACTTGGGACTCCTCAGTTCCTGTCGTGAAGACCGGCCAGAGAACCGCAATTTCATTCTGAGTCTTCTCTCAGTTCCCAAGGAGATGTGTATAAGAGACAGGGGGAGGGGGCACGCCTTCTCCACGGGGAGTTTCAAGCAGTGTAGTGTCTGGACTCCACTAGGGCGTCTTCCAGTTAGCCTTCCAGTCTGGCTTCCGCCTTTCTGTCTGTTCCTTGCTGCGTCTCCTGGGCGCTGCTGGTCTGTAGGCATGCTGCTGGTGCACCTTCGGACTTCCAGTGGGAACAGTTCCAGGTCTGGCCCTCAGAGGGGATGGCCAGTGGAGCAGAGATGAGAAATTAGGGCTGAGGTCCCGGCGGTGACGCCGCGCTGGCATGGAGGCTGAGGCCAGTCACTGGAAGTGCCGACGGGATGGAAGGGGAGCCAGGGGTTCATGGAGGGCAGCCCAGCGCACTGTGGGTGACCCGCAGGATGCCTGTCCCCTGTCAGCAAGGTGGAGCCCGCCTGGGGAGCCGGGGACAGAGCCGGTGCCACTGCCTCCCCCAGCCCGGGCACTGGAGACGCCGCCTTCTGCCTGGTGGCTCCATCAGGAAGGTATCAGATTCCGAGTCACCTTCCTTCACTAATCCCTCAGTTCAGGGGAGGAAGGGCGGCTGGCAGACAGGCTAAATCTTTGGTCTTGACTCAGCTTGCAGGGAGAGGAAGGAAAGGAGGGAGCCCTGGGATTGCCTGTCATTGGGTCCCTGCTCCCTGGCCTGGGGGCCTCCAGCTGTGGTGTCCCCTCCACTGACCAGCCTTGGCTGGGGCCGGTCCAGCCACAGCCTTCCGACTGCAGTAGTGGGCTCTGGACTGAGTGGTTCGAGTTCCTGAGCACCGCCTGGACAGGGGCAGTGACCTGCTGCCTGGTTCCTGTCTGTGGGCTTCCCCTGGGAGCAGGGGGAAGGCCCAGCCACCTCAATGCAGAAATCAGCCAGAACTGCCCAGGAGCCAAGGTGTCCCCACCCTCTGGCATGCCAGACTGCTGGTCTCCTATTTTCTCAGGCGAGTCTGACCACATTCCTGCTGCACGAGGGCTAATAGGTAGCTTCCTGGTGCCTGGAGGGGTGCCTCCCAGCCTCACTGACATGCCTGTGAGGCAGTAGGAAGGTGGGGTTGAAGGTCAGCTGCCCCACCCGCCTCTGTTCACCAAAGGTTTCCTAAGCTTCCCCTGTAGGGAAGGAGTTTTCTAAGGTCTGGTGTGGGGTTAAGGGGCTGGGGTTTGCCCAGGGGTCAACTGGGTGACCGTCGGGGACTTCCTGTTCTGGACTGCAGGAGGGGTGGAGCCCTGTGCCTCAGCACCCTGGCTTGGTGGCAGCACCTCGGGATGTGGAAGAGGCAGGCAGTGTCCTCTGGAGGGCAGCCGGCTGTGCACTGGCCTTCCCAGAGCCTAGCTGGGTGACCCTGGGTCTTGTCAGTCCTGCCTGAATGCCTCTGCTGGGGCTAGGGAGGGGTCAAGGCCAGCACCTGCCTGGGACTCACACGGTCCCATCTTGCAGCCATCCGCGTGACCTGCACGGGGTCCTGCAGGGTCTCCAGCAAGGCCAACGACTCGGCCTGGGTGGTGGAGGAGAGCTACTTCAACAGCGCCCTGTCTCTGGCCGACAAGGGTGAGTCTGGAACCCACCCCTCAACTCCTCCCACTGAGATGGGTCTGTCTGTCCCCCTACTTGCCCACCTGCCTCTGGCCTCCCTGTGGCTGGCCCGCCCTCTCCCAGGGTTTCTCTCGGTGGCAGGAACAGGGCACTGCCTGCTGGGGGCTTGGGGCTGAAGGGGCCAGTTCCTCCCAGGTTTGGATGGGTGCAGTGGGAGCTTGTGGGCTGCAGGGCCTGCTTCCGCCCTGGGCCCTGTGATGGCGCCTTTTCCCCTCTCCCCACCTCTCTGTGTTCTCAGGGAGCCTGCCTGCTGGAGAGCACAGCTTCCCCTTCCAGTTCCTGCTTCCTGGTGAGAGCCCAGCCCGGCAGTGGCAGTTGGTGAGGGCAGGTGGGAGGTGGGGGATAGCGGGACCTTAGTCCCTGCTCTCTCTCCAGCCACGGCTCCCACGTCCTTTGAGGGCCCTTTCGGGAAGATTGTACACCAGGTACGGGCCACCATCGACACACCACGTTTTTCCAAGGATCACCAGTGCTGCCGCGTGTTCTACATCTTGAGCCCCCTGAACCTGAACAGCATCCCAGACATCGAGGTGAGCCTGGGGCAGTGGCCTCCCGGGTGACTGCCGCCCTTGTCTGATGCCCTGTCCCCAGCACAGGTGAGGCGGCCTGTGGAAGCAGCAGCCTCAGTTCTGAGCTGAGCCCGGGGATCCTGTCTGCTCACACCCGCCAAACCCCTTCCCTGCTCTCCTCCCAAGCAACCCAATGTGGCCTCCACCACCAAGAAGTTCTCCTACAAGCTGGTGAAGACGGGCAGCGTGGTCCTCACGGCCAGCACTGACCTCCGAGGCTACGTGGTAGGGCAGGTGCTGCGGCTGCAGGCAGACATCGAGAACCAGTCAGGCAAGGACACCAGCCCAGTGGTGGCCAGTCTGCTGCAGGTCAGCGTCCCTATGGGGCAGAGGAGGGGCAGGTGGCTGGCCTGCCCAGGCTCACACGCTGGCCCTTCCCCAGAAAGTGTCCTACAAGGCCAAGCGCTGGATTTATGACGTGCGGACCATCGCCGAGGTGGAGGGGGCCGGTGTCAAAGCCTGGCGGCGGGCTCAGTGGCAGGAGCAGGTTCTGGTGCCCGCCCTGCCCCAGTCTGCCCTGCCGGGCTGCAGCCTCATCCACGTGGACTACTATCTGCAGGTGGTAGGGGTCAGGGGTGGGGAGGGAGGAAGGGCCGCGGCCTGGCTCCTCACATGCATAACCTCCCTAGGTCTCCCTGAAACAACCGGAAGCTGTTGTGACGCTCCCGGTCTTCATCGGCAACATCGCCGTGAACCACGTCCCACTGAGCCCCCGGCCAGGCCCCAGCCTGGTGGTACCCTCAGCGCCACCGCAGGAGGAGGCGGAGGCTGTGGCCAGTGGCCCTCACTTCTTGGATCCTGTCTCTCTCTCCACCAAGAGCCACTCCCAGCAGCAGCAGCCCCATGCAGCCCTTGGCTCTGTGCCCCACAGTGCCCCAGAACCCCGTCCTCAGGATGGCAGCCCTGCTCCGCACCCTCTGCCACCTCCCTTGTGCATCTCCACAGGTGCCACTGTGCCCTACTTTGCAGAGGGTTCTGGAGGTCCGGTGCCCACCTCCAGCACCCTGATCCTCCCCCCGGAGTACAGCTCATGGGGCTACCCCTATGGTGAGTGGGGGCCTGGGGCCTGCGGGGAGGGAGTGCCCCGGGCCCTGTGCAGACCTGGCTGTCTCTTTGCAGAAGCCCCGCCGTCCTATGAGCAGAGTTGTGGTGGTGTGGACCCTGGCTTGACCCCGGGGAGCTGACCCCCATGCCCAGCTCCTCTGGATGGGCGGCCCTCTGCCCTGGGACTGGGCTCCCAGGACCTCGTGCCTTCACTCCTGGCCTGGCCCGGCCCACTCAGGACCCGCTGCTGCCGTCTCTTCCCGCGGCCTCTACCTCTGGACCAGCCTCTGCCCTGGCCAGCCTCCTCAGCTCCCCAGCAGTTGGCCTCTCCCAGGGGGTTGAGGCCTAGAGAGACGCGGTGTAAATAAAGTGCTTCATTTGTAGCGCTGGGCGCAGTGGCCTGTTGGGGCCCTCCTCTGCGGGGTCAGTAGCGGGCATTGGGCTTCCCAGGTGGCTCCAGTGGTAAAGAACCACCTGCCACTGCAGGAGGTGCAAGAGACCATGGGTTTGATCCCTCGGTTGAGAAGATCTGCTAGAGGGCGTGGCAACGCATTCCAGTATTGTTGCCTGGCGATTCCCATGGACAGAAGGGCCTGGTGGGCTAGTGAAGGGTCCTGAAGAGTTGGCTCCCCGGGACCTGGGGGTGTGCCCAGCCCCTCCCTCTGGGCACGCCCCTCATCACCACCCCTTCCTACTGGACACACCCTCCCGCCTATTCATACAGGACACGCCCCTCCCCAGGTACGCCCTCCTGCCTTCCATGCGGGACTTGGCCCTCCTTGGCCCCACCCTCACCATCCGTGCCTTTCCTCTCTGGGTCACTTATACTTCTGGGCATCTTGGTCCAGACGATGGCTGTTGATCACTTCGGGCTAAGCAGCAGTGGCGGTTAACAAGGGCTGGGGCTGGCGTTTGGCCTCCCGGTTCTACCTCAGGATGTGACTTCGGAGGCAGCTTACATGTTAACTTAAAGTGGCCTTGTGATAAGGCAAGAAGGCCACCCCTGTTCCATTTTGTTAGCACCAATCACTCCAGGCAATGCAGTTTAGACCTCATGCGGAAGGGGAAATCCAGTCAGGGTGAGGCTTCCCCAAGTCCCTTGCCCTCAAAATCTGTCCCTGTTGGCACCGCAGCCAAGTCTTAGTTCAGAGGGGTTCAGCTTCTCGACTCGCATCCATGTGTGAACACACAAGCCTGCTCCCGAGGTCTGCAAAGGACTGTCATCTAGGATGCAGGAACCCAGGAACAAATAAAAAGGCAGGGTTTCCTGAAGAGGCGTTTTGCAGAGTTCCAGAGCACCCGTCAAAGTCCTGCAGGGCCAGGATCCTGGTGTGCTTTGGGGGACCCTGGAGCTGGTGTTATGACTTCAGGCTCAAAATCTAGCTCTGCCGTACGGTGAAGGAGTCACTGGCTAGGTGTGTCAGTTAACTTTATGATAAGCTCATGGGACTATAAGGGACAAGTCGAGTGCCGCCCCCCCCTCCCAGAACATGACAGAAGTTTATGTCTTGCACATTTAATAGTCTGAAGATGGCATAGCTGTCATTCTCAAGTGAGGGTGACACCTCTGTTCAGGCTGGTTTAGGCTGGCAGTTCTGTCATCCAGGTCACCAGGCTTGCACCTCCCACTTTCTGGGGGACAGTAGTATCACTTGCAAATTGCATTGGCCACCCTACCTGGAAATGTGCAGGCAGCCATGTACCCTAAAACTTGATTTTACTATTTGTGGGACAAGGAGAAAATGAATATTGGAGAGAAGCACAAAGCATGCTGCAAGCAGGATGAGCTGTGGGAATCTGCTAGAAGCTGTAGCCGCACGGTCGAGACTGCCTGTTTCTCTGCTTCTTGACCGTCGTGTAACCTGGAAGGCACCCCCACCCCATTTTGCTCACTGACAAGACCGTGGATAAATGACGTCCACCTCTCAGGACTGACCTGATAGTCACTGGGACGAATCTGAATGCATCATCAGTGAGCAGGGATAATACCAGGCTAGGGTGGGCTGGGCTGACTGCAAAATGGGAGCATTGCCTACTTCTGACACGTTAATTTTCGGTCGATATTTGCCTAGTAAGAGACCTTTTCCCACCTTAACTCTTATTCTTTGAACAAATATTTGCCTCCCGCCTGCCAAACATTGTTCTAGGTACTGGGGCACACCAAACAAAAATCCCTGACCTTTGGGACTTGAATTCTAGTGGGGAAGACAATATGGCAATGGAATGCTATGGAATGAAATAAGGAAGTTTCGGGGTGCAATAGTATTTTTAAGTAGGTGCAAGGATACACCTCCCTGAAGAGGTGGTATTTAAAACCTAAGGATTGTCAAGAAGTGATCCACAGATAGCTGAGGAAAAAGTCTTTCAGGGAAGGGGGCAGACTAGGCCCAAGGCAGGAGTGGAGATGGAGATGGCTCCAGAGGCAGGTGTAGGCGAAGGCTAGCTTGGCCCTGCAGGCTGGAGGACAGCCCTGAGCATCCTCTCCTGAGGCTCCAGACAGTGCTTGGGGCTCCCGGCTTGGCAGAAGCTGACTTAGGCTGCCCCCTACCCTCTAAACCTGGGGAAGGCTTTCCTGGTATTTAGGGTGGCCCACTGCCTCCTCTGCAGCTGGGGGTCCTCTCAATGCCAGATTTCCACGAGATCGAACCCTCACAAGCCCCGAGGCCCAGACTCAGATTAGCTTCTGATACTTGGGACTCCTCAGTTCCTGTCGTGAAGACCGGCCAGAGAACCGCAATTTCATTCTGAGTCTTCTCTCAGTTCCCAAGGGATGGAAGAAACGGGTGGAGCTGTGCGGAGTGGGTGGCCCAGGCCAGTCTGTGTGGCGCTGTCCAGTGAAGGCTGCTTGGGTGCGCGGGAAAGGCCTCACCCTGTGCCTAACTGGGTGGCCTGCAGGAAGCCTGGGGTGATCTGAGAGGCTGCCCAACCGGAGCCACCTCCACACAGGAGAATCCCACTTCCCCTGTACAAGCCAGGCGTTTTCCTTAACCAGAGCGCCCTCCAAAGAGACCATCCCCGCCCCCAACCCGCGATGGGACCCTGGGCCCAGCCAAAGCGCAGCCGCTTACGGGGCACATCCCTGATTCAGAGCATCTTCCCCAGCGCCCGGAAACGCCCCCGGCCGAGCGCCCCGGCGCAAGGGCATTCACAGCAACTGAGACGCCTCCCCCAGGGGAGCGCCGCCCACGAGGGCAGCCCTCCCCAGGGGGCTTCACCCTCCCGCTCAGGGCCGCCTTCTCGGTCAGGGCAGGCGCGCCCCACCGCCGGAGCACCCCCGGCCCGGAGCTGGGCCCTTCCCCACACCGGACGCAGCCGCAACTGGGGCACCCCCACCCGTGCACAAGCCCCTGCGCGGGCACCGCCCTAGGACGCAAGCCGGGGTCCGCCTTCCACGAAGGCCGACGGAACCGACGTGTGTCCGGGGTGAGAGGTCAGGGGTCCTTCCGCACCCCGGCCGGCCCGCCAGGGCGCCTACGCAGAGCGAAAGCGGGCCGCGCGGGCAGGAGGACCGCGGCGGGCCGGCGTCCGCAGCCGCGCCGCCCCCGGAAGCCCGCTCCGCGCGGCCCCGCCCCCGC
>SJYW01035273.1:399433-410520 GCA_006410735.1 Raphicerus campestris | reverse complement strand
CCCGGCCTCGGGCCGCGACCGGCGCTCCGCGGGAGGGGCGGAGGACAAAAGGGAAAGTGGGGCGAGCCCGCCAAGTTGGCGGCGCGGGCGACGCGAAGCCGTGCGCTCCCGGCGCCGCTCCTGCGCCCGCTGACCTTTCACTTTGTTCCGGAGAGGATGGCTGGGTCTTGGAGGAAAAGTTGGCCGGGCCGGCGCTCTTCTCCCCGGACAAAGCTGCCGGCTCCGTGGCTGTCAGGAGTGCGGTCGCACGACTTTGGTTCATTTCCAGGCGAACCGCTCACGCGGGCTTCGGATGTAAAAAGTTGCCCTCCCTTTGTTAGTGTTTCTGGCCTCCCCTTTGCTCGCTCTCGAGAACAGTTTTCCCTGGCTCGTGGCAGCAGAGAAAGCGAACTCTGAGTGGGCCCCCAGCTTCCCGCAGAAGGGAGAAGCCGGCGGGAGGCGGTGTGCCTGGGGAGAGGCAGGAACGGCGCTATCCGGGCCGACTCGAGGGACCAGTTTGGAAGAAAGTGATGACCTAGCAGTTTTTCTGTGGACTTACTCCAGGTTTTCTGTGTAGTAATAACCGCGGGACTTCTAAAGATCAGGACGCCAGGGTGTGTGGTGAGACCCTGTTAGAGTAATCTGGTGTGTAGGACCTGTACTTTTATCCAGGTAATGCACAGTCTTTTCACGATTATTTCTCTCTCGCATTTTTGGCGGGTGTGGATGTAAGTGAACTGAGAACGTGCAAGAAAGTTCTTGAGTTCAACGTGAAGAGTATTTGTTAGCACCTGCAACACTCAAGGAGTGTGTTAGGCTGAGCAAAGCGGAAAAGGTGAATTAGATAACCGCCAGTCACTTGTAGGAGAGATGAGCAGTGATCGCGGTACCGCTCGAGCATCTTCCGCGTCCCCGGCATTGCAGGCCCTTAGGTAAGCCCTCTCCAGCGTTCTCTACTCTCTGCAGCTGGTGCTGCCATTTCCTGTCCCTAACTGACATGGGAAACGAGATTTGGGAGCGATTGGGTGACTTGGCCCAGCCAGTTATCCAGTAAGCCCTTGTTTGGTGTCTGGCACATAGTAGGTTTTTAATGAATAATTGATGAACACATTGGCCCAGACGTCACTGATTCCACAGGCAGCCTTGACTAGAGGGCTTGCCCGAGCCAGTGGCAGTGACAAGCCTGTGTTTCCTAAGTCTTTACCTGTGTCCAACCCTGCCTTAGCTGCCTGAATTCCCTCATTAAAGTCTGACAGTCATTTTTGAAGTGGGTATGGTTACATGCCCGTTGGCACAGTAGGGAAAGGCACAGAGAAGCCCCAGGTCACAGAGCTTGCCCAGAAGATGGATGCCGTGGTCTGGCTGCAGAGCCCGTCGAGCTGTTTCTGTGGTGGGCACTTGAGGCTGGTGAAAGCTCCGGGACCCGGTGAGTGGGCCTCAGTGTTCACTGTGGAGGTGCGTGTCTGGCGGGGAGGGGCTGCTGGGCGGTGGCTAGGCATAGGGTCAGGTGTTGCCACTGAATCAGGGAGGTGGTCACCGGGCAGGGTGCTCTAGTGGGCAGGTGGACATTACACTGGAAGGTGGACGTGAGAAGTTTATCTCGCTGCATATTTACTTTTTCTTTCCTTGACCTAGAAAAAGGTCACCACTGTTTCACACTGAGGAGAGGCCCCTGTTCTGTGGATTCTGAATCGCGCTTTTGGAATGCGGCTTCCGTTTTGTGGATTACTGAGTGGGCGCTCCTTCGGTTTAGTGCGTCTTCAGGGCCACCTCAGGCTTTCCACCCAGCAAGGTGCTGCCTTTCTAGCCGGGGGGCTGCTGCGGGTCTCTTCTCTCCTGTTTCTTAAGAGACACGCACAGGCGCATGGCTGAGAGTCAGCTAGTGCCTGGAGGTGGCAGAGAAGCTGCGTCCTCTCTGGAGGCAGCAGCCCCTTGACTCTCCGTAGCGTTTACCTTATGGGGCTTCCCTGGTGGCTCCGCCGGGAAACAGTCTGCCTGCAATGTGGGAGGCTTGGATTCGATCCCTGGGTTGGGAAGATCCCCTGGAGAAGGAAATGGCCACCCATTCCCTGGCCTGGAGAATTCTGGTTCGCAGAGTCAACACGACTGAGCGGCTTTCACTTTCACTTCGTGTTTAAGCAGTGCGCTTGTGTTGTCTTATCTTCAGTCACCAGTTTTATGGGTTATCTGCTGGCTCCCGCTGAGGTTTCAGTTTTCTTGTACTCTCTCTGGTTTAGGTAACGCACAGTTGTGGCTAAATCCCTGTCAGGATCTTCATCAGTCTGTTCAGGTCGTTATTGTGCCTGGCTGAGCTGGACGGTGGACCACACACAATTCGCCCTCTCCTTGTACAGACACTTTTGTTTCCTTGGAATTCACAGTCGCTGTATTTTTCACTTGCCCGATTCCCTAGGTGTGTAGTGTGCCCAGTTGTGGTTTAATTTGCGTTTCCTTTCATTCTGTGCAGTGCTCCTTAATTTAATTTTTTACCCCTCAGTCTTGTCGGCTCAGAATCCTTTGCCACAGTGCTCCAGCCCAGCCTCGGGCCTTGGGCCTGCCCGCCGCCGCCCTGGGGGCTCTGCCCGCCTCCTTGCCTCTGGCACTCCCTGTGTGCCCACTTGTTTGGGGCAATGAGGAGTCTGCAGGAGCTTCCCAGTAAGTCGTTGCTGGGACCAAGACTTTGGGACTCGCCTGTCTGAAAATGTTTTCATTCTGCCGCCACACTTAAAGAATCAGCTTGGCTGGGCTTGGCATCTCAGTATATTATAGTTTTTGTTGTTGCTGTTGAGAACTCTAGAGTTTGATTCTTTTTTTTTTTTTGGCTGCACTGTATGTCTTGTGGGATTTTAGTTCCGCAACTAGGAATTGAACCCGAGTCCTCCACAGTGAGAGCACAGAGTCCTAACTGCCGGGGAGCTCGCCAGCCTGATAGTAATTGTTCGTAAGCATATTCCCGCATCAAACCTCTGGGGCCCTGCGCCTTGATTTTCCTCGCTCTCATGAAGTGCCTTCGTTGTAGTGCGCTTGCACTCACTGCAGAGCGCTCAGCAGGCCTGGGATCTGGGGACCGAGGTCCTTGAATTTGCAGGAGTGTGTGTGCTCTGTGTTTGAGATAGTTCTCTGCCAGCTCTCTTTTTCCAGTTTCTTTGAACGTTGTACTTCCTGTACTTAATATTCTAATTTTTAAAATCTTTTCATCACGTCTTGATCTTTTTGTTCTTTTTGAGAGTATTTTGATAATTTCCCAGTTTGTTAGGGAGCTTTAACTTCTTCCATGTTATCGTGCTCTTCCCTGCTTTTGTTCCTTTTTAAATGGCTCCTGTTCTTGTTGTTTGTGTGCATCTTTGCTTATCTCTTACTTTCGGTTTCTAAAACTACAGCTAAAGTTTTGGGAACTAGAACGACTGTGCTTCCTGCACATTTCCTGTTTGCCGTGCGCCCCTCTCTACTCGCTTGTGTTCTGGTCTCTCTTTCATGCTGGAGACCCTTCTTCCAGGGTCTGGTGCTCCTTGGCTGTTTGTTCGTCCTTATGAAGAAAACACCAAGAGTGGAAGCTGAGTGCAGCGGGGGCTTGTCTCCTCGTTGCTGTCACTGGAGGGTGATGCCTGGTGCTGTTTGTTGGCTCTTCTCCAAACGTCGCTGTCCCCTGGTTTAGTTTCCTTAGAGGGGAGCCTTCTGTCTGCCTGGTTGGATGGCTGCTGGAGCCAGATGAAGGGGCAGGGAGGCAGGGAGGGCTTCCCTCGGCCGAGCCCCTGCTCGCCCTGCGGCGTCCGCCGCTCCCTCTCCTTGGGCCGCTCCCCCACGTGTGGCGCCTCCTGGTGCCCGTGGCTGTGCAGAAGTGCTCGTCTGAGTGTGCGGAGGGGCTGTGGACCGTACTCGGAGTTTTGCGCCACATCCCTTCTCAGACCCTTTCCACAGCTCTGCCGGTCAGCCTGCTCCTTGGCAGCGGGTCTCGCCTTCCTCTGCTCTGTGGAGTGACTCAGGTTCCTTTCGCCTCTGTCTTCTTCCTAGCCATGTTTTGTGTAGCGGTTCCGAGTGTCTCCTAGGTGGGGTGCATGCTTCTCTTTCCTGTTCTTGTCTCTGGCTGGTCTTTGATAAGAGAAGGAGTGGGGAGTCTGTTCTGCATCCAGCAATCAGAACCACTTACAGTAGATCTTGAGAAGTTTCGCCGGCACTAACAGCCCCGCTGTCCTGGGGGAAGGGCTGCCGTCTCAGACCTTCCTGTGCAGGTTGTGGTTCCGGGTTGTCACAGAGGTTGGCAAGGGCAGTGCACGTACCCCAGCCCCGAGGCCCAGAAGGACATCTGTGGGTAGCTTAGCTGTTGGAGACCCCACAGGTGGTCAGCGCTGCATTAGGGCCAGAGCCCCGCTTCCTGCCTCTGCTTCCCATTGTATCACAAAGCCGGTTTGTATATTTGACCACATTTTAATTTAGTTCGTCTTGTAGAATAATTTAGCTTATGGGAACCATGTTTTGGGCTCTCTTCTTTAGGAAATTTATGTTCCCTGCCATTCATGGGGCTTTCCATGTGTGAAGGATGCTGCTGTCTCGGTGAGTGAGGGGCCTGGGTCGCACTGGCCGTGCTCCCAGCAGGCCCCACAGGCTGTGGCGAGGGTGTGCTGCAGAGGGCGTCAGCTCCAGAGCTGCCCACTCGCTGCCCCCTCTGCTGAACTTCCGGTGTTTCCCTTTATTAAAACAGAAACAGAAACCTCTTCGTGTTTTGGATTTTAAAGAACAAACATTGAAGTGGCTCGTTAACTCTTCGAAGGTGGCGTTCCCTGTATCAGTCGCTTTGCCACTAACAGAAGTGTCGGCTGATGTTTTACTTGGGAACAGTATTTGCGCTGCTTTCTGCACCCACTTTTAATAGATTTGTAAGTTCTGATCAGGGTGTGTTAAAGTGTGGTTTCCAAGGGGTCCAAGGCGGTGTTGAGCCGTGAGGTGCTGTGTAAGAGGATATGCAAGTTTATGAGGTTGGCGTCTGATTTCACAAAATTTAGCAGTGTAATAGAACAAATAGCAAGCAGGAAGTGAGCTGGAGTCAGTTGAGAGTAAACAAGCAAAGGCCTGGCTGTGTGCTGCTTGCTGCAGGCAGACTGGGTTGGGAGAAGCTCCTTGAGGATGAGCTCACCTGAGGTCCTAAGGAGGTGAGACTGAAATGGAAGGGCAAAGTTCGGCTATACATCTCAGAAGGAAAAGAAAATAGGCGTTTTAGCAAAGTAAGAAAAATACCACTGTAATGGCAGAAAGCGAAGAGGAACTAAAGAACCTCTTCATGAGGGTGAAGGAGGAGAGTGAAAAAGCCAGCTTAAAAGTAAGCATAAGAAACACTAAGATCATGGCATCCGGCCCCACTGCTTCATGGCAAGCAGAAGGGGAAAGGGGGAAGTAGCAACAGGTTTCCTCTTGTGTCAGAATGACTGCGGACGGTGAGTGCAGCCATGAAACCAGAAGACGACTGCCGCTCGCCAGGAAAGCTGTGACAGACCTCGACAGCGCGTTGAGAAGCAGAGACATTACTCTGCCGACCAAGGTCGGAGTAGTTAAGGCTGTGGCCTTCCCTGTGGTCACGTACGGTTCTGAGAGCTGCACTGTAAAGAAGGCAGAATGCCTTCTGAATTGATGCCTTTGAACTGCGGTGCTGGAGAAGACTCCTGAAAGTTCCTTGGACAGCAAGGAGATCAAACCAGTCAATCTTAAGGGAAATCAACCCTGAATGCTCGTTGAAAGGACTGGCGCTGAAGCTGAAGCTCCGGTGTTTTGGTCATCTGATGCAAACAGCCATCCTTGCGAGAGAAGCTGGGACCTAGAAGCGTAAGAGTGCCGAGTGTGTGTTTCTGGTCTGAGTGTGCGAGTGTGTGCCTCGAGTGGTGGTAATTCACTGAGTGTGTGTCGTGTGCACTTTTCTCTGACATATCATCTCGTGGGCTTGCGTCTCTTAGCGTTTTCGGTAGCCAGGTGGCGGTGGTTTTATAGACGTCCCAGCTGCCTTGCTATGAGCTGGGTGAACCTGTAGCCTTTACACAGTGATGTTACTGGTCAGAAGGGGCGAGCGGCATGAGCTGAAGCCCCACAGGCGGGGGCTGGGCCATTGAGGGCCTTGTCACTGTGCTGACATGGCGGTGGTCTCTTGAGTGCTGTAGACATCAGCGGGGGGTTGTTTTAGGAATTCACGTTTTAAAAAGACAACCCTGGCTGCTGGGTGGAGTGGCTGGTGAAAGCGGGAGGGGAGCAGGGGCCAGTGAGCACGCGTGGCCCGTGGTGGGTGGAGTCCAGGCACCTGCGTTTGAGTTTGTTTTGAGTAGATGAGTTAGTTTCATGGCTCAGATTCTCGAAGTATGGAGTGAGACATCCCCCTCTCTTGTCCCCCAGGCACTCGGCTCTTCTCTAGGCAGGCTACCAGCATTGTAGTTACTGTGTATGCAGACACGTGCACACGTAGGTACGTTAGAACTTCTGTTGTGGACCTTCTTCCCACCTACGCAGATGCAGACATGGTGGTCAGACACACCCCATGTTCCTGTCCCCCAAGTCAGCTGTTGTCTCCTCATGAGCACCCTCGAGTCCATCCTTAAGTGTCTTTAAGCGGTTCTTAGCTGTATCATATGTGACTATTTCAGTTAGAGCAAGTATTCCTTCAGGCAGTAAACTCTCAGTCACTGATTGGATTTCTTATTTCAAGTTGGGGACAAAACATGGCCTCTTCTCTACCCTTGATCGGTTCAGTTCAGTTCAGTCGCTCAGTCATGTCCAACTCTTTGCGACCCCATGAATCCCAGCACGCCAGGCCTCCCTGTCCATCACCAACNTTGCGTTTCCCTGATGACTGTGGATGTTAAGCATTAGTGCGCTGTTTAAAAACACACTCATTCGTTTGGCTTCCAGCCGTGCTGGGGCCTTAGCTGCCTTGCGTGGCGCCGCGTGGCGTCTGGAGAAGCGCGGGCTCGGGGCCGCGCCGGCCTCAGCGGTGCGGTGCGCGGGCCGCGTCCCCCGCAGCACGTGGAGCCTCCCTGGACCAGGGATTGCGGCCGTGCCCCCTGCTTGGCAGGCACGTTTGGAGGGTGGTCCTGGTCCCCGCCTGCTTGGTGACTGTGCCGCTGAGGTGCCTTTGGAATGCGCCTCTGTAAACTGGTCGCTGCTGGGGCGTGTTCTGTCCCTTTATCTGGTAGGTGGTGCCCACTGCGGGGTGAGCCGTGTTCTGTTCACGCGTTGACCAGCCGCTCCCGTTCTCTGCTACGGTGACCAGCACTGCTGCGAATGGTCGTGACAGGTGTCTGTGTGGACGTGTGTTCGTTCTCTTGGGTGTCTGTCGAGGAGCAGAATTGCTGGGCCTGGGGTCACTCTGGGTAGGAGCCGCTCGCCTGTATCACGCGGCAGCGGTGGCAGTGGCCGTTCCTGTCAGCAGCGCGCGAGGCTCGCTGCCTCCCCACGTGCCTGCAGACACTTGCGGTTACCTGTCTCTGATCACGGCCGCTCTGCTGNAGTGGGGGTGAGCAGTCATGGACGCGTGTGCGGACGCAGGGGCCGTGCCCAAGGACAGGTGCGAGGAAGCGCTGCGGCTCAGGCCGTGTGGACGCCTGACATTGTTTTGTCTGTTCAGCCATTCTGGGGGGTGTGCCGTGTGTCCAGTTGTGGGTTAATTTGCGTTTCCCTGATGACTGTGGATGTTAAGCATTAGTGCGCTGTTTAAAAACACACTCATTCGTTTGGCTTCCAGCCGTGCTGGGGCCTTAGCTGCCTTGCGTGGCGCCGCGTGGCGTCTGGAGAAGCGCGGGCTCGGGGCCGCGCCGGCCTCAGCGGTGCGGTGCGCGGGCCGCGTCCCCCGCAGCACGTGGAGCCTCCCTGGACCAGGGATTGCGGCCGTGCCCCCTGCTTGGCAGGCACGTTTGGAGGGTGGTCCTGGTCCCCGCCTGCTTGGTGGCTGTGCCGCTGAGGTGCCTTTGGAATGCGCCTCTGTAAACTGGTCGCTGCTGGGGCGTGTTCTGTCCCTTTATCTGGTAGGTGGTGCCCACTGCGGGGTGAGCCGTGTTCTGTTCACGCGTTGACCAGCCGCTCCCGTTCTCTGCTACGGTGACCAGCACTGCTGCGAATGGTCGTGACAGGTGTCTGTGTGGACGTGTGTTCGTTCTCTTGGGTGTCTGTCGAGGAGCAGAATTGCTGGGCCTGGGGTCACTCTGGGTAGGAGCCGCTCGCCTGTATCACGCGGCAGCGGTGGCAGTGGCCGTTCCTGTCAGCAGCGCGCGAGGCTCGCTGCCTCCCCACGTGCCTGCAGACACTTGCGGTTACCTGTCTCTGATCACGGCCGCTCTGCTGGATTTGGTGGGGGGGGGGTTGCAGGCTGCTGCTGATTTGGGTTTCCCCGTTTCTGTTGTCTTCCTCGCAGGAATGTCTGCAGGGATGTTTTGCCCGTTTGAATCAGGTTGTTTCTGTGGTGGGTGGTAAACATTTCCTATATATACACTGAAGACCATGGATGCAAGCCCCTATTGGTAAATGACTAGGAAACGTTTCCCTCCATTTTCCCGGCATCTTCTTGAAAAAGTGTGTGTTCTTGCACGCACTGGGTCTTGGCTGCAGCTCACATGCCTTCCCTGGCGCAATGAGCGGGCTTTCCCTCTGGTGCGGCTCACGGGCCTTCCCTGGTGCAGTGAGCGGGCCTTCCCTTGGGCGCGGCCTGTGGACTTGCCCTCGCAGTGGCTTCTCCAGCTGCAGAGCACCGGCTGTGGGCACGTGGGCTCAGCAGTGTGGCTCCTGGGTCGAGTTCCCCTTGGCACGTGGAGTCTTCCAGGAGCAGGGGCCACGCCCACATGTTCGGCGTTGGCAGGCGGACCCTGGCCCTGGACCACCAGGGCAGTCCCTCGAGAGGGCTCTTTGAGGCGCAGGGGCTTTGATGCTGAGGGAGGCGCGTCTGTGTTTCCTCCCTTTGCTGTCTTTCTCTGGTGTCATGTCTGGGAGTCCACTGCCAGATCCGTCGCTGGGGCGTCAGCACTGCGCGTCCCTCTGAGTTTTACATGACAGTTTTAGGTCTTGTATTTGGTCTGGGACCCATTTTCACTTGCCTGTCGTGTGTGTGTGAGGTGGCGTGTCGCGCCTCTGCTGTGAGCTGGCGGGCCACAGGCGCTGGGGCTCCTTTCTGGACTCGGCTTGTGCACTGGTTTGAATGTCAGCGCCGCGCCGTCCCGAGCGCCGCACCTTGGAAGTGTGGGTCCACCTGCTTGGTTCTTGGCCCTCTGGTCCCTTGCAGTTCCGTGCGAGTGTGAGGGTGAGCTTGCCCATGGATGCAGAAGGCCTCCTGTGGTTTCTGTGGGGGCCGCCGGGACTTGGCGGCTCGCGTCGGGGCACGCTGCTCTCGTGATGACACTTGGTCTGATAGCCCGTGAGCACAGCGTCTAGCCGTCTGCTTAGGTCTTCATCTTCTTCCAGTCTCTTTTTTCCCCTCAGTCAGGTTAGCTAAATTAATGGCAGTTTGTTATCTTTTCAGAGAATCAGCTTTTGGTTTTGATGACAGTCTCCGATTTTCTCGTCTAGTTTTGTTTGAGGGGAGGTGGGCGGTTGCCGGGCAGCATGTGGGATCCTCGCTCTCTTGCCAGGGACTGAAGCCGTGTCCCGGACACGGGAAGCTCGGGGTCCCGACCAGTCGACTGCCGGGGAACCCGGTCGGTTTTGCTAGTCTCTGGTTTTAAATTTTCACTCCGCCCTTTGTTACTTCTGCTGCTTTTGGGTTTAGTTTGCACTTGGTGGAATTAATTGTTTTTGCGTGTGTAATGCGTGTGATGTAGTGGTCAGGACCCCTTACCCCCTGTGTGGCTGTGCACGGGAACAACGTCAGTTACTGGGAAGACCACCCTCTGCTCCTTGTAGTTCACGGCCGCTTTGGCAGAAATGAGGAAAAGCACAGCTGTGTGGCTCTCGAAGCCTCTCCCGTAGCACCTCTTGCCTGCCTTCTGCCATGCTCACCTCTCCAGGGTTGAAGGTGTGTCCCCCCCATGTAATAGGGTGCAGAGGCAGGGAAGGTGGATGGGCCACTCATGGCCCGACCTGCAGGGTGCTGTGGGTGTTCGCCCCAGGAGTGAGGCCCCAAGTTGTGCGGGGATGGTGGGCTGTTTGCCAGGTGGCCAGTGGCCACCCCAGTGGCACGCTGACCGCTGGCACCCAGCGCAGCCCCCGCTGCGCGGGACAGCCCCCTCCTTGGGTTTGTGGTGACTGCACGTGCCAGGCACTTGGGTCCGAGCAGGTGTGTGGCTGATCAAACCCACCCTCTGGTCTTCCCTTCCACACACATCGCTTGCTTTCCTGCAGTGTGCAGGGCCCAGGGCTTGGGTTGAGGGGTGTTCTGGCGAAGAGATGCCTGTGGGAAAAGCACCCTGGCCTTAGGGTGCCCATAGGAGGGGTGGTAGGGCTGGCAGGAGGCTGGGGGATGTGGGAATTTTCGCAGTGGATGTCTGCTCGGCGGGCCCAGTGGGTGGTGGGGCAGCCTGGCCCATCTCAGGTGCCAGCAATGGTGGAGTTGCTGTTTCCTGGAAGTGAGTCTTGTGTGATCGGGTGGGTCCTGCTGTTGGGCCTGCAAGAATGCACTTTGGCTTTTTCAGAAGGGTTTAGTTGGGACGGAGCAGGGCACACGTTTTGGCAGTATCTAGATGGCTCCTCCGTCAGGTGGAGCCACCGTCCCACCTTCTCCACAGAGGAGTCTTGTCTGTGCGTCTTGCCAGATGCTGTGGAGTTTGGTCAAAGGTCAGTAAATGGTGAGACCTCTTTGAAGGTCGGAAAAGCAGTTAAATCCAAGTTGCCTACTCATATGCTGTCCCAGCCGCGTGGGGGGGGGGGGGACACGGTTTGTGCCACGTGTGCCGCTGCGCGCGGGTGAGGGCCTGCACCTGCGCGGTGTGAGGGCCTGTGCGCGGGTGAGGGCCTGCGAGGGCCTACGTGCGGGGCGAGGGCCTGGGCGCGGGTGAGGGGCTGCGCGCGGGTGAGGGCCTGCGCCTGCGCGGGGTGAGGGCCTGGGCGCGGGTGAGGGGCTGCGCGCGGGGCGAGGGGCTGCACGTGCGGGGCGAGGGCCTGCGCGCGGGGTGAGGGCCTGAGCCTGCGTGGGGTGAGGGCCTGGGCGCGGG
>SJYW01035273.1:378256-389199 GCA_006410735.1 Raphicerus campestris | reverse complement strand
GGGGGGCCTGGGGCGGGCTGGGGTGAGGGGCGCGGCGCAGCCGGGAGACGCTAGAGGCTAGTGAGCGGGTAGGGCTCAGGCGAGGGTGGGAACAGCTGAGGTGCTAAGAATAGGCCCAACTGTGTGCGTCTGAAAGAAGAGCGAGAAGGGAGGCGTGGAGGGAGTGAGCACCCACAGGAGCACAGCTGTCTCTTGAGACGAGGGGGCCAGGTGCCCGCTGGACTTAGAGAGGGGAAGGTCGGGCACGGGACGGTGGTCCACAGAGTCCAGGAGAGAGGCCGGCCTGCTGCGGAGGCGGCTGCGGGGCCAGGAAGCCAGGGCGGGGCTGGAGCAGCGCAGGAAGATGAGCAGAGGGCTGCGGGGCAGCCGCAGGTGTGCTGGGTGCCCAGGGTGTGGCACCGCCGGGGTGCTGCCTGTGCCTGGCAGGCGCTGTCTGTCACCTGCTCTGGATGTTTGGGGACTCCCGCACGTGACTCTTCTGCCCATGTGGGAAGGTGCTGTGCAGGGCGTCCCAAGGTCAAGAAGAAGTTGCAGAGGGTGCTTTAGAGATGCCAGCGGGAAGAATCGCCCTCCACCCTGGTCCTGGAACACACAGAGAGGCTGAGTCACCAGGGTGAAACCGAATCTGTGCCGCAGTGGAGCTCCGAGAGCTGCTGCGGGTGGGCAGGGAGTCCTGCTGGCCCCAGCGCCAGCCCTCCCCGGGGGTCAGGGTGCTCTGCCCTCTGGTTTTGAGAATCCAGCAAGGCGTTGTGTGGGAATAGCAGGGTGAATTGGGAGCAGCTGGGCAGTTATGAGTGTGTATGGTGTTAGACACTTGTGTAAATGGCTTGTGGAAGTTTTTTCCTCATCCTGGGCACAGCCCAGCACGGCGCACGGGCAGTCGAGGTGGCTGGTCCACAATCAGAAGCCCAGGGGGATTCCCGTCCTTGTCCCAAGGGCGGTGGCGAGCTTCGGGAGTGGGTGGCCTGCGCAGGTGGGCGTGGTGGGGAGGTCTCCCGGCCTCTGTGTGTGGAGGGGCTCGTGGAGCAGCCGCAACAGTGGGGCAGCAGTCCTGGGGAGGCCCTTCCCTGTGAGAGCTGGTTCCACGGGCGCTGAGGTGGCTGAGGATGGTTCCTGGGCCCCAGGCCTGAGCCGGACGCTGGCTTCCTGTTGAGCTCCAGACTGGAGGGTGGTGCTGGTCACTGAAACAGGCGCAGACAGGGCTGAGGTCAGCTCCAGGCACGGTTGGTTTCAGAGGCTGGAACGGTTGGATAGTAAATATTTTAGGCTTTGGGCACCACAAAGCAAAATCAAAGATAATTTTGTAATTTTTTATTGACAAAAGTCAAAATACGATATTGATGACTGCTTTTCTCTGCCTTCCTGGTGGTCCATAACAGTGACCGTTTTGGACGATGTTCTACGTGCTTGGGTTTGGAGTTCGTCCTCTGTCATTGGGGTCTGTCAGAAATGCTCATCGGCTGATGCTGAACTTGAGCAAAGATCCGTTATCTGTTCCTCATCTTTGAAAACGTCTCCATGCTGGTAGGTTCTGCCAAATGCCAGAGTCCGTCCAGAAACATGATTTTTCTTGAACTTAGGGTATTACTCGTTCTGTAAACTCCACATTTGAAGAGGGCATTGTTTAGCACTTTCCCCTGCTTTTGCAGCCATCACTACTAATTCCAGAACGTTTCTGTCACCCTGCCAGGAAGCCCTGTACCCACGAGCTGGCACTCCCTGTTCCCGCCCCTCAGTCCCTGGCAGCCGCTGCTCTGCTTGCTGCCCTTGTGGATTTGCCTGTTCTGGGAGCTTCACGGAAATGGGATCACACGTGCTTGGGTTTACGCTCTCAGTCGTGTCCGACTCTTGTGACCCCGTGGACTGTAGCCTGCCAGGCTCCTCTGTCCCTGGGGATTCTCCAGGCCAGAACTCTGGAGTGGGTTGCCATGCCCTCCTCTAGGGGATCTTCCCCACCTAGGGTTCAAACCCAGGTCTCCCAGTTGAAGGAGAATTCTTTACTGTCTGAGCTGTCAGTGAAGCCCATGAGTACTGGAGTGGGTAACCTGTCCCTTCTCCAGGGGATCTTGCTGACCCAGGAATTGAATCGGGGTCTCCTACATTGCAGGCAGATTCTCTACCAGCTGAGCTCCCAGGGAATTTATAAATGGAGTCATACATGACTGCCTTCTGTGGCTCTTTCCTCATCAGCACAGGGGCGTCCGCGTTGCGGGCTGTGCTGGCCCGGGCGCCGTCTGGTGGCCGAGGACGGGGTGCTGTGTGCGCGCAGCACGCTTGCTGCTGCTCTGCAAGCGGGGGCTTTGGGTTCGCTCCCGCTTTCTCGCTGCTGTGCATCTGTGAGTACACATTTCCGTGCGGTGGACCTCTTCACTCAGTTCTCCTGGGTGTGTGCCCAGTGCTGGAGTTGCTGGGTCAGACGGTAACTCAGCATTTACCTCCATTCCCGCCAGCGGAGGGTAGATCCGGGGTTTCCACGTCCTTGCCTTCATCCTGCGCCCACTTTTAATGTGGTTGTCTCTTGCTTACTGAGTTGTAAGAGATTTTCTGTATTCTGACCCAAGTCTTTTACTAGGTAATAATGATTTGCAAAAAAATTTTTCCATTCTATGGTTGTCTTTCACTTTCTGATTTTTTTTTTTTTTGGTGTCCTGGGAAGCACAACAGCTTTTAATTTTGACGAGTCCAGTTCGTTTTTTTCCCTTTGGTTGCTTGGACCTTTGGTGCCGTGTAATTGCGTAATCCACGCCATGCAGTCTGTCTCCTGAGGGCTTTGCCACATCTAGGCCCTTGCTCTGAGGTGCCTGGGGACTTGATGGGGCAGCAGCGCGCCCTGATTCTTCCTGTGGCTCTCGGTTGGCCCCGCTGCTTCTTGGTGGCCCTTCTTGCCCGCTGAGTTGTGGAGGCACCCTTGTTGGCGGTCGGTTGACCACAAATGTGAGGTTTGTTTCTGGATTCTCAGGTCTGGCTTGTTCAGCTGTGTGTCTGTCCTGCTGCTGGTACCACCTGGTCTTGACTTCTGTGCTCATGTCTTAAATGAAACAGATGGGGAGGGGTGAGTCCTCTGACCTAGTTCTTCTTTTTCAAGATCTTTTCAGGCTTATCCAGACTCCTGCTTCCTTATGAATTTTAGGAGCAGGTTGATACCTGCAGAAGAGCCTTCCGGGACTGTGATCAGGGTTGTGTTGACTGTAGATCAGTTTGGAGTGTTGTCCCTCTGAAGTCTTCCAGTCGGTGAATTCGGGTGATGTTTCCATGTGCTGCGTCTCCAGTTTCTGTTTTTATAAAGAAATGATTTTACTTGTTGCCTCTTTTGGCTTTGCTGGGTCTCCATCGCTGCCGTGGGCTTTCCCTAGTCATGGCAGCGGCGCTGCCCTGGATTTGGCGCGCAGACTTCTCAGCGTGGAGCGCGGGCTCAGAGGTCGTGGCGCGCGGGATTCGTTGCTCTGAGGCTCGTGGGGTCTTCAGGACCGGGGAGGGGGCTTGCGTCCCCGTCTCGGCAGGGGCTCTTACCCACTGGGCCGCCAGGGAGCTCGCCCACTTTCCTGCTTGACTTTCGCACTCGAGCCTTCTTGCTCGCTTGGTCAGCTAGTCAGAGGTTTGAGGTGAGTTGGAGTCACGAGGAAGTGACTTCGGCTTTCACTGACTCCTGACTGTCTTTCTGCTCCCGGTTTTATTTCCACTCTGGTCTTCATTCCCTCCCTTTTGCTTGCTTTGAGGTCTAGTTTCTTTTTTTTTTAACTTTATTTATTTGGCTGCTCTGGGTGTTAGTGGCAGCATGTGGGGTCTGGCTCCCTGACCAGGGATGGAACCCGGGCCCCTGCACCGGGAGCTCAGCGTCTTAGCCGCTGGACCCCCAGGGAAGCCCCCCTTTTCCTAGTTTCTTAAGGTGGAAGCTTAGGGTCTTGGCGTGAGTTCCTTTCTGATACAGGGGTTTAAAACTGTACCATTTCCCTCAAAGTGCTTCTTTCCTGTGTTACTGGGTTGACTTACGTTTCCTCAAAAGGTATATTGAAGTCCTGACTTCCCAGTATCTCAGAATGTGACCTTGTTTGGAAATAGGGTCATAGCAAATGCATTCAGATGAGGTTGGCCTTGAGCAGGGTGGGCCCAGGTGTCTCCTCAGAGAGGAGAGTGCCCCGCGAGCGCAGGCCTGCACAGAGCGAGGACCGGGGGCCGTCCTGGGGGAGGCGGCTGTCTGCCTGGAGTGAGTGCCCAGCATCTCGCAGGCAGGCGGCAGCTCCCCTCGAGCCGCCAGAGCCGGCGTGGCCCTGCTGGGCTTCTGGCCTCCAGGCCGTGAGACGGTGCGTCCCCCGTGCTGCGGCCAGCCCAGCCGCGGTGCCCACTTATGGCGGCCCTCGGGAACGAGCGGCACGCTTCCTGCGAGGTTTGCTATCTTGTGGCTCCTTTTCTTGTAGCTCAAAATGTGTTCTGTTTTCTTTGACCCGTGGGTTGTTTAGAATTGAAGCTTTAGTCTCTCAGTGTTTAGAGAACACTGGACTGCCCCGTCTTGTTGATTTCTAGTTCGGTTATGGTCGGAGGACGTACTTGCATATCGGTCTGTTTGAATTTGCTAGACTCTGAATGGCTCAGAGTCTGCTCTGCCCTCCTCAGCATGGCGCGCGCCGTCCAGGCGGCTGCGTGGTGTGCTGGGTGGGGGTGCCCAGTCTCGAGTCTTCTTGCCTCTCTCCCTCTTTTTTCTTTGGTAATTCTGTCGGTTACTGACAGCAGGGTTTTGGAGTCGCCGACTGTCACTGCTGGCTCTTCTTTTCCTTTCAGTTATGCAGGCTCTGCACCACATATTTCGAGACTTTGTGGTTCAGTTCAGTTGCTCAGTTGTGTTCAACTCTTTTCAACCCCACGGACTGCTGCACACCAGGCCTCCCTGTCCATCACCGACTCCTGGAGCTTGCTCAGACTTACGTGCAAGTCGGTGATGCCATCCAACCATCTCATCGTCTGTGGTCCCCTTCTCCTGTCTTCAGTGTTTCCCAGCATCAGAGTCTTTTCTGATGAGTCAGTTCTTCGAATCAGGTGGCCAAAGTATGGGAGTTTCAGCTTCAGCATCAGGCCTTTCAATGGATATTCAGGGCTGATCTCCTTCAGAATGGACTGGTTGGATCTCCTTGCCGTCCAAGGCACTCTCAAGAGTCTTCTCCAACACCACAGTTCAAAAGCATCAATTCTTCGGCGCTCAGCCTTCTTCACAGTCCAACTCTCACATCCATACACGACTACTGGAAAAACCACAGCCTTGACTAGACGGACCTTTGTTGGTAAAGTAATGTCTCTGCTTTTAAAATACGCAGTCTAGGTTGGTCATGGCTTTTTTCCCAAGGAGCACACGTCTTCTGATTTCGTGGCTGCAGTCACCATCTTGCAGTGATTTTGTTGTCCCTTAAAATAAACTCTGTCACTTTATTTGTAGAGACAGTATGGAAAGTCTGTCTCCACTGTTTTCCCATCTGTTTCCCATGAAGTGATGGGACCGGATGCCATGATCTTCATTTTCTGAATGCTGAGCTTTAAGCCAACTTTTTCACTCTTCTCTTTCACTTTCATCAAGAGGCTCTTTAGTTCCTCTTCACTTTCTGCCATAAGGGTGGTGTCATCTACATATCTGAGGTTATTGATATTTCTCCCGGCCATCTTGATTCCAGCTTGTGTTTCTTCCAGTCCAGAGTTTCTCATGATGTACTCTGCATAAAACTTAAATAAGCAGGGTGACAATATACAGCCTTGACCTACTCCTTTCCCGATTTGGAACCAGTCCATTGTTCCATGTCCTAGTCAAACCGCTGCTTTCTACCTGCACACGGGTTTCTCAGGAGGCAGGGCAGGTGGTGGGGTGTTCCCGTCTCTTTCAGACCACAGTTGTGATCCACACAGTCAAAGGCGTTAGCATAGTCACTGAAGCAGAAATAGATGTTTTTAGGGAACTCTCTTCCTTTGTTGTTAGTTATGCCTGTATTTACGCTGTTACATCTGCCTGCTGTTTGTGTGAAATCTCCCTCTTCAGCTCGAGCAGCATCTCTTGCTTTAGCGGCGGTTGGGGGCTCCCCTGGAGGTCCGTGGCTGGGACTGCGCCGGTGCGGGGGCCTGGGCGCAGTTCCAGTTAGGAATTTTCCAGTGTGCTCTTTTAACTCCCCTATTGTGTGACTGTAGTTATTATCCTTATTTCCCTGAGGAGGATTAGTTAATATTCTAACTTAATAACAATCTACTTTGTATTATACTAGTGCTATTAAAATAGTATATATCAAAAAATTTGCTCCTGGGGGTGTGGAGAACGGATAGTTAGGGAATTTGGGATCAACGTGTACATGCTGCTGTATTCAATATGGTGAACCAGCAAGGACCTGCTGTGCCGCACCTGAAACTCTGCTCAGTGTCATGTAACAACCTACCTGGGAAAGCAGTTTGCAAAAGAATAAACACATGTGTATGTATAAGTGATCACTTTGACATATAACTGAGACTAATGATGTTGTCCATCAGCTGTATCCCAGTGACAAATAAGATACCGAAAAACGTGCTTCCCTGGTTCCTCAGCTGGTAAAGAACCTGCCTGCAAGGCGGGAGATCCCCTGGAGGAGGGAATGCCACCCACTCCAGTATTCTGACCTGGAGAATTCCGTGGACTGTATCGTCCCTGGGGTCCCAAAGAGTCGGACGCGACTGAGCGCCTGGAAACCTTCACCGCCTTCCTCCAGCCCCGTCTCTTGCGCCCTTGTTTTGTTGCACACACCGCAACTCCGCACTTGGCCTCCCCACCGCGCAGACTGGCGGTGGCCGCTTCCTGCAGCCGTCTTTTGGGTCGCGTGGGAGAGCGGGGCGCGGCAGCTTACAGCCGTCTTTTGGGTCGCGTGGGAGAGCGGGGCGCGGCAGCTTAGCCTGTGCGCTGCCTCGTGCCCACCTGTGGGGCTGCCTTTGCTGGTGTTCTTCCTTCCCTCCACGTGGATCTGCGTCCCCGCCGCAGTCCTTTCGTTTCGGGTGGAGGAGTCCCTTAATGTTTGATGCAGGGCGTGTCTGCTAGTGACACGTTCTCTCTCGTTTATCCTGGCGTGCTTTACTTTCTGTCCCATGTGTGGAGACACTTTGGTGTGTATAGAAGCCTTGCTTGACAGTCTTTTTCTTTTGATACTTTAGAGGTCAGTTCACTGCCTTCTGGCCTTGTTGGCTTTGTTGAGAAGTCGTGGCAGCCTTGGGGAGGGCCCCTTGTACACAGTGAGCGGGTCGCTTCTGTCTGGCTACATTTGGGGTTCTCTGCCTTGGCTTTCAGCAGTTAGATTATGTATCTAAGTGAGGATCTCTGTAAGTTTATCTTATTTGGAGTTGGCTGAGCTTCTCAAATTTTCTGGTTTTCCTGGTTGGTTTCCTTTGAGCTGTGCGTTTTGTGGCGAGAGCCTTGCCCTGTCTTACCCTGGCTAATGTCTTTGCAAGATGCACGCAGCAGCTGAGGGACTGGAGCGTGGTGCTCGGTGTTTGAAGCCGTGCCTCTCCTCGTGTTTACATGACAAACTCAGCTGGCGTGGGGACCAGGTGGTGCTCGGTGAGCGGCGCTTGCCTGGCGTTGATGAGCCCTGCCTGCGATGGAGGCAGCGCTGGGTGCGTCAGGGCGTGGGAGCCTGGCTGTGAGCTGCTGCATGCGGGTCCTGGATTCGAGTCTCACGTGGTCTTTACTACATTTAAGAACACAGAGCCACCCTTGGCGTTTGGGCTCTCCAGAAACAGGCAGTGTGCCGGGGCCTGTCGGCCTCTGCTGGAGCCCCTCTGATTCTGGGCACCCTGTCTTTTGTCAGAACACTTATTTGTATTTTGATTACTGGTTTCCTTATGCAAGCTTTCTTACCACCGTCTCACTGGTGGGACTGTAGACTTTCTGAAGGTGGGACTGTAGGTTTTCTTGGTTTCCCAGTACCTTAGCTTCACCTGGCACAGCTGCAGGTGGTTTCTGTTGCATAACAACATATAATAGGAGAAGGAGGTGTGCTTGGCCTGTGGATGGATAGACTGAGTGATTTATTTATATGTGTGTAAATTTGACCATGAGTACATCATGAGAAACGCTGGGCTGGAAGAAGCACAAACTGGAATCAAGATTGCCAGGAGAAATCTCAATAACCTCAGATGTGCAGATGACACCACCCTTATGGCAGAAAGTGAAGAGGAACAAGAGACCCTCTTGATGAAAGTGAAAGAGAAGAGTGAAAAAGTTGGCTTAAAGTTCAACATTAAGAAAACGAAGGTCATGGCATTTGGTCCCATCACTTCATGGCAAATAGATGGGGAAACAGTGGAAACAGTGTCAGACTTTATTATTTGGGGCTCCAAAATCACTGCAGATGGTGACTGCAGCCATGAAATTAAAAGATGCTTACTCCTTGGAAGAACAGTTATGACCAACCTAGAGAGCATATTCAAAAGCAGAGACATTACTTTGCCGACTAAGGTCCATCTAATCAAGGCTATGGGTTTTCCAGTGGTCACGTATGGATGTGAGAGTTGGACTGTGAAGAAAGCTGAGCACTGAAGAATTGATGCTTTTGAACTGTGGTGCTGGAGAAGACTTGAGAGTCCCTTGCACTGCAAAGAGATCCAACCAGTCCATTCTGAAGGAGATCACCCCTGGGATTTCTTTGGAAGGAATGATGCTGAAGCTGAACCTTCAGTACTTTGGCCACCTCATTCGAAGAGTTGAGTCATTGGAAAAGACTCTGATGCTGGGAGGGATTGGGGGCAGGAGGAGAAGGGGACGACCGAGGATGACTCCAGGAGTTGGTGATGGACAGGGAGGGACGCCTGGCATGCTGGGATTCATGGGGTCGCAGAGAGTCGGACACGACTGAGCGACTGGACTGAGCTGCCCTGGCCGAGGTTGAGCCCTGAGCGCTCCAAGTGTGGACGGGAGCCCTGGCTCAGCCCCTTGTTCCTCTGTCTGTTTTTGTAGCAGGCATGTCGTGCCCTCTGTGTGTCAGCTTCTGGCTGAGGGTCAGGGGAGAGTGAGCCCGGAGCCTTGTCTCTGTCGAGATCCTGTCTTCTAGTTGGAGAGAGTCTCGTTCTAATAGGTTGCTGTTAATGGAGAGAGAAGGTGTGGGAGCAGCCGGAGGAGGCGCCTGGCACCCTTCCTGCTGCCGGCGGAGACCCAGGAGGCAGGTGGAATCTGGGGTGGGCTGGCTTCTGTACTTGCTCAGGCTGGAGTGGAGAGGTGCCTGCCACCCCCCTCTGTGAGCCCCATGTGATGCTTGAACATCTGAAATTTGTCCACTCCAACTGAGATGTCCTTTATGTGTGAAGTATACATTGGATTTCAGAGGCTCATTGAGACATTTTGCAGGATACTATCTTTTTCTTTTAATATTAGTTACATGTTGAACTGGTAACGTTTTGGGTGTGTATTGGGCTAAATAGCATTTATTTAAATGAACCCATCCTCTTTACACTTTTTCACAGGGCTGCTGGAGGATGTGAAGTTATCCCTGCTAGTCCTGCTCTGTTACTGTGGATGGTGTTGCCCTGGGCTGAAATCCTTTTAAGTTTGTCTCGACTCTGGTCCATCTTGGAAAAGAATCCTGCAGCCTGTGGGAGAAAGACAGGCTAATTCTCCAGGGAGAGGGCCAGAAAGGAAGGGTTCCTAGTGGAAGGAGGGCCCGCACGCCTGCAGGTGAGGGCCCAGTTTGGACAGGAGGTGGCAGCTGGGACGCGGGCTGGTGCCACCTGCCTGGGTTGGAACTTGAGAGCCATGGGGCGTGTGAGACGCGCCCGCCTGTGCCTGCAGCCCTGCCCAGCGTGTGTGCTGCGGATGGCGGCTTTCGGCTCTGCTTTCTGATGCCAGCACGGAGGCCTTGGGGCCGTGGGCACCTGGGCTGCTTCCCAGCCTGAGTGTGTGTCATCCTGGCTGCGGGCATGAGGGCTGCGAGCGTGAGGGCATTTGTGCACGCGTGCTTCCTGCTGTTTGGTGCTTAAGTCCTGTCTGACTGCAGCCCCATGGACTGCGGCCCAGCAGGCTCCCCTGTCCTTCGCTGTCTCCCAGAGTTTGCTCAGATCCGTGTCCACTGAGTTCGTGATGCTACCTGACCATCTTATCCTCTCTCAGCCTCTTTCTCCTTTTGCGTTCGGTCTTGCCTCGCGTCAGGGTTTTTTCTGATGAGTCGACTTTTCGCATCAATCAGGTGGCCAAAATATTGGAGTTTTAGCTTCAGCATCAGTCCTTCTGATGAATATTCAGGGTTGATTTCCTTTAGGATTGGCTGGTTTGATCTCCATGCTGTCCAAGGAACTCTCCAAAGTCTTCTCCGGCACCACAGTCCAAAAGCATTAATTCTTTGGTGCTCAGCCTTCTTCATGGTCCAACTCTCTTGGCCTTCCTATAAATGAAATCCCAGTTTCTAAGACTCCATTCCACCTTCGCTGTTTCCAGGACCTCCCAGAGCTGCCCTCTGAGCCTGTTCAAGCAGGACACCATTGACCTGGTGTTGCCAGCCCCTCTGGCTGGCCCTCAGCCTTCTTTCCTGGCCTCTCAATAGCACGTGACGTTCACATTCAAGAAGGAAGGAGTGATTATGTTCAGTTGCTCAGTCATGTCCGACTCTTTGCAACCCCTTGGACTGAAGCATGCCAGGCCTCCCTGTCCTTCACAGTCTCCTGGAGCTTGCTCAAACTCCTGTCCACTGAGTCGATGATGCCGTCCAACCATCTCATCCTCTGTCGTCCCCTTCTCCTTCTGCCTTCAATCTTTCCCAGCATCAGGGTCCTTTCCAGTGAGTCAGCCCTTCACATCAGCTGGCCAAAGTATTGGAGTTTCAGCTTCAGCATCAGTCAGGACTGATTTCCTTTAGGATGGACTGGTTGGATCTCCCTGCAGTCCAAGGGACTCTCAAGAGTCTTCTCTAATGCCACAGTCCAAAGGCATCAATTCTTCGGTGCTCAACTTTCTTTACAGTCCA
>SJYW01035273.1:328265-357002 GCA_006410735.1 Raphicerus campestris | reverse complement strand
AGGGGATTTTCCCAACCCAGAGACTGAACCCAGGTCTCCTGCATTGCAGGTGGATTCCTTACCAGCTGAGCCACAAGGGAAGCCCAAGAATACTGGAGTGGGTAGCCTATACCCTGTCTCTTATACACATCTTGTTCTTCGTGTGTTATCACATGTTCATATCCCTGAACAATCCGTTGATTCATCCTGCCTCCTCTGCAGGGAAGCTTACATAAATTATGATCATGTTTCACGCCTCCTCGACAGCTCAGTCTTCCCTCCACACTGCTCCTGAGATTTATCTAGATGTGTATAAGAGACAGGCCTTTGACTGTGTAGATCACAACAAACTGTGGAAAATTCTGAAAGATATAGGAATACCAGACCACCTGATCTGCCTCCTGAGAAATTTGTATGCAGGTCAAGAAACAATAGTTAAAACTGAACATGGAACAACAGACTGGTTCCAAATCGGGAAAGGGGTACGTCAAGGCTGTATTTTGTCACCCTACTTATTTAACTTATATGCAGAGTACATCATGAGAAATGCTGGGCTGGATGAAGCACTAGTTCGAATCAGGACAGCAGAGAGAAATATCAATAACCTCAGATATGTAGATGACACCACCCTTATGGCAGAAAGCGAAGAAGAACTAAAGAGCCTCTTGAAAGTGAAACTGGAAAGTGAAAAAGTTGGCTTAAAGCTCAATGTTCAGAAAACTAAGATCATGGCATCTAGTCCCATCACTTCATGGCAAAAGATGGGGAAACAATGGAAACAGTGAGAGACTTTATTTTTAGGGGCTCTAAAATCACTGTAGATGGTGACTGCAGCCATGAAATTAAAAGATGCTTACTCCTTGGAAGAAAAGCTTTGACCAACCTAGACAGCATATTAAAAAGCAGATACATTACTTTGCCAACAAAGGTCCACCTATGCAAGGCTATGGTTTTTCCAGTAGTCATGTTTGGATGTAAGAGTTGGACTATAAAGAAAGCTGAGTGCTGAAGAACTGATGCTTTTCAACTGTGGTATTGGAGAAGACTCTTGAGTGTCCCTTGGACTGCAAGAAGATCCACCCAGTCAATCCTAAAGGAAGTCAGTCCTGAGTATTCATTGGAAGGACTGATGCTGAAGCTGAAACCCTAATACTTTGGCCCCCTGATGTGAAGAACTGACTCACTGGAAAAGACCCTGATGCTGGGAAAGATTGAAGGCAAGAGGAGAAGGGGATGACAGAGGATGAGATGGTTGAATGGCATCACGCACTAGATGGACATGAGTTTGAGCAAGCTCCGGGATTTGGTGATGGACAGGGAAGTCTGGCCTGCTGCAGTCCATGGAGTCACCAAGAGTCAGACAGGACTGAGCGGCTGAACTGAACTGAACTGAGGGCATATGATTAAGAGGGTGGGAGGGAGGAGCTGAAATTTCTTCACTACAATATTTCAATTTTTCCCTTAATTTGATAGCTAACTGCTGTAAGCATGCCAATGAACTAATCCCATCATGCATTCTCAACCAGTTATTCCCATTTAATTTGGATCCTCCAAGTCCTGGCCTCCAGCATTTATCCACATCACAGTCACATTCTTTGAACTGGAATGTACTGCAGTACCCTACCCACAATTCCCCTCCATTATCCAGCTCTTCAGAGTAACACTGTTAAAGACATTATCAAACAAACTTGACCAGGTCTTACTCCTACTTAAAACCTTGTCATATCTTTCTATTGTCCTCAAGAATAAAACCCAAATAATCCCAAGTAAAATTAATCATTCACATCTATATATTCATTGGAAGTAATCATTAATACCTATTATTCCTCATCAATTCTCCCTTTCCCAAATCCTATTCTTCTACAACAAGCAGAGTTGCAATTTATAGTTTACAGTCATGCATAATATAATTGTCCTTGAAAATCTCTTAGGAAGGAGCCATAGTAAAGACTTATTCTGTGTCAATCCAAAATGTTCAGCTTCTCCTCCATTTTTGAAATGATTAAAACTTAGAGAGGAAATCAGAGTTTTGTTTCCCATTGAATGCAAGGACATATATAATATTTCTGTCATGTGTTGATGGACAAAACCATCCAGCATTTTCAAAAATTATCACTCTTGGCTCAGCATAAACATTTTAAAACACATAAAGGCATACAAGATTCATTTCAACTCATCACTGGCAGGTACACACTACTTTCTGCCTCCCAAGTTGCTGTTTTTGACACTGGCCAAACTATCTCACCAACCTATTTCTGCACTATTTCTACAGCCTTTCATTAACTGATTTCTATCTCTGGCTCCTGCAGCCCAGAAAAATCTTTCTAAAATACAAATCTGCTCAAGTCTGTGATTAAAATTCTGTGACTGCTTCTGATTGCCTAGGATATGATAAACCCCACATTCCTTAGCATAGCATACAAGACCTGTTAGTTCAGCTACTTACTACATGTACTTCCTATGTGCACATTGGCATCAAGAGCCTACAGTATCCAGAGAAGTAACATAAATGAATGAAGAAAGAACAGCAGACATTGTGGAGAAATAGGAAGCCAGAGAGCCTATCTAGAGCTATGCAGTATGGCCATCTCTTTTCGATCAGACTCTAGGCTTTTTAAAGAGTAATCTCCTAATTTCTCGAAGTTAAAACAAATTTAATTTTTGGAAAACTCCTGGGCACTTCAAAAAAAATCCGAAACTTTTGTTTCAGGCCAAATCTGAAGTGCTGCTCACCAGTTTGTAACTCTGCTCTACATTTTGGCATAAATTCTTGGGAATTTAGTTCAAATATTTAGTTCAGCCTGATAAAGTCAGCCTACCACTCTCTATTCTTTGGCCTTGGTACACTCACCGAGGTTCTTACAATATAGCTGTCATTGATTAAATGTTGTCCACATTCTGGGTACAGGGCTCAGCATACAATAGACAAAAATCTCAATCAATCTGTTTCCTTTCCACAACTCTCTGCTTTACCTCTATTTATTTTATTTTACATGTGGGTAAGAATAAGCATGGAGAGACAAACTAAATTATCTAGTATTATGTCTAATGAAGAAAGAAAGCAGTCTCACATTAATTTAGTCTTATCCCAAAGACCAAGGTATTAAAAATTACAATCTTTATCACACTGCAGTTTCTTTTTGTTTTGAGCTCCCACCAACACCACAAAAACTCTGGATCGCTTCGAGAGTCAAAACTGATTTTACTCACCATTGCATGGTAATGCTTCAGATCCCTAATCATCATACAGATCCTTCCTCCATCAGTCTATTCATCTGTTCATACATTTACTTAATTATCCAACACTTTCTTAGCACCTACTATTCAGTCTGATACGACTTTGACTTGGAGACTTGTTGAGGGCTCAGTCTTTGGATGTCCCTGTGTGGGTGGTTGGAAGAGTCACAAAGGAGATAAATATAAACATGTGCTTCAGGTTAGTGCAGGCCAACACCTAAGCCCTCTGCCTCAGAAGCCAGATCTACTGAATTTGAATGCCAATTCTGCCCTTACCAGCTGTGTAACTTGGGGCAAACTATTAATATTTTGCTTATCTGGGCCTCAGTTTCCTTATCTGTTGTGATCAAAACTTAACTTACTGGCTTTTTTGAGTATTAAGTGAGTTCATACAAATAAAGTTCTTCAGTTCAGTTCAGTCCAGTTGCTCAGTCGTGTCTGACTCTTTGCAACCCCATGAATCGCAACACATCAGGCCTCCCTGTCCATCACCAACTTCCAGAGTTCACTCAGACTCACATCCATTGAGTCCGTGATGCCATCCAGCCATCTCATCCTCTGTCATCCCCTTCTCCTCCTGCCCCCAATCCCTTCCAGCATCAAAGTCTTTTCCATTGAGTCAACTCTTTGCATCAGGTGGCCAAAGTACTGGAGTTTCAGCTTTAGCATCATTCCTTCCAAAGAAATCCCAGGGTTGATCTCCTTCAGAATGGACTGGTTGGATCTCCTTGCAGTCCAAGGGACTCTCAAGAGTCTTCTCCAACACCATAGTTCAAAAGCATCAATTCTTCGGTGCTCAGCTTTCTTCACAGTCCAACTCTCATATCCATACATGACCGCTGGAAAAACCATAACCTTGACTAGACAGACCTTTGTTGGCAAAGTAACGTCTCTGCTTTAGCTCTTAGGATGCAAATAAATTAGTAAGAATTATTGATTAATCTTATGTCTCCACATGGCTAGGCTATAGTAGCTGTTTGTTTGGTCAAGCACCAGTATAGATGTTGATGTTAAAGTATTTTTTAAAGATGTGAAAGTCATTCAGTCATGTTCTGACTCTTTGAGAACCCATGGGTTGTAGCATGCCAGGCTCCTCTGTCCATGGAGTTCTCCAGGCCACAATATTGGAGTAGGTAGTCATTCCCATCTCCAAAATTCTCCAGGCCACAATATTGGAGTATGTAGTCATTCCCATCTCCAGGGGATCTTCCCAGCTCAGGGATCNTGATGGGACCAGATGCCATGATCTTAGTTTTCTTAATGTTGAGCTTTAAGCCAACTTTTTCACTCTCCTCTTTCACTTTCATCAAGAGGCTCTTCAGTTCTTCACTTTCTGCCATAAGGGTGGTGTCATCTGCATATCTGAGGTGATTGATACTTCTCCCGGCAATCTTGATTCCAGCCCAGTTTCTCATGATGTACTCCGCTGCTGCTGCTGCTAAGTCACTTCAGTCGTGACAGACTCTGTGTCCCACTGGGCTCCCCTGTCCCTGGGATTCTCCAGACAAGAACACTGGAGTGGGTTGCCATTTCTTTCTCCAATGCGTGAAAGTGAAAAGTGAAAGTGAAATTGCTGAGTTGTCTCCAACTCTTAGTGACCCCATGGACTGCAGCCCACCAGGCTTCTCCGTAAGCAGGGTGACAGTGTACAACTTTGACGTACTCTTTTCTCAATTTAGAACCAGTCCATTATTCCATGACCAGTTCTTACTGTTGCTTCTTGATCTATATACAGGTTTTTAGTATTTCGTGTACATTACAGATGAACCCAAATTTAAATTTCTTATGAAATTTGGAGAAAAAACCAGATGGAACTATACCAGTAGTTAATATGGGTATTTGAATTACGGGATTGGGATTGATAGTGGTTTTTAAAATATTTTTTGGAATATAAGTTTTTAAAAAAATAATGAACATTTATTACAGTAAATGTTTTACATTACTGTAAAAAGTTTTACAGTAGAAAAAGAAATTAATAGGAAGATGACCCTGAATTGAATAATGCTCTGTGGAAGCAGAGTTATCCTAAGAGATGTATCCAGTCGCCCCTGCAGTGTGCGGGCCCAGGCCTCACCCTCACCCCAGCCAGCCTGCACCAGCCGCCCTGCCTTCACTGGCCCCTCAGCGCCAGCCTCACTCAGTCACCGTCCGTCCATGCGGGGAGCACTGTCCACACCCTGTGCAGTGAGAGCCGAGCCCAGGGCCCGCCACAGCCGCAGGGCCACCATCACCTGCCTTCCCCTCTCGCCCCGGTCCTGAGCATAGAACACAGGTTCTGCGAGACGAGTGTGTAGGATATGAGCGTGCAGTGGAGTCGAGTGTGCAGAAGAGAGTGCAGGAGATAAGCGTGCAAGAGACGAGCGTGCAGATGAGTGTGCTGAGCAGACGAGTGTGCAGATGAGCGTGCAGATGGNGTTCTGCGAGACGAGTGTGTAGGATATGAGCGTGCAGTGGAGTCGAGTGTGCAGAAGAGAGTGCAGGAGATAAGCGTGCAAGAGACGAGCGTGCAGATGAGTGTGCTGAGCAGACGAGTGTGCAGATGAGCGTGCAGATGGGTGTGCAGGAGATGAGTGCAAGAGACGAGTGTGCAGGTGTTGAGTAGATGAGTGTGCAGATGAACACGCAGGAGATGAGAGTGCAAGAGACAAGTGTGCAGGAGATGAGCTTGTAGAGGAGGCTAGTGTGCAGGAGGCGAGTGGTGCTCTGTGAAGCCAGGAGGGCAGCTTGTAAACATGTATGTAAAGCAACACCATTCTTGTCTCTACTTTTTTTTAATAGCAAAATGGTTCAGTTATTTATTCATCCTTCGATTCTTTCCCAAGTTATTACAAGATAGTGAGTAGAGTTCCCTGTGCTTCTGTTTTGAAAAGTGGTAGACTTCCCTACTGTCTGCCTACAATGCCCGAAAAGATAGTGAGTAGAGTTCCCTGTGCTTCTGTTTTGAAAAGTGGTAGACTTCCCTACTGTCTGCCTACAATGCCCGAGACCCGGGTTCGATCTCTGGGTCGGGAGGATCCCTTGGAGAAGGAAATGGCAGCGCACTCTAGTACACTTGGCTGGAAAATCCCGTGGGCGGAGGAGCCTCTTATGCTACGGTCCGTGGGATCACAAAGAGTTGGACACGACTGAGCGACTTCACTTTGTTTTTCATAAATATATTTCCTGTTAATGTGGGTTTCTTGTTATTTTGAAAGAAATTGGGGGACTGTCCCGGTTCTGATTTCTGATGTAGGAGGGAGTGGCTGTGACCCAGAGAGACAGGGAGAGACACTCTGTGGCTGCTCCAAGCGAGTGTCAGCTGGGCCGGGCCGGGCCGGGCGGCGGAGAGCGGCCGGGCGCGCTGGCGGGTGCTGGGTCGCAGGGGCCGGGCGCGCGGAGCCCGTCCCCGCCGGCGCGCGGCCCGTGGGAGCGGCCCCGCGCTGTTGCGCTGCGGGCTCCGCGCTGTTGCGCTGCGGGCTTCGCCTGCTTTGGTTCAGTGTCTCCACTGTGCTCAGTCCTTCTGTCGGATGGGGATTTTGAAGGAAGTGCAGCTGTGAATGTGTGTGTGTTTCCCATGTTATTTCAGTCCCATTGTAGAGCAGTCCTGTGGAAAGGTTAGGAAAACATCTCGGATCAGATTAGGAACGTAGTCTTGCAAGAACCTTTCTGATTGGAAAGCAGACGCGGTGAATTTCTCCGGCGCGCTGCACGCAGCCTGCACTTCCGCCTCTCACCACCAGAGGGCGGCCCGTCCCGCCGAGCGGGGCTGTTGGCCCTCCGCCGCCTTCCCGTGGGTGGCGCGTCCGGGTCCCGCCCGCTGTGAGCCGGGGCTCCGCGGAGGCCGGCCCTCCTCCCAGGAAGCCCGGGGCTCTCCTGCCCGTTAGAGGTTCGGCCCACCGCTGTCTGTCTGCCGGCGCCTGGCGGCCCTGCAGGGCCCTCCGGGGTGGACAGTGCCCCTCCCCTCCGGTGTCTCGTGGGAGGTGCTTCAGCTCTGCGGAGGGGAGCCGTGTCGGGGAGTCGGGGTCTCCTCCTTCCTGATGTATCAATTCCATTCAGCTCTGTTTTCCTTCCCGTGATCTGCAGGGAGTGTGGAGTGGGGTTGGGGGCCCCCCCGGGGAGGTGGTCAGTTACTGCTTGCTCGTGCTGCCCGCTGTTCAGTGGATTGAAAACTTTCTTCTCATCAAAACGCTTGAAGGCCCTTCTTGTCACCTTAGTAACGCGGAGAAGCATGCACCAGTGAGAGGAGAGAAAATGACTGTGCCTGTGGGAAGGACCATCTCTCGAGTGAGGCGGCGCTGCCCACCTGGTGCCCGCGACAACCATGGGGCCCTGGGCCGATGCGGATCCCTGGTGACTGTCCCCGGCGGTGCCTTCGGTCCAGCGTGAGACCTTCCTTGNTCCGCGCTGTTGCGCTGCGGGCTCCGCGCTGTTGCGCTGCGGGCTTCGCCTGCTTTGGTTCAGTGTCTCCACTGTGCTCAGTCCTTCTGTCGGATGGGGATTTTGAAGGAAGTGCAGCTGTGAATGTGTGTGTGTTTCCCATGTTATTTCAGTCCCATTGTAGAGCAGTCCTGTGGAAAGGTTAGGAAAACATCTCGGATCAGATTAGGAACGTAGTCTTGCAAGAACCTTTCTGATTGGAAAGCAGACGCGGTGAATTTCTCCGGCGCGCTGCACGCAGCCTGCACTTCCGCCTCTCACCACCAGAGGGCGGCCCGTCCCGCCGAGCGGGGCTGTTGGCCCTCCGCCGCCTTCCCGTGGGTGGCGCGTCCGGGTCCCGCCCGCTGTGAGCCGGGGCTCCGCGGAGGCCGGCCCTCCTCCCAGGAAGCCCGGGGCTCTCCTGCCCGTCAGAGGTTCGGCCCACCGCTGTCTGTCTGCCGGCGCCTGGCGGCCCTGCAGGGCCCTCCGGGGTGGACAGTGCCCCTCCCCTCCGGTGTCTCGTGGGAGGTGCTTCAGCTCTGCGGAGGGGAGCCGTGTCGGGGAGTCGGGGTCTCCTCCTTCCTGATGTATCAATTCCATTCAGCTCTGTTTTCCTTCCCGTGATCTGCAGGGAGTGTGGAGTGGGGTTGGGGGGGCCCCCGGGGAGGTGGTCAGTTACTGCTTGCTCGTGCTGCCCGCTGTTCAGTGGATTGAAAACTTTCTTCTCATCAAAACGCTTGAAGGCCCTTCTTGTCACCTTAGTAACGCGGAGAAGCATGCACCAGTGAGAGGAGAGAAAATGACTGTGCCTGTGGGAAGGACCATCTCTCGAGTGAGGCGGCGCTGCCCACCTGGTGCCCGCGACAACCATGGGGCCCTGGGCCGATGCGGATCCCTGGTGACTGTCCCCGGCGGTGCCTTCGGTCCAGCGTGAGACCTTCCTTGGGCTGCAAGAAGCAGTGGCCACAGTGGGGGAGCGTCCGCTGGGAGAGTCCTGGTGTGCTGGTGCCCTGTGAGGCCTCAGCGCCTGTCCTGGAGCAGAGGCGCAGGCCCTGGGGGCAGCAGAGCCGGGGTGGACGGGCTTCTTGTGCCGTCTCTACAGAGCCGGTTCAGGGAGCAGCTTCTGAGTGTCTTCTGACGCCAGGCAGGACTGCAGTCTGGACAGGCGTCTGTCAGCATGTGCTGGAGTTGCTGCCCTCCCAGCCCCACCAGTCCAGTCCCTCGCCGCTCACCAGCGTCTCAGGTCCAGTCCAGTCCCCTCGCCGCTCACCCAGCCCCTCACGTCCAGTCCCCTCGCTGCTCACCAGCGTCTCGTGTCCAGTCCAGTCCCCTCGCCGCTCACCAGCATCTCACGTCCAGTCTAGTCCCCTTGCTGCTCACCAGCGTTTCCAGTCCAGTCCCCTCATTGCACAAGATGCAGTATCGTCCTTGGCAGAGAGCCCAGAATGCTCCCTGCCTCCATTACCGAGCATTTCCTTTTCTTCCTTTGTTTTCCTGTTTTGTCTCAAAGAGCAGGCGCAGGTCAGTGTGGTGTGGTGGGCTCTCCTTTCTGCGTTCTTCGTGTGACTGTGTGACTTCCCTCTTGATGTCACAGGCCTGCGCTTTGAGGTCCATCATCCCTTGAAATGTGTTCATCAAACAGCCTTGGGACACTTGGCATGGAACGCGTATCCTGGGGCATTGTTAGGCTGGGAGCTAGGGCTTGCCTGGGGGAGTGCATCCGCCGCATTTCCCGGGGTCTCCCTGTCCAGCGAGGGTGGCGGAGTTGCAGTTCCTCGTGGGGCTCAGTGCAGACCTGGACCTTCGGGGTGAAAGCTGAGCGAAGGGCGTGCAGCCCAAGACCAAGGCTCTGACCTGGGAGCGCTCAGTAGCTTGATGCCATAGGTTGGCACCCTGCGGTGTTTGGCAGGCTGATTTGGACCTGAAAATTGTTGGGCTGGATTAGGGGTCAGCAGACTTCTTCTGGCAAGGCCATCTGTGCGTGCTCCTCGTGGTTTCTGATACACACGCTTTTTTACTTTTACACGTTACACGTATGAAAGCCACTTTTAGCTGCTAGAAGCACACGGATGGGCTGGGTCTGGAGCTGGCCAGTGGCTGCTTTGGGATTCTCCGTGCTGTTAGGTGTGAGCGTGAGCTTGTGGACGGGGTGGCACTGGGTGTTTTGAGAAGATGCAGGGCGGCCACAGTTTCCAAAGGTGGCTTTTGAACTGCAGAGCAGACGTGAAGGTTGAAGAGGGGCGAGGCTGGAGTGAGGAAAGGAGCTGATGGACTGTCCCTGCTGCTGGTGACCTCAGGGCTTGCAATGGGAAGGGAGCCGCATCGTGTGTGCTTGGTGACAGGCGTCGAGCTTGCTGACGGTGCGCAGGAGTGAAGGCTGCCGAGACTCCTGGGTAGAGCGCCTCTCTGGCCGCGTTGGGTCTCAGCTGCGGCTGCAGACTCTCTGGCCGTGTGCAGGGCATGCTTGCTGCGAGGTGTGTGCGCCTCAAGCCTGGGCTCCTGCGCCAGGGGTGTGGCTGCTGGCTGCTATGCCTTCTGGCCCTTGTGGCGGCTGAGGCCCTGGGGGAGGGGACTGGGTGTGTGGACGGGGCCAGGTAGCTTTCCGAAGCAGACGTGGGTGTGCAGCTCCAGGACAGTCTGAAGTCTGCGAGTTCGTGGCCTCAGTGGGGTGGGGTTGGGCCCGGCTCCGGCCTGCACGCACCTTCAGGAATGGGGCCAGCTGGCGTGGGAGGGTGGCAGAGATGGGGCGGTCGCGAGAGGCGGAGGCAGTG
Organism: Raphicerus campestris; assembly: GCA_006410735.1. NCBI lineage: Eukaryota > Metazoa > Chordata > Mammalia > Artiodactyla > Bovidae > Raphicerus > Raphicerus campestris. Next base: position 346,620 of record SJYW01035273.1, on the reverse strand, counting down.
GTGGTTGCCTGGGCCAGCCGCGGCTCGGGGCAAGGCTGTGGTGGGACCTTGCCTTTGGATGGCTGGATTTGTGGGTGACTGTCTGGCTCTGCTTTATTGACTATGCCAAAATCTTTGACTGTGTGGATCACAATAAACTTTGGAAAATTCTTAAAGACATGGGAATACCAGACCACCTGACCTCCCTCGTGAGAAACCTGTATGCAGGTCAGGAAGCAACAGTTAGAACTGGATGTGGAACANCGGGGCTGTTGGCCCTCCGCCGCCTTCCCGTGGGTGGCGCGTCCGGGTCCCGCCCGCTGTGAGCCGGGGCTCCGCGGAGGCCGGCCCTCCTCCCAGGAAGCCCGGGGCTCTCCTGCCCGTCAGAGGTTCGGCCCACCGCTGTCTGTCTGCCGGCGCCTGGCGGCCCTGCAGGGCCCTCCGGGGTGGACAGTGCCCCTCCCCTCCGGTGTCTCGTGGGAGGTGCTTCAGCTCTGCGGAGGGGAGCCGTGTCGGGGAGTCGGGGTCTCCTCCTTCCTGATGTATCAATTCCATTCAGCTCTGTTTTCCTTCCCGTGATCTGCAGGGAGTGTGGAGTGGGGTTGGGGGGGCCCCCGGGGAGGTGGTCAGTTACTGCTTGCTCGTGCTGCCCGCTGTTCAGTGGATTGAAAACTTTCTTCTCATCAAAACGCTTGAAGGCCCTTCTTGTCACCTTAGTAACGCGGAGAAGCATGCACCAGTGAGAGGAGAGAAAATGACTGTGCCTGTGGGAAGGACCATCTCTCGAGTGAGGCGGCGCTGCCCACCTGGTGCCCGCGACAACCATGGGGCCCTGGGCCGATGCGGATCCCTGGTGACTGTCCCCGGCGGTGCCTTCGGTCCAGCGTGAGACCTTCCTTGGGCTGCAAGAAGCAGTGGCCACAGTGGGGGAGCGTCCGCTGGGAGAGTCCTGGTGTGCTGGTGCCCTGTGAGGCCTCAGCGCCTGTCCTGGAGCAGAGGCGCAGGCCCTGGGGGCAGCAGAGCCGGGGTGGACGGGCTTCTTGTGCCGTCTCTACAGAGCCGGTTCAGGGAGCAGCTTCTGAGTGTCTTCTGACGCCAGGCAGGACTGCAGTCTGGACAGGCGTCTGTCAGCATGTGCTGGAGTTGCTGCCCTCCCAGCCCCACCAGTCCAGTCCCTCGCCGCTCACCAGTGTCTCACGTCCAGTCCAGTCCCCTCGCCGCTCACCCAGCCCCTCACGTCCAGTCCCCTCGCTGCTCACCAGCGTCTCGTGTCCAGTCCAGTCCCCTCGCCGCTCACCAGCATCTCACGTCCAGTCTAGTCCCCTTGCTGCTCACCAGCGTTTCCAGTCCAGTCCCCTCATTGCACAAGATGCAGTATCGTCCTTGGCAGAGAGCCCAGAATGCTCCCTGCCTCCATTACCGAGCATTTCCTTTTCTTCCTTTGTTTTCCTGTTTTGTCTCAAAGAGCAGGCGCAGGTCAGTGTGGTGTGGTGGGCTCTCCTTTCTGCGTTCTTCGTGTGACTGTGTGACTTCCCTCTTGATGTCACAGGCCTGCGCTTTGAGGTCCATCATCCCTTGAAATGTGTTCATCAAACAGCCTTGGGACACTTGGCATGGAACGCGTATCCTGGGGCATTGTTAGGCTGGGAGCTAGGGCTTGCCTGGGGGAGTGCATCCGCCGCATTTCCCGGGGTCTCCCTGTCCAGCGAGGGTGGCGGAGTTGCAGTTCCTCGTGGGGCTCAGTGCAGACCTGGACCTTCGGGGTGAAAGCTGAGCGAAGGGCGTGCAGCCCAAGACCAAGGCTCTGACCTGGGAGCGCTCAGTAGCTTGATGCCATAGGTTGGCACCCTGCGGTGTTTGGCAGGCTGATTTGGACCTGAAAATTGTTGGGCTGGATTAGGGGTCAGCAGACTTCTTCTGGCAAGGCCATCTGTGCGTGCTCCTCGTGGTTTCTGATACACACGCTTTTTTACTTTTACACGTTACACGTATGAAAGCCACTTTTAGCTGCTAGAAGCACACGGATGGGCTGGGTCTGGAGCTGGCCAGTGGCTGCTTTGGGATTCTCCGTGCTGTTAGGTGTGAGCGTGAGCTTGTGGACGGGGTGGCACTGGGTGTTTTGAGAAGATGCAGGGCGGCCACAGTTTCCAAAGGTGGCTTTTGAACTGCAGAGCAGACGTGAAGGTTGAAGAGGGGCGAGGCTGGAGTGAGGAAAGGAGCTGATGGACTGTCCCTGCTGCTGGTGACCTCAGGGCTTGCAATGGGAAGGGAGCCGCATCGTGTGTGCTTGGTGACAGGCGTCGAGCTTGCTGACGGTGCGCAGGAGTGAAGGCTGCCGAGACTCCTGGGTAGAGCGCCTCTCTGGCCGCGTTGGGTCTCAGCTGCGGCTGCAGACTCTCTGGCCGTGTGCAGGGCATGCTTGCTGCGAGGTGTGTGCGCCTCAAGCCTGGGCTCCTGCGCCAGGGGTGTGGCTGCTGGCTGCTATGCCTTCTGGCCCTTGTGGCGGCTGAGGCCCTGGGGGAGGGGACTGGGTGTGTGGACGGGGCCAGGTAGCTTTCCGAAGCAGACGTGGGTGTGCAGCTCCAGGACAGTCTGAAGTCTGCGAGTTCGTGGCCTCAGTGGGGTGGGGTTGGGCCCGGCTCCGGCCTGCACGCACCTTCAGGAATGGGGCCAGCTGGCGTGGGAGAGTGGCAGAGATGGGGCGGTCGCGAGAGGCGGAGGCAGTGGTGGTTGCCTGGGCCAGCCGCGGCTCGGGGCAAGGCTGTGGTGGGACCTTGCCTTTGGATGGCTGGATTTGTGGGTGACTGTCTGGCTCTGCTTTATTGACTATGCCAAAATCTTTGACTGTGTGGATCACAATAAACTTTGGAAAATTCTTAAAGACATGGGAATACCAGACCACCTGACCTCCCTCGTGAGAAACCTGTATGCAGGTCAGGAAGCAACAGTTAGAACTGGATGTGGAACAACAGACTGGTTCCAAATAGGAAAAGGAGCCCGTCAAGGCTGTATATTGTCACCCTGCTTATTTAAGTTCTATGCAGAGTACATCATGAGAAACGCCGGGCTGGAAGAAGCACAAGCTGGAATCAAGATTGCCGGGAGAAATATCAATAACCTCAGATATGCAGATGACACCACCCTTATGGCAGAAAGGGAAGAGGAGCTAAAGGGCCTCTTGATGAAAGTGAAAGAGGAGAGTGAAAAAGTTGGCTTAAAGCTCAACATTCAGAAAACGAAGATCATGGCATCTGGTCCCATCACTTCATGGGAAATAGGTGGGGAAACAGTGGAAACAGCGGCAGACTTTCTTTTGGGGGGCTCCAAAATCACTGCAGATGGTGATTGCAGCCATGAAACTAAAAGACGCTTACTCCTTGGAAGGAAAGTTATGACCAACTTAGACAGCATATTCAAAAGCAGAGACACTACTTTTCCACCTCTGTACGCGGAGCATGTTATGTTTCTTTTTTAAATGCAGACATTTTAAACCTAACTGTATGTCATTTACTGAAAGGATATGAGAAAGTCAAGCCAGCAAAGGTCCATCTAGCCAAGGCTAGGGTTGTCCAGTTGTTGTGTATGGATGTGAGCGTTGGTCTATAAAGCTGAGCACCAGAGACTTGATGACTTTGAACTGTGGTGCTGGAGAAGACTTGAGAGTCCCTTGGACAGCAGGGAGATCTAGCCAGTCCATTTTAAAGGAGATCAGTCCTGGGTGTTTATGGGAAGAACTGATGTTGAAGCTGAAACTCCAGTACTTTGGCCACCTGATTCGAAGAACTGACTCATTGGAAAAGACCCTGATGCTGGGAAAGATTGAGGGTGGGAGAAGAGGGGGACGACAGAGGATGAGATGGTTGGATGGCATCACCGACTCAATGGATGTGGGTTTGGGTGGACTCCAGGAGTTGGTGATGGACAGGGAGGCCTGGTGTGGTGGGGTCCATGGGGTCGCAGAGAGTCGGACACGACTGAGTGCCTGGACTGAACTGTGTGTCTCACAGCAGACTCTGCAGATGTGTCTGTGATGCACTTGTGTGTGTTACACAGTAAGGCTGGCTGGGATCCGTCAGGTGCGCCTGTGTCCCGGCTGCAGGCATGCCTCAGTCTCCTTGGCCTGGTGGAGGGTGTGGGCGATCCCACGGCACAGGGCCTGGGCGGGCCAGGGCCTGGGGCATCGCTGGACCCTGTGAGGGGGCGCGTGCGCTTCCGCTTCCACGCGGGTCTCTGCTGTTGCCGCCGGGCTCCTGTGAAGAGCGGGTTCCCACCTCTGACAGAAGTGACCTCACCACACGGCCAGCGTCTCCCTTGCTTTCTGCGGCTGGACAGCTCTCCACAACATGCGTTAGGGGTCATGAAATTTCCACCTCTGTACTCGGAGCGTGTTATTATTATTATTTTTTAATGCAGACATTTAAAAGGTAACTGCATGTCATTTACTGAAAGAATGTGAAAGTATTAGTTGGTCAGTCGTGTCTGACTCTTTGTGACCCCATGGACTCCTCCGTCCATGGGATTCTCCAGGCTAGAATACTGGAGTGGGTAGCCATGCCCTCCTCCAGGGGATGTTCCCCACCCAGGGATCGAACCTGGGTCTCCCACGTTGCAGGCAGGTTCTTGGCTGTCTGAGACCTCACGAAACTCCAGTAATTCACATCTTCTAACCATTTTAAGGGTTTCCTCCAGTCTTGTCGAAATGTCACCTTATGGTTGATTGGTTCAGATCAGTGTCCCGGCACAGCCTGCACTTGCCGCGCTTGGGTGGGGGTTCTGTTCAGTCCAAAGTGTCGGCCTGGGGAGGAGCCTGGGTCTGTGGCCTTGCGGGGCATGGAGGATGGGTGAAGATGCACAGCAGGGAGAGTGGGCATCGGGAGAGCAGGCACCCGGGAGAGCCACAGCCGGGAGAGCGGGCTTCGAGAGAGCCGCAGCCGGGAGAGCGGGCACCTGGGAGAGCGGGCACCTGGGAGAGCGGGCACCGGGAGAGTGGGCGTCCGGGAGACCGTGCATCGGGAGAGCAGGCATCAGGAGGGCAGCTGTCTGCGGCCATTGGCTCTTTGCAGAGAGGCCGGCTGAGGGGAAGCTGCAGACGACAAGGAGCCTGTCTGTTTCAGAGTCAGTGAAGTGCGTTGTATGCGGCCACACTGGGTGTTAATTGTGTCTTCCAAATTTAGGAACTCTTTTTTTCTGTCAAGAGGAAAAACAGACAAAAGAGAGGGAAAAAAAATGTGAGATGTTGGAAGGGTCATTCTTTCTTTCCCAAGTGTCTTGATGACTGGCTTGTGAAACTGATACGTGGTCACATTTTAAAATCAGGGGGTGCGGGGGGGTGGGTGGCCCAGCTGGCGCTGGCGCCCGCGTGGCTCTCGGGGCAGAGGCCTCGGCTGGGGCCTGCTGTTTGCCGTGAGTGCCTGCAGACCGTAGGGTAGGGCTTAACGGTCCCTTTGCTTTTTTCCCTCTGAAGTTTATTTTCTTCTGTGCTCTGCTCGCTCATGCAGAAATTATTTGTTTAATACTTCTGTTTTAGGAGTGTGATTTCATGGGGCAGAGAATATTGCCTTTTGAAAATGTAAATCACCATCTCAAAATACCAGAAACCCAGGGTCCTTCTACCTCTTGCTGACTCTCACAGACTCAGTGGAGGGTTGCCAGGCTCAGGAAGTCTGGATACAGGGTGCCCAGTCACGTTGAAAGTCCAGGCACACTCACTGACGCTGAAATGGGACTTGCCATTCACCCACGCCTCCGACGCCGCTGGGCATCCCTGTGTTGGGCAGCCGGTAGTGCCTGTTGCCCTGGTGGCTGGACCTGCAGCTGGCTTTATGTGTCAAGCATGGGGTCGGATTCTGTCTCACCTCCTGGCATGCTTCTTTCCCCTTAGGGTTTGGTTTTTCCAGTGGTCATGTATGGTTGTGAGAGTTGGGCCATAACNTTGGTCAGTCGTGTCTGACTCTTTGTGACCCCATGGACTCCTCCGTCCATGGGATTCTCCAGGCTAGAATACTGGAGTGGGTAGCCATGCCCTCCTCCAGGGGATGTTCCCCACCCAGGGATCGAACCTGGGTCTCCCACGTTGCAGGCAGGTTCTTGGCTGTCTGAGACCTCACGAAACTCCAGTAATTCACATCTTCTAACCATTTTAAGGGTTTCCTCCAGTCTTGTCGAAATGTCACCTTATGGTTGATTGGTTCAGATCAGTGTCCCGGCACAGCCTGCACTTGCCGCGCTTGGGTGGGGGTTCTGTTCAGTCCAAAGTGTCGGCCTGGGGAGGAGCCTGGGTCTGTGGCCTTGCGGGGCATGGAGGATGGGTGAAGATGCACAGCAGGGAGAGTGGGCATCGGGAGAGCAGGCACCCGGGAGAGCCACAGCCGGGAGAGCGGGCTTCGAGAGAGCCGCAGCCGGGAGAGCGGGCACCTGGGAGAGCGGGCACCTGGGAGAGCGGGCACCGGGAGAGTGGGCGTCCGGGAGACCGTGCATCGGGAGAGCAGGCATCAGGAGGGCAGCTGTCTGCGGCCATTGGCTCTTTGCAGAGAGGCCGGCTGAGGGGAAGCTGCAGACGACAAGGAGCCTGTCTGTTTCAGAGTCAGTGAAGTGCGTTGTATGCGGCCACACTGGGTGTTAATTGTGTCTTCCAAATTTAGGAACTCTTTTTTTCTGTCAAGAGGAAAAACAGACAAAAGAGAGGGAAAAAAAATGTGAGATGTTGGAAGGGTCATTCTTTCTTTCCCAAGTGTCTTGATGACTGGCTTGTGAAACTGATACGTGGTCACATTTTAAAATCAGGGGGTGCGGGGGGGTGGGTGGCCCAGCTGGCGCTGGCGCCCGCGTGGCTCTCGGGGCAGAGGCCTCGGCTGGGGCCTGCTGTTTGCCGTGAGTGCCTGCAGACCGTAGGGTAGGGCTTAACGGTCCCTTTGCTTTTTTCCCTCTGAAGTTTATTTTCTTCTGTGCTCTGCTCGCTCATGCAGAAATTATTTGTTTAATACTTCTGTTTTAGGAGTGTGATTTCATGGGGCAGAGAATATTGCCTTTTGAAAATGTAAATCACCATCTCAAAATACCAGAAACCCAGGGTCCTTCTACCTCTTGCTGACTCTCACAGACTCAGTGGAGGGTTGCCAGGCTCAGGAAGTCTGGATACAGGGTGCCCAGTCACGTTGAAAGTCCAGGCACACTCACTGACGCTGAAATGGGACTTGCCATTCACCCACGCCTCCGACGCCGCTGGGCATCCCTGTGTTGGGCAGCCGGTAGTGCCTGTTGCCCTGGTGGCTGGACCTGCAGCTGGCTTTATGTGTCAAGCATGGGGTCGGATTCTGTCTCACCTCCTGGCATGCTTCTTTCCCCTTAGGGTTTGGTTTTTCCAGTGGTCATGTATGGTTGTGAGAGTTGGGCCATAACAGAAGGCTGAGCGCCAAAGAATTGATGCTTTTGAGCTGTGGTGTTGGAGAAGACTCTTGAGAGTCCCTTGGACTGCAAGGAGATCCAACCAGTCCATCCTAAAGGAAATCAGTCCTGAATATTCACTGGAAGGACTGATGCTGAGGCTGAAGCTCCCATACTTTGGCCACCTGATGCGAAGAACTGACTCATTGCCCTGATGGGAAAGATTGAAGACAGGAGGAGAAGAGGGCGACACAGGATGAGATGGTTGGATGGCATCACCGACTCGATGGACATGAGCTTGAGCAAACCCTGGGAGACAGTGAAGGACAGGGAGGCCTGCTGTGCTGTGGTCCACGGGGCTGCAAAGAGTTGGACATGACTTAGCAACTGAAAATGATTGTGTATATCGAAATAGTTAGAAACTCCACAGAGCGTTCTTTTTTCTCCAGGCACGTGAGTGCCTCAGATAGGATGTGACGCGGATGTTCCGAAGGGTGGAGTGTGGTCTCCTGGGAGAGGCTGTCAGGCCCCTCGTGGGGCCAGCACGTGCGGGGTGGCTCTGCGCCCTTTCCCAGGGGCGGGGCGCGCTGCTGCTCCCGGCCCGCGCTGGGCCCTCCGGGGCGGACTTGATCCCCCTCCCGGCTGCCTTTCAGCCAGGTCTGATAGGGGTTGTATTGGAGGCGTGAAGAGGTTGAATGAGGGTCTGGATAGGCTGGTGGAGGGGCGTTTACTCGGGCAGTTCAGGCACCGTGGGCGCCAGCCCTAGTTTCACTGTCAGAAGTGGCGGGTCACTGTGTGGGAGCCAGGTGCGGGGCTGAGCCTGCAGCACTTGACCGAGGATGAGGCTGCGGCCCGCCTGCTCTCCTGTGGCCCAGAGGGAGCGCGCTCGTTGCAGTCAGGGCCTCTGACAGTGGGCAGAGGGCTGCCTCTCAGGGCTCCGGAGACCCTGCCTCTGTGAACGCGGCGTCCTTGGCACAGCGCTGCACCCCGCCCTCGGGACCCCAGTCGCCGTTTCAGGCTTCCCACTGCTTCCACCCTGTAGCTGTCTGCTTGTTTGGAAGTTTGTGTGTAAAAGCTCTTTGACTGAACAAAGCCCCAGAATCTTGCAAGCCCCAGGCCCTGAGAAGATCCCGTTTTCAGGCTGGGTTTGGGAGTTGGAGGTGAGGCCTGCTCATAGAGTTCCTGGAGTCTGGGCAGGGTGCTGCGGGTAGTGGGGAGCAGACCTTGGGGGGGGCTGTCTTTCTGGAACTGCCGTGTCTTGGTGGCGTGCTGCACGAGCGCACACCCAGTGAGCACGCGGCCACGTGTTCCTCTTGCGTGCGGTGCACTCTTAACTGTGCTCAAGCTTGTGCCTTTGCCGATTGGAAGGCCTGATGCAGCGGACGCCTCCCAGGTCTGGGTTCCTGGTGGTCGTGCGGGTTAGACTCTGGGTTGTGTCTGTCGCCCAGGGAGGAGGTGGATTCAGGAGCTAGGGCCCCTCTTTCTTGGGACACGTGGGTCTTGGCTGGAGGTGGGACAGGTGAGCAGGTGCGGAAGGAGGGGAGGAGAGTGGAGGGCTTGTCCACAGTGGGGGCGCCTCTCCTCCCGAGGCTGGGGCGCTGAGGCTCCGGGCCCATGGGGCCAGGGTCACAGGCTGTAGGAAGCCGTGACCCGTCATTGACGAGGCCTGAGGGAGACTTTAGAGGATCTCACTGGAGGTTCTTTCAGGAAAAAGGCCAGGCTTTGGGAAACAAGTGAACTGCCGGCAGGCCCTCCCTTGTGGGTTGTGCGGCCTATGCGTGGGGGGAGTGGCCTGGCGGGCTCTGGCCTCCGCAGCCGCCTTGACCTGGCCACAGCCTGCACTGCTGCATGCTTGCCCGTGTGTGCAAGCGTGTTTCACTCTCTCACAACCAGGTCAGTCAGTGCAGTCGCTCGGTCGTGTCTGACTCTTGCTGACCCCTTGGACTGCAGCACGCCAGGCCTCCCTGTCCATCATTCTCCAGAGTCTGCTCGAACCGTGTCCATTGAGTCGGTGATGCCACCCAGCCATCTCATCCTGTCTTGCTCCCTTCTCTCGCCCTCAGTCTTTCCCAGCATCAGGGTCTTTTTCAGTGAGTCAGCTCTTCACGTCTAGTGGCCAAAGTATTGTAGTTTCGGCTTCAGCATCAGTCATTCCAATGAATATTCAAGGTTGATTTCTTTTAGGATTGACTGGTTTGATCTTGCAGTCCAAGGGATTCTCAAGAGTCTTCTGCAACACCACAGTTCAAAAGCATCACTTCTTTGACGCTTAGCTTTCTTTATGGCCCATCTGTCCCATCCACAGAGAAGGAAATGGCAGCCCACTCCAGTATTCCTGCCTGGAGAGTCCCATGGACAGAGGAGCCCAGCGGTCTAGAGTCCATGGGGTCGCAGAGTCAGGTATGACAGAGACAACACCTCACATCCGTACACAACTACTGGAAAGGCCATAGCTTTGAGTAGATGGACTTTTGTCGACAAAGTAATGTTTCTGCTTTTTATGGTCATAGCTTTTCTTCCAAGGAGGAAGGATCTTTTAATTTCATGGCTGCATTTACCATCTGCAGTGATTTTGGAGCCTGAGAAAGTAAAGTCTGTCACTATTTCCATTGTTTCTCCATCTGTTTGCATGAAGTGATGGAACTGGATGCCATGATCTTAGGTTTTTGAGTGTTGAGTTTTAAGCCAGCTTTTTCACTCTCCTCTTTCACTTTCATCAAGAGGCTCTTTAGTTTCTCTTCGCTTTCTGCCATAAGGGTGGTGTTGTCTTCATATCTGAGGTTATTGATATTTCTATCAGCAATCTTGATTCCAGCTCGTGCTTCATCCAGCCCGGCGTTTCGCATGATATTCTCTGCATGTAAGTTAAATGAGCAAGGTGACATCATACAGTCTTGACATACTGTTTCCCCGGTTTGGAACCAGTCCATTGTTCCATGTCTGATTCTAACTGTTGCTTCTTGACCTGCATACAGATTTCTCAGGAGGTTGGTGTAAGGTGGTCTGGTATTCCCATCTCTTTAAGAATTTTCCACAGTTTGTTGTGATCCACACAGTCAAAGGCTTTGGCATAGTCAAGAAAGCAGAAGCAGATGTTTTTCTGGAACTCTCTTGCTTTTTTGATGATCCAACGGATGTTAGCAATTTGATCTGTTGTTCCTCTGCCTTTTCTAAATCCAACTTGAACATCTGGAAGTTCTCAGTTCACGTACTGTTGAAGCCTCGCTTGGAGAATTTCGAGCATTACTTTGCTAGCACGTGAGATGAGTGCAGTTGTGCGGTAGTTTGAGCATTCTTTGGCATTGCCTTTCTTTGGAATTGGAGTGAAAACTGACCTTTTCCAGTCCTGTGGCCTCTGCTGAGTTTTTCCAAATTTGCTGGCGTATTGAGTGCAGCACTTTCACAGAATGATCTTTTAGGATTTGAAACAGCTCCACTGGAATTCCATCACCTCCACTAGCTTTGTTTGTAGTGATGCTTTCTAAGGCCACTTGACTTTGCGCTCCAGGATGTCTGGGTCTGTGAGTGATCATGCCTTCGTGGTTATCTGGATCATTAAGATCTTTTTTGTATAGTTCTTCTGTATATTCTTGCCACCTCTTAAAATCTTCTGCTTCTGTTAGGTCCAGTCAGGTAGATGATTATAAATGGAGAAGTCCTAATTTAAAGTCAGATCACAGCTGAAAACTTTGCTTGGTTTTTCTTCGCTCTGGGACAGAGGATAACCTGCAAGGCTAGACAAGGCTGAGAGGAGTGGAATCATTTCTTTTCTGTGAGCTTGTGACTAAGCGCTGCTCTTCCTTTCTATGCAAAACTGGCCGCTGGCGGCTTGGGTTTTAAAGGCACAGCGGCATTAGAGGAGAGGCTCTGAAAAGGCTTTGTTAGGCAGAGGCGGGTGCAGACTTTTCAGGCCCAGAGAGTGTCTGTTTTCTCTGGAGGTCTCTTTCGATTCATCTGACGAGCTAGTTTGACCTTCACGTAGACCCGCTAGCACCTCAGGCCCCAGCCCCGGGAGGACCCTCGCCCTCTCGTAGTTGCGTCCTGCCCACCTGCCCGTCCGCCCCACCCCCACCCCTGCTGTGCCCCTTCCGCCCTGTGCCCCCAGCAGCAGTGCTTGGGCTTTAAGTGGGGCCAGGGCTGTAGCTGAGATTCACGCTTGCCCGGGCCTGGCACGTCGTGTGTGTCAGTGGTTCCTGAGTGCCCTTGGGTAGATGCAGGATAAAATGGGCTCAGTCTGGCATTATTAGAAGGTGTATTACATAATTGTAAAAACGACCTTTTTTCGGGGGAGTTCAGTTCAGTTCAGTTCAGTCGCTCAGTCGTGTCCGACTCTTTGCGACCCCATGAATCGCACACGCCAGGCCTCCCTGTTCATCACCATCTCTCGGAGTTCACTCAGACTCACGTCCATCGAGTCCGTGATGCCATCCAGCCATCTCATCCTCGGTTGTCCCCTTCTCCTCCTGCCCCCAATCCCTCCCAGCATCAGAGTCTTTTCCAATGAGTCAACTCTTCGCATGAGGTGGCCAAAGTACTGAAGTTTCAGCTTTAGCATCATTCTTTTCAAAGAAATCCCAAGGTTGATCTCCTTCAGAATGGACTGGTTGGATCTCCTTGCAGTCCAAGGGGCTCTCAAGAGTCTTCTCCAACACCACAGTTCAAAAGCATCAATTCTTTGGCGCTCAGCCTTCTTCACAGTCCCAACTCTCACATCCATACATGACCACAGGAAAAACCACAGCCTTCATTAGACGNCACCACAGTTCAAAAGCATCAATTCTTTGGCGCTCAGCCTTCTTCACAGTCCCAACTCTCACATCCATACATGACCACAGGAAAAACCACAGCCTTCATTAGACGGACCTCAGTCGGCAAAGTAATGTCTCTGCTTTTGAATATACTATCTAGGTTGGTTATAACTTTTCCTCCAAGGAGTAAGCGTCGTCTAATTTCATGGCTGCAGTCACCATCTGCAGTGATTTTGGAGCCCCCCAAAAAACAAAAGTCTGACACTCTGTCCACTGTTTCCCCATCTATTTCCCATGAAGTGATGGGACCAGATGCCATGATCTTCGTTTTCTGAATGTTGAGCTTTAAGCCAACTTTTTTACTCTCCTCTTTTACTTTCCTCAAGAGGCCCTTTAGCTCCTCTTCACTTTCTGCCATAAGGGTGGTGTCATNCACACCTCGGCCCCCCACACTCTTGCTGAAGATCTCGGGTCTGCCTCTTCACCCCTGACTGGAGCACAGCTCCCAGAACTTTGCTGAAAAGGCCCCTGGGGCTCCGAGCACAGAGGTCTCTGCCGTCCTGTCTGTCGCTGTTCGCTGCCCCCTGGGTCGTCACACCCGCTGCCCCTGGTGCTGTCACCTGGGCCCCGCCGTGCTCCGCACCGCCTGGACTGGCTTCCTGGCACAGGACAGGCGCTCAGGGTCGGGGCCGCCTGCAGGCCGCTGGGCCCGTGAACTGAGCCTGCGCCTGGGACGGGGCGCCTGCGGTGCCAGCAGCTGTGGTCTGGGGGCCTGGCTCGGCGGTGTGCACGGGACTCATAGAACAGCTGGCCCTCGGTCCTTGCGGGTCCTCAGGGACCCCAGGGACCCCCACTTGGAAAACCCCTGGGCTTCAGACCCAGACCGCTGGCCAGGCCACACAGCTGGAGCCTGGGAGTGCGAAGGCGGGGCCCTGCGGTGCCAGAGTTTCCGGGCCTCTCCTCCTGCAGCCCGTGTCATGGCCCGAGGGGCCCGGGCCGCCGTCCTCGCTGGGCTGGTTCTGATGCGGGTGCGACGCCCGTGGGCCGGGGTCCTCTGGTGGAGCGCGACTGACGACTCTTTCTCTTCCGCAGGCGGTTCCAGTGAAGGGGGAGACCAAGCAGGACTGTGGCCTGGGAGCCGAGCTGCTGAGCGAAGGTAAGGGCGCCGGGGCCACGGGCCTGCAGGGCGGTCCCGGGCGCGGGGCCCCGGGCTCCCGGCTGCTGGGAGGCAGAGGTCCCGGCGCTGGGGCCAGCAGGGGCAGCTGCGCGAGGCGTCTAGACTTGGAAGCCCCTGAGTTGCCCGGCGGTGGAGGGAGGCTGGCAAGGGCCTAGTGCCCAGGGAGCCTCCGGCCGCCCTGCTGTGGCCCTCCTGGGAGCAGTGTGCTGGCTGGATGGCACCGGCCGGGCGCACTACACTCCTGCCCCAGGCTGCTGCCCGCCTCTTGGCCGAGGACGAGACCACATGGGGCCGAGGTCAGCCGAGCTTGCGGCTGTGGACGGCCACCCGGGCCCTGGCCTCTGGGCACGCAGAGGCTGGGCCGAGCCTGCTGTGTGCGGGCAGCCGCTCCGCCAGGCGCAGGCTGGGCCATCTGGGCAGATGTGCAGGGAGACGGGGGCCGTTGTCCTGAGGGGGCCCGGGGCGCCCCGTCCGGTGACTGAGCCTCCCAGGACAAGGACTCAGGTGGCCTGCTGGCGGGGAGCACCTCGTGCCCCAGGCTGGCGGCCACGTGCACGTGGGTCCTGAGCTGAGACTGGAACTCCGGTGGCCCCGCTTCCTCCCAGGCAGCGTCTCTGTCGCCTGTCACATCCACGGGGTCCTCTTTTGTGAGGGCGCGTGCACGCCCGAGGGTTCCTGTTGCGGATGCAGAGTGTGGGCCCTGGGCTGGGGCTGTCAGCAGGCAGCCTCACGCTGGGAGGACGGACCCGGGCCCCAGGCCACAGGGCATGGTCGTGTGGGTGACGGCACGTGATCGAAGCGCCTCAGGTTCCAGGAGAGCTGCTGGGGCTCTGGGTATGGGTTGGGGGCTTGGGGGGCCTTGCTGCCCAAGACTGTGTTGGAGCCCCATCCCTTCCCAGGTCAGAAGCTGATCATGGGGGCCAACTCGTGTCTGCCTTCAGTCCCAGGTGCCTGGTGTGCGCTGATGGACGATGTCCGCGGCCCTGCCTTGCTCACTGCCTCACTCACGCCTGGGGGTGCAGCTCACAGCCCCTCTCTGCTGTCTCCAGCCCCCCACCCACTGTCCTGCTGCCCCTCTGCTCCTGTGCGGGACCCCTGCAGCCCTGCCTCGGTGCCCTCCTCCGGCCGTGCTCTCCTCTGCCCTGGCATGCTGCCGTCTGTGAGCTCCTCTCCTCCCTCCGCCCTCCTAGGCCTTTTCCTAAAGAGCTTGAGGGTGCGTGCTGTGGGCTCCTCCCCACGTGTGGCCCCTGAGCCCAGCCCTGGGAGCCTCCGGCCATCCCCACAGCACCGGCTCACGGGCCCCGTCTTTCTGGTCAGAGCCGTCCGGGTTTGGTGTGTCTTCCTGCTGACTGCTGACGCTGAGTATTCGTGTGGTTCTTAGCTATCTGTATATCTTCTTGGCAGAAATGTCAGTTCAGATATTTTGCCCGTAAAATTGGTTATTGATTTTTTTAAAATTTATTTTTTTTAATTGAAGGATAATTGCTTTACAGAGTTTGCTGTTTTCTGTCAAAGCCCAAACCCCGACAGGAACCAGCCATAGGCTGGCTTATATCCCCTCCCTCTTGAACCCCCCACCCCCACCAGGTTGAGTTCCCTGATGCATACGGTAATGTAAGTTTACATTCCCTTGTAGGTCAGTCAGTAAGGAATCTGCCTGCAGTGCAGGAGACCTGGGTTCAAACCCTGGGTTGGGAAGATACCCTGGAGAAGGAAATGGCAACCCACTCCAGTATCCTTGCCTGGAAAATCTCATGGACAGTGGAGCCTGGTGGGCTGCAGTCCGTGGGTCGCAGAGTTGGGCACGACTGGGCGACTCACACTAATGCTGGAACGTAAGTGTGCGTTGCTCTTTCCGTGCGTCCCCCCCGTCGGTAAGTCTGTCCTCTGTGCTGCCTCTGCACTGCCGCCCTGTAAGAACATCCGCTAGTGCCGTTTCTCTAGATTCCGTATACATGTGTTAGAATTTATTTTTCTGACTTGGCTTCACTCTAGGCTCATCCACCTCACTAGAACTGACCCAAATACGTTCCTTTTTATGGCTGAGTAACATCCCATTGCGTATATGCACGGCGTCTTGATCCCCGTATCTGTCGATGGACACCTGGGTCGCCCCCATGTTCCAGCTGTTGTCGATAGTGCCTCAGTGGCCAGTGGGACGCATGTGAGCGTTCCAGTTTTGGTTTCCTCGGGGTCCATGATTAGGAGTGGGGTTGCTGGGTCATGTGGTGAGTTATTGATTTTTATTGATGAATTGTCAGAGGCTTTTCAAAATAATTTAAGAGACAAGTTCCTTATCAAATGCATGGTTTGCAAATACTGCCTTCCAGTCTGTACTTTGGCCACCTGATGCGCAGAGGATAAAATAGATAGCATCATCAGCTCCGTGGGCGTGAGTTTGAGCAAACTGTGGGAGATGGTGAAGGATAGGAGAGCCTGGCGTGCTGTAGTCCTTGGGGTCACAAAGGGTCAGACACGACGTAGTGACTGAACAACAGCAATCTGCAGGTTATCTTTTCACTTTCTTGACTGTGTTCCTGGCAGCACGATATGAAGCCCAGTTTCCCTGTTTTTCTCTGGCTGCTGGCGCTTCTGCTAGCATCTAAGAAATCACTGCTTCATAGAGAGTCGTAAAGACTGAGGTCTGTGTTTTCATCTTAGACTTAGGTCTTGGCTACGTTTTCAGTTAATTTTTGTATGTGGTGTGAGTCAGGGGTCCAACTTTCTTCTTTAAGTTGCTTTCCCTGGGCATTTTAAAGTGAGGATGTGGAGTTCCTCAATATACTGATTGGAGCTTCAATTCTGGTGTCATTGAACTTAGAGAGTGAATTTGAGGTGACACGTATCTCTGTATTTTTGCCATCTCCATAGAGGCTTTGCATGATCTTGGTTAAATTTTATATCCTATCTTATAGTTTTTTGCTTTTGTGAGTGCTATCTTATTTTTTCTCATGTGTTCTTCCCCAGAGTTAAGCCTGGCGTAGGAACATGTCCTTGTTACTTGCACTTGATCTCAGGTCTGGCAGCCTCTCTGCACCCGTTTGCCGTGCCTCTGCACCCCAGGTGTGCGGGAGAGCTCGCCCCTTGTTGCCAGGCCTCCCACTGCATCTCTTCTCTTGTGGGGCCACCTGGGGCCCCACTCTTGTGTGAACCTTAGTGGTGTTGATAGATGTCCTGATGTTGTTTCTGACCTTACATGGAGTCCATGTGACATTTTGGAATAAGTTTGTGTTTGCAGTGGATTGGCACATGAGCTTCTCCAAGATGAGTAGGTTTTTCACCTATTCTGCTTTGCTGAGGATTTTAAAAAATTAATAGCCATTTATCGATTGAGATTATACTGGCTGCACTTAGGCATCTCAGCTCAGGCTGTAGTAGTGCATGCGGCCTCGCCCCGGGGGCCCGTGCCGCTGTGACGGGCTGTGGAGGCGCTGTGCTGTGCTCGGGGACTGGGCTGGTGGGTGGTGGGCTCCTGGGCGTGGCTGCTGTCCCCTGCATCCAGTGCTGGAACTGTGGGCTTTCTCCTGCTGGTGGCAAGCGTGTTTCTTTTTGTTGATCAGGTTGTGGAGGAGATGAGCTTCAGAGACCAGAGGTTTGCTAAGCTCCTGACTGACAGGCTGAACGCATCCTGTTCCCTTTAGGTCTGTTCTTGGGCAGCTGCTCCGGAGACCTTGCTTTCTGTCTGAATCCTCCCCAGTTTTGTTTTCTAGCAGTGACTTTGTTCCTGGAGGATACTAACTCTGTGTCACGTGGTTGAAGGCTTTTAAGAAGTAATTCACGGACAAGCGGGTGTTTGTTTTGAGGACCGCAGCCCTGGCGCCTCCTCGGGAGGGGCTTGGGGCAGGCTGCCCTCCCCCTCCCGGCGACGGGTCGTCGCCCGCTCCATCGACTCGCTCACTGTTGGGACAGTGACTGTGCTGCGCTTTTTGCGTAGTCTGTCTGAAGTCAGATGTTTGTCCGTGAAGCAGGCAGTTTCCTGTGAGCTCAGCAGTGGGACTCTGTTGGGGTCGCAGGAGGGCACCCCTGACTCTTGTTCTCTTTCTGCAGGGTCACCCATGGCTGCTGATGACGGCTCAGCGGAACAGCAGGGAGGGGAGGCCCCGGTTGCTGCAGACGGGGAAACCAACGGGTCCTGTGGCCAGAGCAGCGCCAGCGGCCACGCAGCTGCTGCGAAGCACCCTCAGGAGAGCACACGGGGCAGCCCGCAGGAGGGGGCCGGCCCGGGGGCCCGGATAGCGGAGAATGGGATTCTGGACAGAGACCCCGAGCTGGCGGGGCAGAACCACATCCGCTCGGATGCCTTCCCCCAGGGTCCTGTCGTCGGGAGCAACGGCTACTTCCTTGGCAAGGCCCCCTTGTCTGAGCCGCCACTGCGGGTGGCCAGCGCCCTGGCCTCCTCCCTGCCCGGCCACGCGGCGAAGACCCTTCCTGGCGGGGCTGGCAAAGGGAGGACTACTGGGGCTTTTCCCCAGCCGCCGGCTGCTGTGCCAGCCAAGCCTGGGGAGGGCAGCAAGGACACAGAGGACAAGAAGGCCCTGGCCCCGGGCGCCGACGTCAAGGTCCACAGGGCTCGGAAGACCATGCCGAAGTCCATCCCGGGCCTGGTAACACGTCCCTGCTGGGAGGGCCTCTCCTGTCTGTCTGCTGTTGGTTTCGTGGAGGGGAGAGGCCAGGAAGAGGGCGTCACTCGCCAGGGTTGCCAGCTGGGTCCTGGCGGGTGATTGCCAGCCTGTCTGCGGGGCTTCCCTTGGTGTGCCCAGCCCATGGGTTGCTCCTCCCCCTCTTTGGGAGGCTCAGCACCCACCCGTGTCACTGGGGAGCAGGCAGTGGGGAGGGCAGTCAGGCCTGGAGCTGCTGAGCTGTCTGCTCCCAGGTGTGCATTACACCCCGGAGTTTCATGGGTGTGTCACCTGCTGGTGGGCCCCGCGGCCTGGTGCACACCTGAGGCTGAGGGTTCCGTGGCGTCCCCAGTGCCTCCTCCCCGAACTACCCCCCTTCCCCAGATCACCTCCTCCTTGAGCCCCGCCCCCAGCTCCTCCTCCCTGAGCCCCTCCCTTCCATCATCACC